>CM034546.1:26684709-27284709 GCA_020055645.1 Tomocerus qinae | reverse complement strand
ATTTCATTTCATTGTACATAAAGGAAGCCATTGAACTATAATTGTTTCGGCATAAATTGCGCTTCAAACTTGCGTGCTATTTAATTTTAACAACCGATACCTGGATGAAAAACGGTTTAAGGTACTTGTTTGTGTGACTTTTGTCTTGAGATTTACTTACATAATTGCTATATTTCCCTACAGTATCTAACTGTAATAGTACTCACTTTGTATTTCGTAGAAACCGATTGCGGTCAGCAAACTTCTTTATTTCTCACGAGCATTAACCTGCCGAGCAAACACACACACACAAGTATGGTGATATGAATATTTGATGATCGCCTAGATACTTCTGCACAGAAACATTGTCTGTAGAATTCGTTCACAATAATAAAGAATTGGTGAATGAGAAGGGAATATTTTAACAGTTTAAATTATTGAAGAATACTGATTTAACTGAGATCTGGTAATGTAAAAATGTAATTGCTCACAAGCTTTATCACTTCAATAGAAATGAATATTACTCAATTTATACCACTCATCTCAATTTCATGTTGATGATTATGAATGAATATAGAGAGATAATACTGGCTCCACACTGAGCTATGGTTATAACACGTAGCCTTCATGTAATGGTATATATGTCGTGAGTTTTCGTGTCTGAATTGCTTGTTCCGTTGTTATGTATAATGTATATGCTCTAGTTAGAGGCCATAAGTAGTTCAAGCCTTTTGCTGATACAATAATACCGTGAATATCAAAATCGCATGTTAATTTGAAATGAAAATAGTATCCCTTCCAAATCAAAGGCCATTAATTTTATAAGTTCAACCACAAAAGTTCCAGTAACTTTCCAAAGATACGGATAAAATAAAATATGACGAAAGCTATAAAAAGCTTTCTTCAATTGACACAACGTAAGGACACCTTCGATGCTGTTGTAGTAACTGCAAAAACCACAACAAATGTTGACGAATTACAGCAGAAAATATCATTTTGTTGTAAATTAATGCATTTAAAGCTTTTAATTATTTTAATATTTTTGTCACCTTTTATCATCATGCATGATATTATACATAATTCATTTTACAAAATACTTGGAGGGAATGGGAAAATAAAATGTTGACATCTAACCATTTATTCAGAGTTTTTAGTGGTGGAAGCATTTGCAGTCTTCTAACACAGCGCAAATGTTCTGCTGAAATGAATTTACAAGTTTTCAGTTTATGTTTAGAAATTATCAACTAATTATTATTGCATCTCTTTTGCAGAATTGTAATACAACCACAAAAAATTTGAATCCCAAATTGCCTAAACGTAATCAATACTACCAGGGCATACATAACTTTTGGTTCCACGTTCTAAAATTATTTCTCTGCACTGCATTGTTTAGGACGTTAGAATTGAACAATGTTAGAATGCTTATGAGAAGAGGCGCCAATGTATTACAAGGAATAAGGCAGCCGATTATTGTTAATAATTGGGAGAACTATTTTGAATTTCATGGTATATGTTTTATAATTTGAGGTTAAAGACATTTGACAGTCGCTGGTTGCTATTTTGCTACTGCCAGCCTTGACTACTTCATTGGTGCCTCAATGGCTAGGTATACAACATTTAAAACTGAATTAACATTCTTTCATTTACTTTGGGTATTTCACCGGTGAAGACATAACTGAGCAAAATTCGTGTTAAAATGTATTTCCTGCATCCAGTTGTACCATTTTTAATTTCTGTTATTATAAACAACATCAACTGCTTTAGAAATTTGTCGTTCTACAGTAATTGTGATTTTAACATGATTACTTCCCATCAATCCGAATGGCAGACAGATTTTATCCTGTCTAACCAAAATGGCCAACCATGGACATTGGCAACATCAAAATATAATAAAACTCACTTCGGTCGTCATGAAGATAATCCACGGGATCTCTCTAGAAGTTCCTGCACTGTAAATATTCTAATGGAGCCAGACCCTGACTTAAAAACTCCAGTCATTCCTTTTGGAAAAGAAATAAATCGTCGGGATTCGAGATTCATAGTCGTCATCAAAGATGAATTGAAATGGCTGAATCCAGAATGGCAAGCAAACATCACTTATGAATTGGGAGCTCCTCTCTTTATAATGGCTATAAAAGTTGGATATCAATATTCGATTTATGCGCCGGTTCTCTACAAAGATGAGTCTTTAACTTATCATCCAATTGAAGCAGAAGACTCCGAAGAAGAATGGGAAAGAGTTTGGAAAAATTTAAACGGAAATCTTCATGGAATGCAAATCGGGGGAGTATATCCTTTTTTTCCGTTCTATAATCCAAGAAAAATGATAAGATGTAAAAGTAGAGATGGGAATTGTCGAAATACAGTGAGAACTTTTGATTTGATGTCTGAAATATTGAACTTCACTGCCAACTATACATGGCGATATGCAAATCTAAAACAAGAACGTCGTCGATGTGGATACATTTTGATGTCATTTCCCTACAGAGACAATTATATTCAGAAATGGTATACAACTCGTTCTATTGAATACTTCGATGAGATGATTCCATATTACTGCGAAGCCAACCTTCGATTCGCGGACATCCCTTTGACAGTTCTGATTCAAAATACATTTGATGACTATTGCTGGTGGCTGATATTTTCGCTATTCCCGATTTCATTTTATGCTTTAGGCTTTCGAATTTCTACTTTCTACAAGAAATTAGAGTTTATTTTTGTATCCACAACAGCCGTCCTTTTAAATCAGGGAGTTCCCAATAAAAGAAGAACCATTTTGTATTTGGTAATTGTGTTCATGGGATTTGTAATTGCTACTCAATACGAAACGTGGATAACAAGCGAGATTATTGCTCCACCAGACAGAAAGCAATTTGTGGACTTTAAAGATCTCGTGGAAAATGGATATAAAATGTTCTGGCTGAAAGACAGGCGGTGGAATATTAACGATCAGAGAAACGAATATTTTGAAAAATATAAAATTCTGGACAAGATGAATTCAAGTGTCCACATATATAATTGGCGAACCGATAGAAAACCTAAGCACAAAAAAGGTAACTACTTTACATTTAATTGGAAAGTTTTGACAGACTTCTCAATGAAACTATTTAGTGTATACTATACAAAGAGAAGTCACCACACTGTGCCCTTAATTCCATCTAAAGTATCATCTGACGGAATTTGCATGACTGTAAAGGAAACAGATCTTGCTACTCCAATGCCTTATCGTTTCATAAATTGCTACCGTTATGTATTCAAATCTTTGTTTCAAGTCGTGCAAGAGAGAGGTATTCTACATTATTTCAAGGAACAATTCGATTTTATTCTTGACTTGAAAAATATAATATCCCATTCCAAACTGAAGCATAGAGAATCTCAGACATTGCCTATAAGTCTGTCGATGAAAATCCATACTATTTTTTTCGTTTGTGGATACTTACTACTTGGATCATTCATAACGTTCCTTCTGGAATGGTTGTGGCACTCTAGATTGATGCTGAAAATAAACGTCGTCATTCTTTTTAGCAAACTAAAACCTCGTCACCAAAGATATTCGAAGAGGTATTCGCGTGTGTTTCCGGCGGACAAAGTAAATATCAACTTCGTAAGAAAATACTAAAGCATATTTTAAGCGTTACATTAATTTCGGTTTTATTTTATTAGCAACTAGTAGAAGTAGAACTGAAATATACAAAATTATTCAATATGATATTATTCAACCTATTTTTAATAACATTTTTATTTTATTTTCAGCGACATGATGGAGATTTGAAGGCAGGCCACTAACTGCACAAAGTTCACTGAGTGCCATATTGGCGACTAGGAAAGAACTTGCTTTTGTAAAAAATATTACTGTTTAGGTTAAGTGTAAACTTCTGTCTCATTAATATAAAATAATATAAATTAATATAAGTTAATATAAATTAATATAAAACAATATAAATTAATATAAGTTAATATAAATTAGTATAAAACAATATAAATTAATATAAGTTAATATAAATTAATATAAATTAATATGAATTAATATAAAATAAAAATAAATTAATATAAATTAATATAAATTAATATAAAATAATATAAATTAATATAATTAATATAAAATAAAATAAATTAATATAAAACAATATAAATTAATATAAATTAATATAAATTAATATAAATTAATAAAATTAATATGAATTAAAATAAATTAATACAAAACAATAAAAATTAATATAAATTAATATAAATTAATATAAAATAATATAAATTAATGTAAATTAATATAAAATAATATAAATTAATATAAAATAATGTAAATTAATATAAAACAATATAAAATAATATAAATTAATATAAAATAATGTAAATTAATATAAAATAATATAAATTAATATAAAATAATGTAAATTAATATAAAATAATATAAAATAACAAAAAATCGTCGTATCTGAAATACATTCTACTTATCGTAATACACTGCCCCTGAACAAGTTGTTGGCTTTATTCCAGTGTTATTGTGCAAAAACCAATGTACCAAAACGTATACTTTCTATCCGGCCGAAATCAAAATGAACTTTGGTACGATTTGGTGAATAATACGGTTGGTTTTCTGTGCATATACTTAGGTGGTACTATTTTATTCTGCACTTCGCAGCTATTAGTTTAATGACATTGATTGATGATATATTTTACCTAAGCACCACCTAAGTATATGCACAGAAAACTAACCGTATTATTCGCGCGAAAATTGTACCAAAGCTCATTTTGATTTCGGCCGGATAGTAGATAAATCTAGAAACTCTAATTTAACTGTTTCGTTATGAATATTATGTTGATTATATGGGCCATTTATCCATGACATTATAGATGGAGAAAAACTTATTCATTTTCAGTAGCAACAAGGAAAGCTGACGGTATTTTGAATTGTGCTCGTGGTTAATGATTATCAACATAATATTTTTAAAACACAACTGCTTATCATGCATTTATTGAAAAAACAAATCGAAAAATAACTGCACCATAAAGTACTTCTTAGACTTATTATTTACCTAATTAGAATTTAGTCACATTTCCACAAGACACGAAACTTTTATCCTTCACGGCACTATCTTTAAATTATTAATACACAGTCTGGGGACCATCAACGAGAGCAAGAAGCGCCCCTTGCTCGTAAAATATAATGATTTACAAGTATAAGTAGAAAACTGTTCTTTTGGTAAAATGAATCCAATTTCAACAAAGCTTAAAGAATGAGATAATAAAAGTCTTAATAACCGTTGTCAAGGGCGAACGGATATATGGGCACTGGGCACGTATCCAGAGTTGGCGGTACTTGAACCTCCTAAATTCCCAGAAAAGGACGAAATTTTATAACATAATATGAGTCGTATAGTATAATTTGTTATACTTTCTGTTTTATTATTTTTATATTTATTATTTTTATACAATTAACATTTTTATCTGTTGTAATTAATTTAAATTTTGTCTCAATTCAATTTTAGATATTTATGGTGGTTAAAATAAAATACCCGATTTTAACCGGAATTTTACCATTATACTTGGAACCAAAATTTACAATAATTTTGTCACATTTCCAGACTTACCCATATCTATTTTGGAGTCAAAGTTTGAATTATGATCTTAACTTTTGTCCAGAATTTAACCCGTAACCATCCAACCATTACCATAGTTGGTCATATTGTGTGTAATTCAAATGAATGGATGGTTAGTCTGGTTAGATGAGGGAGTTGTGTTTAAATTTTCTTATAACATTTCAAGTTAAGGGGCAACTCGGTGTAAATTGTTATTGTAAATGCAAAATGTGATATCTGTAGACTACTTACATGTTATTACAACGAATATTACTTCGTTGTAACGAATTTCGTTTTCTCATTGCAAGCAACGTTTAGTGGAACTCGAATAAACAGAAGAAGATGCAAATGGTGGTAAATATAAAAATTGTTATGTAGTATAATTATTATGTCCATTAGCAGGACATAGGTAAAAGTGATATGTATATTCATACATAGGTAATGTAAAATCTGGTTTCATTACTAATATTACAATAAAATGATTGTAATTAATTGTTTAACATAACAACAGTTGTACAAGCACATATTTAGACCGGACATTACACCGCCCCGTCTATAAATGCCGACCGAGAAAAGGGATTTTGTCAGGCAGATTAAAATTATCTTATCATTCAGTCATATAAGTACTTTTACTTCATATAAATGTTAATATTTATACTGTTGCTTGATATACTTTGGATATTCACAAACGTTTATTTTACATTTCATCCCAATACACCACACAACATGTGTTTAATAACTAAATGTTTGCTAACTGTTCATTAAAAGCTGAACAAACCATGTCGTATTATCATAATTTTTAATATCCGAAAAACATTAACCAAACAAAACAATACCATTCAGAAAAACAAAAAATACCAATCAAGTTTCAAATATTGGTGAATTCCAGATTCCATCCACATACTATTATTTCCTTTATAATGAATGGTTTTTTATAAATTTTAGGTATGTATGTATAGAGATCATAAAAAATCCTTTACACAAGACAACTTTTTGTAAGCTTTCGTATATAAGTACTATACACTTACAAATACAGCCGATAAAATCGAATTAGTATGCAATTCATTTAGTATTAAATAGTTGAAAACTGACGCTGCTGTTGAAGAAATGCTTTTAAGCTATAATGGTTAGAAGTTATGATGTCGAAATTACGCATTAGATTTTTAATTATGTACAGGTTTAGATGTATATATATATTAAAAATTTTATACACTTGGAGTATTGTCATCGAATGGTTAATTTGTTTCAATGTGATATAGATAAAAGTGCCAGCGTGACCAATCCAACGAGGTAAAGTTGCGATATTACGACATGCGAAATCCTAAAGCGCATTATATATGAGCTTGAAAACACTTTGCACAAAGAATGCATTGAATAAACTATATACTATAATATATAACCATCTAAGTACTAAAATTTTCATAAAATATTTCGGATGACACGTTTTATCTTAAGGAATTTTAACTCTAGGATATTAATATATTTTGTGTCAATCTATGCTAATGATACTGATACTCAGATCATTAGGTTTAGATTAGATTTATATTATTTAAGACAATAATACAATTAATTAGAATAGGCAACTTTGTCAATAAAGCCTAAACTACTTTATATCATTTATTATAAAATGATCATAATTTTCGCTTCAGCAAATCTGGTCGGCTTTTATTTCTGTCGAGCTGGCCGATAAATGTTTCACAGAGATAAGACAAATTTAGTTGAAACCAATCGAATCATCGGGAAGTATATTGGTGGGTAATTTGGGTATGTTTTAAATTCTCACAACCTTTTGTAGTTTTTGTCTTACAGTTACAGTTTATATTTGGTTGTTAATTGATTTTAGCATTTTAATTGCCATCTCAGAGCATTCCGGATCCGGGTCAAAATAAATTTAATGACAAAAATGTAGGAGGTATGTACTTTATTATTAGTATTACGTCCTTAAAAAATATTAGATCATCATTTTTGTAGTCTGTATTATAATGAAAGGGAAATTTACTAAAATTATTCAAATATTTAGACATGTAAGCTATACGTTTTTATAAATAATAATAGTGTCATTTTGTGAAGATCTTAGGCAAATACCTTTACCAACAATAAAATACTGAAGAAAAAGAACACCTCCAATTGCTTCATAATGCATTGAGAAATACTAACTAGAAGGCCTAATCTATTTGAGAGGATGGATGCAAATTTGGGTAAGCTTTTAAATTCATTTTCGATTAACTTATGTATAAAATTTTCGTAATTTACTAATATCATTCCATCGTTCTTAAAATGAAGAAAATTTATAAATTAATTAATATTACCATATGAAATAATTTCGTTTTACTAAGTCAAAAATACCATTTTTGGTTTCGAGTATCATTTATATGGGAAAATAAACATTTTAGATGTTGATGACAAGTATGGAGTGAAAATAGATGCATTAGTAGAGGGATTTACTGAATACATTCAAAACAATTTAGTGGAAAAATGTCAGAAATGGGAGAATAGTTCTCAGGAGGATTTCTTTATTACTCACCCCCATAAAAAATGGCGCGAAGAAGAACAAGAGAAGATCAACTCTCGGGACATAACGAAATGGGATACTCCACTCTGTGTTAAATGGCTATTGGAATTCCGTTGGGAGCCGCATGAAACAAAACTAAACGACGATGAAAAAAATGCGTTGATAAAACTTCGAGATATTCGAAACCGTACGAAACATTATGCAAAACCGAAAGATGCTACACAATTAGAATTTGAAGAGCACTGCACAACGGTCGAAACGGCTTTGCTAATTCTTGGAGCAGACTCAGTAACAATTTCAAAGATAATTGAAGATGCCCAAAATCGAGTATTTGCAGATAAAAAGAATCTTCTGCATGTCATCGAACGATGGAATTACACAACCAATAAAGTATTAGGCAGCGGGTCTTTCGGAGTTGTTATTGCCGCATCGGACACAGTAGATCATCAGATTTATGCTATCAAAATCATTCCGAACAGAAAACGCTTTGGCGACACTGATGAAGTAGGCATTTTAAGGGAGTTGAGGAATCAAGCAAAACTAGATCACCCAAATGTTGTTAAGTACAAATCCTCTGACAAATTTTCATTATCGACTGATAAGATGATGAAAATACTTCAATGGGATGACCATACTAACAAAATTTCAGCTATTGCTAGAGAGTTTTTTGGAGGATGCTTCGTTTCTGCTAGTAATAGCCTAGTAACTGGATTTTACATAAAAATGGAAATTTGTGGCGAAACTTTGAGGGAATGGTTGAATAAAATTTTAAAGGACGGCGAAGAACCAAAAATGTCTACTAGCGAAGAAATTGGACAGGGAATAGCTGATGGTTTAATTTACATACACGGAAAAGGAATAACTCATCGAGACCTAAGACCAGACAATATATACTTTTCACACCTGGACTTTGTTACTCCTGTCAAAATCGGAGACTTTGGTCTTTCAATACAAAGCCAAATTTACGAGAATGAAACAATGACACTCGCGGAATGGAATACACGATATCGGGCACCTGAAATGAATGAAGAACATAAAGATGGAAAAGCAAAGTATGGTCAACACGCGGATTTGTTTTCATTTGGATTGATTTTATCTGAAATCTTTGATCCCACAAAGGAAATCAATTTGGCCAAAAAATTTGAGAAAATATAATATCACAGGAATACAGGAAGTAGACTTCATAATGTAAGCTGGCTGAATTCGCTGATATTGCAACTGACAGAGGAAGAACCAAATAAACGAATACAGTCAGGAGACTGTGAAAAAGAAATGCCAATAAAATTCCGTTTTAATGCACAGGTAAGCATATAGTTCTTTTAAAATGTAATGGGTTCTAGTTTTTCATAAATCGTATCAACAAGATCACGAGTATTTTTGTCATAGTAATACTATTCGACTCTGAGTTTCTTTGAAGGGCCAGAGTACCTTGCAAAGTCAAAAGGGTTAGTTATTTCCTTTTAGAGAATAAAAGATAGGCTAATCTGTCATCATCACTGATATTGTTGCGGTATTTGATAAATTTCTTTTTGGTTTTTTCCATAATTTCCTTTAACCGCAACCGCAACTGTTTAATTGATTTTGAAAACATTAAAATTCTTATCGTTTACACTCCTTTTTACCTGTAACTGACAACATTTGTTTTAACATAATGATATTTTACCTTATTTCAGGAATATCAATTGCCACTTACCGTAAATAATAATGGCGAGCTTTTGGAAGAATTCATTACACACCGGAAAAATTATGTTAAGGACATTTACATTGATGACATGAAAATGATTCTATCCGGGGATGCTACAGAGCAGGAAATTGAGGTTAGACATGATGAATTGAAAAAGGACAGTTTGACACTGTTCATGGCGGATATTCCCAATGAATATCAAGACTGTAATTACGAAAATAATATTCAACTGCTTAAAGAAGAAATTAATGCAATTTTTGTTGACCTTAAATCACATTGGGAGTTGAAGAAAGATGCAGCCCAATGGGAAGTTGCTCATTCCAGCGCAGTAAGAGAATACAACCTGCAGATGACCGAAATGCTTAATGAAAAATCATTTATGGAACAAAGCGTTCTACAGAAATGTCATGAAATGGCTTTGAAGCATGTCCAACAAGATATTCCGGTTTTCTACAATAAGAAGACGGAAAAAGAATTGCATTCAGCTTTAGAAACTGATTTAAACCAAATATTTCAAAAGCTAGATAAAGAAAACAGTAAAAATATGGCAGCAACGACAGTTCGACTTGTATATTCATTAGATAGGACAAAAGACCGTTATAAACAAGAGTTGGCAATCATTGAGCATGAGATAGGACCAAATGAAGATTTTGAAATTTGGGTAGGTGAAGCCGAAAGTAAAATAAAAAGTCCGTTTTTGATTGAATTAGAAAAGGTACCAGATAACACCCAACATAAATTTAAGACCAGGTTAGACAGTGAGCTTACAGAACTTAAAACTGTTGCTATTAAAAATTTTGAATCTTTGGGATTGCAATGTATGAAGATCATTGAAGAGAATAAAAAATCGATTTTATCAGAAGCTCTTCAATATCTAGATCCTTATTACAACTCAGATGAAATATTCATTCATGGAAGAATAGAAAACTCTGAAGTAACTATTCTCATTGAAGCAATCAAAGATTTGTTTGGTGACATCAAGAAAGATCAAAATTATAGAGCAGCTTTCCAAACATTGCTAGAAGCTGCTCAAAACGAAACAATCGAGCGAATTACAGAAGAATTAGATGAGAGGCAGCTACAAATCGTTGAATGCAAGTTAAAGGCAAATGAAGAAGTGGATGAGGCATTTCAACTTTACCAAACATTGATGGACAATTTGGAACAAATTAGCTCAGAAGAAGTACTTGAAAAGAATCATGATACGTTCTTCAACGATGTGATACAGAAACTAAGGAATAAATGCTTTATAAAAAATGAGGCATGGGTCAGCCCATTTGTGAAATTATTGGAAGAAAAGGTAACGAGTTATTACGAAAACCGTGTAAAGAAAAAATTCCAATTGAAAATACAGAATAAGAAGTTACAACAAATTGTAAGCGATGCTTTGAACTTTTACAGGACACAGTTAGAAAGCAGTACCAAAGGAATTGAATGTCATGAAGCTTCGCTACATAATTGGCACAAAATTGCTAAAGAAAATGCAATCAATATGTTTTTCAAGGAATTTCCAAATTACCCAATGGACTTGGTAGACCATTTTGCTACAGATCTTTCAGAAGATATAGATAGAGAATACGAAACAATTCGTACTATTAAAACAAAATTCGCGAAAATTAAATCCCCAACTTCAATATTAGGAATTCAATTTGGTCTGGCTGGATTTCGATTTGGAGTCTACAGAGACAAAAATCCTCAACATTACTATCCAACAT
The DNA here is from genome assembly GCA_020055645.1 of Tomocerus qinae. NCBI lineage: Eukaryota > Metazoa > Arthropoda > Collembola > Entomobryomorpha > Tomoceridae > Tomocerus > Tomocerus qinae. The sequence continues at coordinate 27,273,243 of CM034546.1, read as the reverse complement.
CGAACAGAACTAAAATACCAAATTTTGTCAACTTATCTGACAGGATTTATGTTGGGTACTCAGCAGAAGAACTTTATCTTAATGGAAAGGGAGGCTTTAAAATGGATGATGTTTTACTTAACAGCGTTGGCGAAGTTTATGAGACCAATGTAATGGGAACCGTAAAAAAACTCAACGTTCACGTAATTGTAACGCTGATATTTGAATATATTAAGTCAACCGCCACAGGATATTTCAAAGAAGACATTTACAAGTGCGTGATAAGCCTTCCAAACGCTTTTGATCACGTGCAGAGACAAATGGTTAAGGATAGTGCCACTTTGGCAAGATTTGAAGTCGTGAAACTTTTGAGCGAATCTACTGCCGCCGCTGTTACTTTTCGTTTTGCAAGACAGATTGGTATAGCTAAAAATGTAAACCTACTTGTCCAATGTCACAAGTCTTCCACAGAAATTGACTCAGTGTCGATTTTTAGTGTCACTGAGAAAGAAATAAAAATGATATCATCCTGCAGCCCAGCTTTCTTACCAGATTTGAAAAAAGGGGGGCTAAGGAACATAATGAGTAGAATTTACTTCGCATCTGCTACAGATAATGAGCTCATTTTACACGATGCTATTGAAAAATCAAATGTCGGAGTTAATTACGGACTACTTGTCAAATCCGGGCAATGCAAATCTACTACTTACCTGGATGAAAGTGGGACGAAAAAATTCTGCAAAATACTTTTACAGACACCTTTTATCACAGCCGTCGTTAACGGAACGATATATTATGCCGCAGAAATTATGCAACGTAGTAATTTCTTGATTTCTGAAACCTTACAGTACGGAATTTGCTTAGAATTTCCAGATAGGTCGTTTATATTTGATAAAAACGCATCTATTCCATTATCAAGGGAATTTAATTTACCGTTACCGAGCTCACCTGTAAGTGTATCAAAAATCCAAGGACGGCGTTCTCATTTGGGTAATTATTCAATTCAACCCCATTTCAATTCTCATTCTTACATAAATCCTGGACAAATCGTATTCAACATCGACCATTCGGGTCTATTATCAACCAAAGGATATATATTCACTAGTAATGGCCAGGAGAAAGTGTACGTCAATCAACAAACAGAAAATATTAACGAACGCAAAAGAAGAGATATCATGGAGATGTTAAAAGAAATTCACAGCCTTGAGAAATTGAATGAAACATCGATGCTAAGAAACAATTAACTGGTGAATTACAAAAAAATGAAATAAGATTTAATAGTCGTTCAACACCCATTTTAAAATTTACGAAACTATCACAACATTCGACGTATTTTTGGGAAATGAATAATATAACTCTAATTTATGTTCATGTAAATAATTGTTCTTCATACATGTTTAACTATAATTATTATTATTTATTCCAGTAACAATCAATTCCACAAATCAATTAGGAAATGTAACTAATTCATTATCTTAGGTTAATAAATATTAAAATTATAAAATTCGAAAAGAATCCAAGGCACAAATCTGTCTTAAAAGTTAACCTATTTTGCATTAAACTGATACATGTAGAAATAAATAAGAGAACATTCAACATTTTGATAGGAGAACAAAATGTACCGCAAAGCATACTTTTGCTTCGTATGTAAAATTTAGTACATGACATGAAGTGAAGGTATAAGTTTGGGGTACATAAGTGAAAACGTTATTAGCTAGCACGAATGCTACATCCAGCGCTTTGGGTTATCATTATTCTTAGATATAGGAAACGCAGGAAATTTAAAAAATTGAGAAAGACAGAAGATGGGTTATTGACTTCATTTATGTGAAACATTAATATTAATTACCATTGCTTACCTTCGTGTATTACAAGGGGATTAGATGACACCTAAATAATAAATTTACAGTTGTCAACAGCGAAAGCAATGTCAGCAGGAGACACAACCGGTAAGCAACACGTTACAACCTAACCTTTGAAATTAACTTAAGATCAAGCAAAGATAGTTTTCATTTTTCTGCCAATTTCGTGTGCATGCAGTGCCTATTTGTCAGTCTAATCTAATATGGTTTTAATTTTTAGTGTCACAGTAATTGAAGATCACAAAATAATCATTTAGGAAGAAATAACATGATCAGATTTTTAACATTTTTATTATTGACTATCCCAACATCCGTAATATGTCGCAAACATCTGCTGCATTTTCAGGTGAGAAAATATAATTATGAGTATTGGTTACTTTATAATTTTTAAATGTATTTTACCTGTAATGTCAAATTTTTGGTAGCCATCAGCATCAGCCATATACACGCACATATTATGCGTTTGTTTGTATAGCCTTAATAATTAAGCTGTATCATATAAAACAATTGTAGACAACATATTCTATTTTTGAAAAGAAAATGAAATTTATAGTTATTTTATATAGATATGGGACGCCTAAGGATGCTTTCGCACGTTAATGAATTTTGTTAACTTTTTACACTTTACTTTTAGATGGAAAGCCGGAAACAAGTACGAATTAGCAATTTTGGATTCTACAAAGGAGGATATCTGGATGTTAATCTTATGGGGTTTCAAGTATATCCAAATGAAGCAAAGGATGAAGTGGTATGAAAAGAATTAATTTAATGCAGTAATGATGTGCTTGAATTTGAATAGAATATTAATTTGGTGCTTTTATTCTCAATTTACAGTTTGTGTTTAACGTTGCTCGTACTTTAAGTGAAGAGTATCCAAGTTCCGGAGATGACTATAGTGGATTAAATGGTTCCAAGGATAATGGTCACGATGGAATTTTGGCAGTTTCATTTTGGCTGGATTTTCTAAATAAAGCGTATTGTGACTTCTAACTATCTGATATATCTGATATTCAATACACTGCTGCCTTGGTTTGCAATATTTGCCATAGTATTTAATTATTAAATTGTGGATTGTTTTAGTGTAATCGTGAACTGTGATCGGGCTCTGCAGTCAAATGTTAAGATTTATCCGAATCCATTAAAAATTCCAGCCCTTCCATATCTGTACTCCAACGAAAATACACATGCTGAAGAACAGAATGTAATTTTCGAGAAACGACGTCGACGAGATGGTATATCATTAGTTTATTCTTTCATATGTCTTGCAGTCTGATTTTTTGATATCTTTCATTTTTTTCTTTTTTCAGCGGATGAAATAACCCGTAGATTACAAGTTACTCCAGGTAATTTTGTGGTTTATTTATTATTTCAATAAATATTATTTCAATACATTAACAGAGAAATCACCTGCTTAACCAAAGAGCAATAAATATTATATATAGTACCATTTTTGTCGCCAGCGAAAGCAATGTTTACCCAACTTATGTGGGACTATTTTATTTACTAAGCAATATTACTTTATATTACCGTATTAATGGAATTAATTCTCCGGGTTCTTATTGCTTCACCGTCCTTTATTTAGCTCCTGAAAACGATGAAAATCGATGTAGGTAACCAGGGTGATGATTTATTTCGATATGGAGAATTGACTGTTTGTGAAATAATTTTCAGAATTATTTTACAAACAGTCAATTTTTAGTTATTACTTAAGATTGAAAAAGCAAAACAAATGGGAAGCTGACAAAAAATTATAAATAATACAAATAATAATAGTAAATATTCCTGCCATACTGAAACTTAGATTGGAATGGTGAATTATTTCGATATGGAGAATTATATCTCAAAGGCTTTTATTTTGACCTTGAATATGATACAAATCGGAATAGTTAACCAGAGAGAGCACTATTTTAATACGGAGTAGAATTAATTCGATTAATACGATATTTAGCCATGAATGAATACAACAAAGATAACAGTTAAAGTAAGAATGTTTTTTTTGATTCTTACAGAAAAATACAATGAAGTAGATGACATGGACAAAGTTGAAAGTAATGTTTCTTTCTCAGATACTAAATCTGATGCAGTCTCTCAGACAATAAGTTCCATAGCTACCGAAAATCAATTAAGTTCCAGTTCTTCCTCAGGTATTTTCAAGCCATGCAATGTATTCCCTTGTAAAAACGAATATAACTCCATCCTGAGTTAAATAATTTTGGCGAACATGTTGAAATTTCAGAAAATAATGGAGATTGTAACAGTACTAGTTTGCCACTGATTGAGACACTTCTTCCCGATGGAACATTCTCTTATTCAACTACCGTTAGTAATTATTTGTTTACTTTTATCATTGCTTTATTAAACGCTAAGCATTATTAAATATCCATGTGCATCATATCCTTTAGTTTACGTTGTATATTGCCGGAGAAGACGGTCAAGGGCTGTACGAATTGGATTTCCTCAACTTCGATACTAAATACAACAGCAAGGTTAATATCAATGTAAGTCCATTTATTAATTTGAATCAATGATAATTAATATATTATTTCACAATACATAATTGACTATGGTAAGATAGTTAGTACAGAACATACTAATCTATTTTTTGCTATTTTAGATGAGTGTAATTGAAAAGAATATGAATAACTATCTTTCTGCGGGTGAAATGCCCCTTCCAACTATGTATTTCGTTATGTCGATGGTGTTTTTAAAAAGTGGATACATTTGGCTGTTTAATATTGTGAAGCAAAACAAGTAACAACACTTCTTCTAATACCATGACTTATTTTAGATATTATTTATATTATAAATATATTATTTATAATTTAGTATTTAATTTAAACTCAATTGGGGTACAGGAAGGCTGATGGTATAGTACTCAACGTTCACTATCTTATGGGAGCATTAGTCTGCCTCCAAAGTGTGTCGCTTTTGTTCCATTCAAACAATTACTACTCTATTCAAACAGAAGGGACTCGAGTTAACAGATGGGCAGCTCTGTACTACATAACTCATACGTAACTTTTCACTTCTCTATCAATAAATACAATTCATATACTACAAATTGCTTTACATAAGTTGTATATAATTTGTAACTGAAATTATAAATGTCCTTAGGTTGAAGGAATGTCTGTTATTCACCATTCTTTCGCTTATTGGAAGTGGATATGCATTTTTCAAGCATTTACTCTCTGCCTGGGACAAAGCAATCTTGATGTTGGTCATTCCACTACAGGTATTAACTGAAGTTTTAATTATTCAGATATAAACGTTATACAGCATGTATAATTCAACTAATAGCCTATAATATGGGTATTCTGCCATTTTAATATCAAAATGTATTCTAGATTATTGTAAATGTCGCCAAGATTGTTATTGAGGAATCTGAAGAGGCGGAAATCTCAGCATATTGGAAGGCACTTCCACTTTCTTTAGATTTAATTTGCTGTGGAGCCATTTTGTTTCCCATTGTTTGGTAAGTTACTATGAAGATATATATTTTCCCGAAAGAAATATTTAATTAAAGTCCAGGTGCATGGAAACGAAAATGATTTCTCGAATATCATATTTGCCAGTAACTTTTTTTTGGAAATTCTCTAAGCATCTGAGACCACAGGTCCCACGATCATACAGTAAATTTTAAAAAATTCTTCGACCCTTCTATAGTAGTTATATTGAAAATTCCACATTTTGGGCTTTGACTTGACGATATAAATTTGCAATATATAATGAACAAAAAACACACATTTTTTGGTTTCAAACGATGATATCTTCAAGTCGAAGACCAAAATGTGGAATTTTCAATATAACTACAATAGAATAAGTTTCGAAAAATTTTTTTAAAATTATTGTATGGGTGTAGGACCAGTGGTCTCAGATCCTTAGGGAATTTCCAAAAAAAGTACGAATTTTTCCGATTCCCATTTACCCTCTATGATAATTTTTGCTGGATTTGTGGCAAAAACAAGTCTTTTGAAACATGCACCATTACCTTAAACTATATACCAATGAAGGTATATATTAATTATTTGACAATAATTACTATGTATATACCTATTTCAGGTCTATAAGACATTGGAGCAATGTATCAAAGAATGATGTGAAAAAAGGAAAAATACTGAAACTTTTCCGGCACTTTTACTATTCAGTGCTCTGCTACATATATTTGACGAGAATAATAACTAATTTGTTGCTGAAGGTAATTGACAAGCTGTAATAATATAATTTGCAAGTATATGTTTGTCTCAAGTGTATATGTGCATTTTTAATCTTGGTAAATGTTTGGTGAATTTAGACGACACTCTCCTTCCAATACGAGTGGGTTGATGAAATGGTAGAAGAAATCATAACATTCGTATTTTTTGCTCTCATCGGCTACAAGTTTCGGCCAGTTAACAACAGTGATGCCATAGAATTGTATCAGACTTATTAATATAAATACTGGGTGTAAAATCCTCAGACTTAGATTTAGCAGAGTATTAATTCAATTTAAATGGAACATTGTCTAGCTTGACAATACAGCCATATTCACGTAGATAAACGAGTAATATAAATCTTGCCAAACCGCCTAACTGGCCCTAGGTTAGCTAATAGTGTAGTTAGTTTGTAAGAAATTTGATAAATCTAGTTCTAAAAATTAAAATATTTAAAGCCATAAGTTCACCCAATTGCTATATTGGTAATAATTATATACTATTCATTGTAAATCTACTTTGTGTAATAGACTTATTCGTCTGAGAAGCACAATAAAGTTAATACAATACAATACAATATTCACGTAGATAGCAGATACTATTTGTAGAAATGTTATAATATTACTGGATTTAAATTTATTTATTTATTTATTAGATAGTAATTTTACGTAATTTATTTTTTTATTTTTTAATTCAATAATTTCTTTTTTACACAAGCGTAGGGTTTTATATATTCGAGGGCTAGTATTAGAAGATTAGAAGAAGTCGAGCATACCTATATTTATTATAAATTTAACGACAGTTCTGTGATCATTATTATTACCTACCTCATAATATTCACAAAGTAGCATCTAATAATCAATGTTGTTTTATTTTGTATTTTCGTGAAATGTTTTAGATAAATTACGCTACAATTAATTAAAAGCTTCAGTATTGAATTGATTTTAAATTATTGATTAAACTTTCATTTCAATGAAATATCTCGTGAAGCATATCAATTATGTAACAGTGGTATATGCTAACAATTATCTACATTTTGTTTTTTTGAAACATTGCGTCTCTATTTAAATCAATGCTACCTTAAATTATAGATTTGCTTCTATCCAGCTTCTGTCCATACATGTGGAACCCTTGTCTTCCTTTTTTTATTTTAAACTCTTTATGTCTCATTATCTATCTAATGCTGTCAGCTTGTTCACAAAGAGACACGCAATTTTATGCTTATTTAATTCTAAAAAACTGCTGTATGTCTCTCATTTTAAAACATTCTAAGCTAAGATCTAAATGCCCAAAGTGAAGGGTTAACTGAGATTCAGTTTTTTTGTCTCCATTTCGTCATTTAGTTGGCGATTATTATCACTATCACTCTCTTTGCCTATACTCTGCTTATTTTTGACCAGTGTGTCAATATTTGTTCATGATCTGCATTTTTATTTGCGGAAGTTAAATATAACTGAGAATGGGTGTTAAAAAACGTAATTGTTATCAACTAGCAATTAATATAAGATATGCAAGTGCATTCATAGGCGTCGGAACCGGGGGGACAGGGGGGACAATATCCCCCCTAGAATATGGCTAGGAGGGACATGTCCCCCTAAAAATGTTCCAAAAACCAAACTAAAATTACATAAGCACCAGAAAAGGCGATTTTTTTGTCAAAAAAGGTTAAAAATCCAAAAAATTTTCGCGCTCCGCGCGAATGTGTCTTCGATTTACCAATATTTTATTATTTTGGCGGGCCCCCTTTCTGAAGAAGCCATTTTGTCCCCCCCTCGATAAATTACGTTCCGACGCCTATGAGTGCATTCACCGCAGTTTCACTCAAAAAGTAGAGTGGAAGTGTATCACATCATTGTTGTAAGAAAAAATTAATTTTACGTAGGGCGACCAGTTAAATTTTTAGCATATCAAAATCCAAAAAAATTGATTTCAAAGAAATCAGTTAATTAATTTAAAGCACTGATGAAAAATGATTTTAGTGGCCAGTATTACTGGTTAGTTTGTTCTCAAAATTGTTTATAGTGAAAAGTGCAAGTGTAATTGCAAGTGAGACACTAGCCGAGCTTTTACATGCTGATTTCATTTCATTGTACATAAAGAAAGCCATTGAGCTATAATTGTTTCGGCATAAATTGCGCTTCAAACTTGCGTGCTATTTAATTTTAACAACCGATACCTGAATGAAAAACAGTTTAAGGCACTTGTTTGTGCGACTTTTGTCTTGAGATTTTGTAAAGTTTAGATAATATTATGTTAAATGTAATGAAAATAGGCATTATATTGCATGCTGACCCGACAGGTCATGAGAAATTGACTGTAAGCTGTATTACAGCAAACAATAAGTAGGTCAATAAGTTGTCATATAAGTCGGTGTAAACATTCATATGTGTACAACATAATTAGATTAAGCTAAAAGTACATCTAAAGATAAGTCAGTTTGTAATGATCTTTGTACAAGAGAAGTACACTACACTACTAAATAAATTAACTCAGCATCTCAAAAACCCGTGAACCTTATTCTTATTAGAACACGTTATCAGCACGATACTAAACCTTACTCTGTGAAGAAACTTTTGACTTCTCTTTTGTGAATTATCAAAAAGGGGACAAATGAGACTTTCAATAATTCGGAAGCGAATTTATTAAAAGTGGAGAACAGGAGTACAGGGGACATGTGAGTTAATTTTAACGATTCTAAAAAGATTGTTAAAGGAGGAAAATTTACTGTGTAGTGCTTAACAAAGTGATTAGAATCTTTTGATTGATTATTCGCAAAACGATTATTAATCAAAATGACAACAACTGGTCCAGGTACTTCGACTACTACGACAATTGTACAAACCAAAAAGTTTGATACAGCATCGATAACCAAATTGAATGGTGAAAATTATCGAGTCTGGAGAATGAGGATGTCAAGCCTTTTTCTCACGCATCAAATCATGGATGTAGTCAACGGGTCTGTTGCTCGTCCGGCAATAGCAGGCCTTGCCCAAGATAAGTGGGATCAGTCAAACAATGAAGCTCTAACGTCAATGTTAATGAGCATGTGCGACACCCAGGTAGAGACAATTACTGGATGTAAAACTGCGTTCCAAATTTGGGATAAACTAGCAACTATGTACCAAAGTGTTAGTGGCGAAAGTAGACAAGCTCTTCTACAAAAGTTTTACGGGGTTATGGCCAGTCACAACGGCTCGCCAGTGAAAACTATGTGCGAAATCCAGAATTTGGCTGCTCAATTAGCAGCACTGGGAAAACCAGTGGACGACGAAGCTCTAATTGCTAGAGTTGTTTCCAGTCTGATGGAAGACAAATATCGTCAGTTTAGGGAGGCATGGAGATCTGTGGATCTGACAATTCAAACTCCAGCTTTACTCCTCTCTCGTTTAAAAACATGGGAGTTGGAAGATGAGCAAACAAATGCAGCCAGTGAGTCAAAGTCGACTAATAAAGCTTTTGTTGCCAAGAAAACTGGCAATAAAAAGAGGACAAAAGAGGAGCTCGCAGAGCTTAAGAAGAAAACTACCTGCCATAAATGTAAAAAGAAAGGGCATTGGAAATCCGAGTGTCCCGATGACATAAAGGACAAGGTGGAAACAAAGATAACCAAACCGGAAGAAGTTAAAAAAGTCAATAATGCAGCTTATGTGGTTGGTGATCTCAATGACCAATGGATTAATGATTCCGGTGCGACTACACATTATTGCGGTAGACTAGAGTGGTTTTCTGAATATGAAAAATATGACAGACCACAACCAGTAACAATTGCTGACAATTCGGTAATGATGATTGAAGGCAAAGGAACGGTGAAAGTGAAAGCTCTCATCAGGAGTCAATGGAAGGTAATAGAACTCCTAAATGTAGAGTATATTCCAGGAGGAGCTAACCTCCTGTCTGAGAATGTACTTTTAGATAAAGGTTTGGAAGTACGCAAACAAGGCAGTGGAGATATCATTTACTACCGGAATAACGTAAAAGATATTCAGGCGGTACGACTAAATGGTCTGCAGATTATGCTATTCAAACCAATAGTAAACATGGCATTGGTTAGTGTAAAACAAACCAAATGGCACGACAGACTTGGACACATTAACTCTCAGTACTTAAAGTTAACTGCAGAGAAAGGAGCAGTTCATGGACTTGAAACAATGGGATCAGAAAACTTTAACTGCGAAGTGTGTCTCAAAGCGAAATCAAAGAAAAAGTCATATAAGACAGTGGAAAAAACTGGTCTTTATAAAGTAGGTGAGTGTCTACACTCAGACCTGGCATATGCGACGCATATATCACACAGTGGAAAGAAGTATTTCCTTTTAATTAAGGATGAAATGTCTTCCTTCCGGCAAATCTATTTCCAGAAAAGGAAAGATGAGACTGCTGAAAATGTCATTGAAGCTATCAATTTTATAAGCACTCAGACAGGAAACAGCGTAAAAATGTTTCGCTGTGATAACGGGACGGAGTATGTTAATAAAACTCTAAAAGACTTTTTCTCGACTAAAGGCATTCAATTTGGATTAAATGCCCCATACACTCCAGCCAGTAATGGCTTTGTAGAGCGTGAAGTGAGAACTCAGTTAGAAGCTGCCCGTGCGATGTTAATAAAAAGCAATCTCAATGAGAAACATTGGGACGATGCAATCTCAACCGCATGTTACATTTTGAACAGGACTCTCAGTTCAAAAAATAAGGAGAAAACGCCTTATGAGTTGGTGTTTAACAAGAAGCCATCATTACAACACATGAAAGTTTTCGGATGTAAAGCTTTTGCACATATAATGGACGGTAAAACAAGTGACAAGCTGAAATCGAGAGCAAAGGTGTGCAAACTGGTTGGCTACAATTCCCACAGTCATAACTATGTATTATATGCACTTGAAGAAGGTGTATATATCGAACAAGCAAAACACGTAGATTTTGTTGAAGATAGCCTTGACAATGAGGAGGGAACGACACTATTAGATGAAACTTTTACTTTAGTTGCCGATGAAAACGAAACTGTTACCATCTCTGAAGTGGATAACGGTGGAGGGGGAGATCACCGAAGATCTTCTCCTACTAAAGTAGATAATAGTGGAGGGGGAGATCACCAAAGATCTTCTCCTAATAGTGGAGGGGGAGATCACCAAAGATCTTCTCCTAATAGTGGAGGGGGAGATCACCGAAGATCTTCTCCTGTTAAAGTGGAAGAGGAGATGGAGGAAGAGATCACGGAAGAATTAATAGACGAACTCTTGGAAGCCACAGAAAATATCAGCGGCGACACGCGCGCTGATATGGGGACAACTGAGATTCCGGAACCTGAACCTCGTCCACAAAGAGTTAGAAAGCAAGTTAAGCCTTACCAGGCCGGTCTTAAGGCAAAGAAGTTTGGTGAAACTACGTTGGAGCCACAATGCTATGCAGAAGCTATTTCATGCAGATACCAAGAAGATTGGTTAGAGGCAATGGATTCTGAAATGCGAAGCCAAAAAGAAAACGGGACATGGGTTCTTGTAAAAAGGCCACCCAATGTGACCCCTTTGAAAAATCGATGGGTTTATAAGACTAAACCGACACCTGATCCCAATCAAGTCAAGTATAAAGCGAGACTTGTTGTCAAAGGATTCAGTCAGAAGGAGGGATACGATTTTTCGGAGACTTTCTCGCCAACACTAAGATACGAAACTCTTAGAATGTTGTGGGCTTATGCTGCTGCTCATGGACTAGCTCACCTCCCGATTGATGTACGTACTGCCTTTTTAAACAGTCCGTTAGAAGAAATTATCTACATGGAGCAACCCGAAGGGTATGAAGTAGGACAGGATCTTGTCTGCAGACTTGTAAAAAGTCTGTACGGCCTAAAACAAGCTCCGAGAAATTGGCATCATCATCTAGCAGGAACACTAGCAAAACTAGGGTTCTTTCCAGCGGAAAATGATCCATGTCTATTTATCAATAGAGAAGAAGATGAGCCAATATTTATTGCTTTGTACGTAGATGACGGGCTAATAGTGGGAAGGCAAATGATTAATTTAAGAGAGGTCCTAAAATCTCTTATGAAATACTACGATGTCGAAGAAACACCCCCAGGACGGTTTCTTGGAATAGAAATAAGTAGTGACGTAAATGGAATCTTTATCAAAGATCTACTTAAAAAGTACGGCATGTCTGAATGTAAAATTCTAGACATACCTATGACACCTAATCTTCAACTTGAAGAATTTAAAGTTGCTGACACAAGTTATGCATACCAAGAATTAATAGGAGCACTTCTATTTCTGGCACGATGCACTCGTCCAGATATAGCCTATCCCGTACACTACTTGTCAAGATTTTTTGCCAAGTACGGTAAGCAGCATTGGGACGAAGCAAAGAAAATACTTGCATACCTACGCGGAACAATGGGACTTGGAATCCTGTTTTCCAAAAGTAATGGGGATGGAGAAGTAATTAGATGCTACGTGGATGCAGACTATGGTGCGGATATTTCAACTAGAAAGTCAACTACAGGTATTGTATTTACTTTCAATAACGCTCCAATTAATTGGCTGAGTAAGAGACAGACATGCAAATCTCTCTCTTCAACGGAGTCCGAGTATATTGCTTTGGCACATGCGGGAAAAGAAGCAGTTTGGATATCTCGTCTGTACAAGGAATTGTGCGACAAAGATGAAACTGAAGAACCAATCTGTATAAGAACAGATAGTCAAAGCGCAATGAAACTTGCTAAAAACCCGGAGTTTCATAGCCGTACCAAGCATATCGATATAAGACATCATTATATCCGACACTTGTCCGAGACTAAGCAAATTACTCTCGAACATCTCCCTGACAAAGCTCAACCAGCGGACATTCTAACAAAGGCAGTACCTAAAGATGTCTTTGTTCGAAAACGAACATTAATGGGTTTATGTGAAAAACCAACAAATGAGCCTGTAAAGCGAAAAGCTTTATTAAGTGTCATTAAAGATCCTAAAAGACCAAATCTGATGTGGAGTGTTGTTCTTTTTATGTTCTTGCTATGTAAAATAGTTGGAGGAGCAGAAAAACACAACCAAGACAATTCAATTCTTTGGAGAAAGAGTGAATTACCGGCAACAATTGGATTTTACTCGTTCACAATGAAAATTGAGCTAGTTTCACCGTGTGTACTATTGCCTATGGAGGGAGTCGATCCAACAATAGGAAAATCAGTGAAGGAACATTGTGAAAAATCTTACGAGGAACTATTTCTGAGAAAATTAGAAATAATGTGCCCCCAACAACAACTCGTTTTTGGTAGAGAAAAACGGTTTATTATGTTAGTCTTAGGCGTCATACTTATTGCAAGTATAGCAAGTGCGGGACTTGGACTTGCTGCAGTTGCAGTTTCAAAGACATATAAACTTGAAACTAGACAAGATGAGCTTAAAAATGCGTTGGACGAACTGGAGAAAGACGTGTATGCTGGAAACAAGCGTTTAAAAGTTCTGCAACTTGAACTACATAAAATCACTGAAAGACTTGACCAATTGGGTACTGATTACTACTCATTCAAAAGGGATGTTGTAAGACTACAGTACATAATATCCCACCTAACAGGAAAACTGTCAGATGGTAAAAGAATCTTGGCAGACACGAAGAAACTTTGGAACAGAGGGAAGATGTCTGCTGACTTCTTTGAATTTCTCAATTACACACTGCCCTGTAATGAGACATGCCCTGTTGAGAACGGAAAATTTCATGGATGCGTAATGAACGAACATCGTGACGTTATAAAAATGGAATTCTCTGTACCAGTTATAACTCAAGATTTAGTACGAGTCGAAGCTGATCCTTTTGATCTGATGATTGAAAAGGAAAAACTGACATGCAGACTTAAGTATTCTGGACCAAGTACTGCTATTTTATCTATACCAGAGGACTGTGTATACGATACTTATGCAAACAATCCCAAAGACTTACTTGGATTGGCTACGTCCCTTAAGTGCAAGAACAGTTCTTTAGCAGCTGACGAAAACTACAAAATTGGGAGATGTAAAATCTCTCAGTTAAGCGATGAAAAGGACTTTGTCCAAGTTAAAGTCCTGGACAACAAGTTTTTTGTGTATTGTCCTAAAAGTCAGTACATAATCGGCAAAAGGAGCATTGACTGCCCTAACAAGGTGTTCAATCTACCTATTTCTACCACCTTCACACTCAATGATGTGGAATATAGAGGTGCTGTCCTAAAGATAGTTTACCGGGAATCGGAAGACCCAGAGCTAACTGAGATGATCAATTGGCATTTGAATCCGAGTTTAAATTGGAATAATTTAACATCACAGTTCGATGAAACCTGGAAAGAAAATGAAGAGGACATTAAGCAACATGTGAAAAACATGTCTGTTTTTGAATTCACGGATGGTTGGAGTACACTCCAAGTTACCTGCATATTAATTGGAACATTAATTGCATTAGCAGCTATTATTTGTGTCATCAAATATCGCAAACGAATATGCAAGAAGAAATCGACCGATCGCCGAGTGGGAATATGCAACGAAACCAGAGCTGGTGCAAATAATGGATCTGAAGAGATTCCATCAGACCAGAATACGTCACCAGTGACTCATAGAGTAATTATAGAAAATTAACTCCCTATATTGTTTGAGGAGGGTGTAAAGTTTAGATAATATTATGTTAAATGTAATGAAAATAGGCATTATATTGCATGCTGACCCGACAGGTCATGAGAAATTGACTGTAAGCTGTATTACAGCAAACAATAAGTAGGTCAATAAGTTGTCATATAAGTCGGTGTAAACATTCATATGTGTACAACATAATTAGATTAAGCTAAAAGTACATCTAAAGATAAGTCAGTTTGTAATGATCTTTGTACAAGAGAAGTACACTACACTACTAAATAAATTAACTCAGCATCTCAAAAACCCGTGAACCTTATTCTTATTAGAACAGATTTACTTACAGAATTGCGATATTTCCCTACAGTATCTAACTGTAATAGTACTCATTTTGTATTTCGTAGAAACCGATTGCGGTCAGCAAACTTCTTTATTTCTCAGGAGCATTAACCTGCCGAGCAAATACACACACACTAGTATGGTGATATTAATATTTGATGATCGCCTAGATACTTCTGCACAGAAACATTGTCTGTAGAATTCGTTCACAATAATAAAGAATTGGTGAATGAGAAGGGAATATTTTAACAGTTTAAATTATTGAAGAACTGATTTAACTGAGATCTGGTAATGTAAAAATGTCATTGCTCACAAGCTTTATCACTTCAATAGAAATGAATATTCATTTTAATAAACTCAATTTATACCACTCATCTCAATTTCATGTTGATGATTATGAATGAATATAGAGAGATAATACTGGTTCCACACTGAGCTATGGTTATAACACGTAGCCTTCATGTAATGGTATATAGTCGTGAGTTTTCGTATCTAAATTGCTTGTTCCGTTGTTATGTATAATGTATATGCTCTAGTTAGAGGCCGTAAGTAGTTCAAGCCTTTTGCTGATACAATAATACCGTGAATATCAAAATCGCATGTTAATGTGAAGTGAAAATATTATCCATTCCAAATCAGAGGCCATTAATTTTAGACGTTCAACCACAAAAGTTTCAGTAACTTTCCAAAGATACGGATAAAATAAAATATGACGAAAGCTATAAAAAGCTTTCTTCAATTGACACAACGTAAGGACATCTTCGGTGCTGTTGTAACTACAAAAACCACAACAAATGTTGACGAATAACAGCAGAAAATATCATTTTGTTGTAAATTAATGCATTTAAAGCTTTTAATTATTTTAATCATTTTTTAACATCATGCATGATATACATAATTCATTTTACAAAATACTTGGAGGGAATGAGAAAATAAAATGTTGACATCTAACCATTTATTCAGAGTTTTTAGTGGTGGAAGCATTTGCAGTTTTCTAACACAGCGTAAATGTTCTGCTGAAAACTGATTTTATAAGTTTTCAGTTTATGTTTAGAAGATGTTAACTAATTATTATTGCACCTCTTTTGTAGAATTGTAATACAACCACAAAAAATTTGAATCCCAAATTTCCTAAAGGTAATCAATACTACCAGGGCATACATAACTTTTGGTTCCACGTTCTAAAATTATTTCTCTGCACTGTATTGTTTAGGACGTTAGAATTTATGCTTATGAGAAAAGCTGCCAATGTATTACAAGGAATAAGGCAGCCGATTATTGTTAATAATTGGGAGAACTATTTTGAATTTCATGGTATATGTTTTATAATTTGAGATTAAAGACATTTGACAGTCGCTAGTTGCTATTTTGCTATTAACTACCACCTTGACTACTTCGTTGCTGCCTCAATGGCTAGGTATACAACATTTAAAACTGAATTAACATTCTTTCATTTACTTTGGGTCGTTCACATGTGAAGACATAACTGAGCAAAATTCGTGTTAAAATGTATTTCCTGCATCCAGTTGTACCATTTTTAATTTCAGTTATTATAAACAACATCAACTGCTTTAGAAATTTGTCGTTCTACAGTAATTGTGATTTTAACATGATTACTTCCCATCAATCCGAATGGCAGACAGATTTTATCCTGTCTAACCAAAATGGCCAACCATGGACATTGGCAACATCAAAATATAATAAAACTCACTTCGGTCGTCATGAAGATAATCCACGGGATCTCTCTAGAAGTTCCTGCACTGTAAATATTCTAATGGAGCCAGACCCTGACTTAAAAACTCCAGTCATTTCTTTTGGAAAAGAAATAAATCGTCGGGATTCGAGATTCATAGTCGTCATCAAAGATGAATTGAAATGGCTGAATCCAGAATGGCAAGCAAACATCACTTATGAATTGGTAGCTCCTCTCTTTATAATGGCTATAAAAGTTGGATATCAATATTCGATTTATGCGCCGGTTCTCTACAAAGATGAGTCTTTAACTTATCATCCAATTGAAGCAGAAGACTCCGAAGAAGAATGGGAAAGAGTTTGGAAAAATTTAAACGGAAATCTTCATGGAATGCAAATCGGGGGAGTATATCCTTTTTTTCCGTTCTATAATCCAAGAAAAATGATAAGATGTAAAAGTAGAGATGGGAATTGTCGAAATACAGTGAGAACTTTTGATTTGATGTCTCAAATATTGAACTTCACTGCCAATTATACATGGCGATATGCAAATCTAAAACAAGAACGTCGTCGATGTGGATACATTTTGATGTTATTTCCCTACAGAGACAATTATATTCAAAAATGGTATACAACTCGTTCTATTGAATACTTCGATGAGATGATTCCATATTACTGCGAAGCCAACCCTCGATTCGCCGACATCCCTTTGACAGTTCTGATTCAAAATACATTTGATGGTTATTGCTGGTGGCTAATATTTTCGCTATTCCCGATTTCATTTTATGCTTTAGGCTTTCGAATTTCTAATTTCTACAAGAAATTAGAGTTTATTTTTGTATCCACAATAGCCGTCCTTTTAAATCAGGGAGTTTCCAATAAAAGAAGAACCATTTTGTATTTGGTAATTGTGTTCATGGGATTTGTAATTGCTACTCAATACGAAACGTGGATAACAAGCGAGATTATTGCTCCACCAGACAGAAAGCAATTTGTGGACTTTAAAGATCTCGTGGAAAATGGATATAAAATGTTCTGGCTGAAAGACAGGCGGTGGAATATTAACGATCAGAGAAACGAATATTTTGAAAAATATAAAATTCTGGACAAGATGAATTCAAGTGTCCACATATATAATTGGCGAACCGATAGAAAACCTAAGCACAAAAAAGGTAACTACTTTACATTTAATTGGAAAGTTTTGACAGACTTCTCAATGAAACTATTTAGTGTATACTATAAAAAGAGAAGTCATCACACTGTGCCCTTAATTCCATCTAAAGTATCATCTGACGGAATTTGCATGACTGTAAAGGAAACAGATCTTTCTACTCCAATGCCTTATCGTTTCATAAATTGCTACCGTTATGTATTCAAATCTTTGTTTCAAGTCATGCAAGAGAGAGGTATTCTACATTATTTCAAGGAACAATTCGATTTTATTCTTGACTTGAAAAATATAATATCCCATTCAAAACTGAAGCATACAGAATCTCAGACATTGCCTATTAGTCTGTCGATGAAAATCCATACCATTTTCTTCGTTTGTGGATACCTTCTACTTGGATCATTCATCACTCTTCTTCTGGAATGGTTATGGCACTCTAGATTGATGCTGAAAATAAACGTCGTCATTCTTTTTAGCAAACTAAAAACTCGTCACCAAAAAATTCGAAGAAGTATTAGCGTGTTTCCGGCGGACGAAGTAAATAATCGACTTCGTAAGAAAATACTAAATATTGAAGCATATTTTAAGCACTACATTAATCTCGGTTTTATTTTATTAGCAACTAGTACAAGTAGAACTAAAATCATATAAGGATAATTATTATGTACAAAATTATTCAATATGATATTATTAAACCTATTTTTAATAACATTTTTATTTTATTTTCAGCAACCTGATGGAGATTTGAAGAAAGCCAATAACTGGACAAAGTTTGCTGAGTGCTATTGGCGACTAAGAAAAGAACTCTGCTTTTGTAAAAGATATTACTGTGTAGGTTAAGTGTAGACTTCTGTCTCACTTTTGACAAAAGTGAGTAATATTGTGGTGCATTTTGAAACTCGAAACTGGTATACATCCAAAATGAATTTAAAACTATTTCTCTGACTTACTACATAGAGAATAGGGACAATTTTAAGCCTACTGGCGTTGCATATAACTTCGTTGTAACGAATTTTGTGTTCTCATTGCAAGCAACAAAGCAATGTTTAATGGAGCTCGAATAAACAGAAGAAGATTCAAATGGCGGTAAATATAAAAATTTAAAAGTTTGCAGAAGGAACTTCATTCCACTTTTCTTTACAGTATATATATATATAGAAATTCAAACGACCATTGAATTTATTTGAAAGTATAGAAACAGTTTAAAGTTTATTCAAAATTCAAACTGGGATTGTTTAACACGTTGACAATGTGTGAGCAAATCTTGAATGATAAGACTCAAACCCAGATTTATTAAAACAGCAATTATAGGGGCTTAAAAACCTGGAGAAAATTTTTCTCTTGTGACTTTAAATTTTAACTTGTCATGTAAATAGTAAATGAAATGCTGAATGAAAAATAGTAAATTTACTACTATTTATTTATTTATTCATTTATGATACTAAAAATTACATTTTGGCATTCTTTGTTCACCCATCATACTTTTACTATAAATTATAATAACATCAGTAGTAGTATCATGTATGTTATGAATTGTTATAAAGTGTATAAATATCAGAGCCGTGATATTTAGGTAAAATCATGTTTTTCATGTTTGACAATTCGGTCCTGAAACTTCGGGTGTCAACGTTTCGCAACTTTTTAACCATTTGGACACTCACTTTATTTTACATATTTTACGGTTTGGAACCTAAAAAATATTTTCCTACATGTTTCATGAATTACAACATTTTTGTCCATATTTTGGCATTTTTTGCCAATTAAGCCCATATTTTTTTAACACCGCATAGAAACTTATAAAGGAATTTGACATAATTTTGATAATAGTTTGTTATTTTCTATATTTTTTATTTTTTTCTATATTTTTATATATATTTTGCCGTCATAAGCTTTTTTGGTTATTTGTTTAAAAATATTTCTGTATTTAGCAAATGATGCGATAGTTGTACATATTTTCCGTTTTTTCGTGCATATTTCTCCTTTTTAGATATCTTTTCTAGATATTTTGCTGTTTTTTGTACATATTTCTGTACGTATTTTACTATTTAAAAAACATTACCTACATATTTTCGGAAACTAAATAAATACATATCACGGCTCTTCTAATTGTGTAGTATAATAATATTATGTCCATTAGCGGGACATAGGAAAAGTGATATGTATATTTCTACATAGGTAATATAAAATCTGGTCTTATTACTAATATTACAATAAAATGATTGTAATTAATTGTATAACATAACAACATTTGTACAAGCAGATATTTAGAGAGGACATTACACCGCCCCGTCTAAATCCCGACCGAAAAAAGGGATTTTGTCACACAGATTAAAATTATCTTATCATTGAAGTCATATAGGTCCTTTTACTTCATATAAATGTTTATAGTGATGGTTGATGCACTTTGGATATTCGCAATAACGTTTATTTTACATTTCATCCCAATACCATACCACAACATGTGTTTAATAACTAAATGCTTGCTAACCGTTCATTAAAAGCTGAACAAACCATATTATCATAATTTTTAATATCCTAAAACATAAACAAAACAAAATCATTCAGAAAAACAAAAAATACCAATCAAGTTTCTTGGCGAATTGCAGATTCCATCCACATACTATTATTTCCTTTACAATGGTTGGTTTTCCATAAATTGTAGGAATGTGTAGAGATCACAAAATTTTTTTTACACAAAACAACTTTTTAAGCTTTCGCCTATCGTAAATAAGTACTATACACCTAAAAATACAGCCAATTAAATCGACTTAGTTTGCAATTCATTTAGTATTAAATAATTGAAAATTGACGCTGTGCTGTTGAAGAAACGCTTTTAAGCTATAAGGGTTAAAAGTTAGATTTTTAATTATGTACTGACTGGTTTATGTATATTATATTTATTAAAACTGTTATGCATTTGGAGTTTTGGAGTATTGTCATCGAATGGTAAATTTGTTTCACTGTGCTACAGATAAAACTGCCAGCGTGACCACTCCATTGAGGTAAAGTTGCGATATTACGATATGCGTAATCCTAAAGCGCAATATAAGAGCTTTAAAACACTTTGCACAAAGAATGCATTGAATACACAATATATATTAATCTATAGTCATCTAAGTACTAAAATTTTTATAAAATATTTCGGATGACACGTTTTTTCTTAAGGAATTGTCTAGGATATTAATATATTTTGTGTCAATCTATGCCAATATTGCCAATGATGCTGATACTCAGATCATTAGGTTTAGATTAGATTTATTTTATTTAAGACAATAATACAATTAATTAAAATAGGCAACTTTGTCAATAAAGTTTAAACTCTTTATATCATTTATTATAAAATGATCATAATTTTCGCTTCAGTAAATATGGTCGGCTTTTATTTCTGTCGAGCTGGCCGATAAATGCTTCACAGAGATAAGACAAATTTAGCTTAAACCAATCGAATCATCGGGAAGTATATTGGTGGGTAATTTGGGTATGTTTAAAATTCTCACAACCTTTTGTAGTTTTTGTCTTACAGTTTATATTTGGTTGTTAATTGATTTTAATATTTTAATTGCCATCTCAGAGCATTCCGGATCCGGGTCAAAATAAATTTAATGACAAAAATGTTGGAGGTATGTACTTTATTATTAGTATTACGTCCTTAAAAAATATTAGATCATCATTTTTGTAGTCTGTATTGTAATAAAAGGGAAGTTTACTAAAATTATTCAAATATTTAGACATGTAAGCTATACGTCTTTATAAATAATATAGTGTCATTTTGTGAAGATCTTAGGCAAATACCTTTACCAACAATAAAGTGCTGAAGAAAAAGAACACCTCCAATTGCTTCATAATACATTGAGAAATACTAACTAGAGGGCCTAATATATTTGAGAGGATGGATGCAAATTTGGGTAAGCTTTTAAATTCATTTTCGATTAACTTATGTATAAAATTTTCGTAATTTACTAATATCATTCCATCGCTCTTAAAATGAAGAACATTTATAAATTAATTAATATTGCCATATTAAATAATTTCGTTTTACTAAGTCAAAAATACCATTTTTGGTTTCGAGAAACATTTATTGGGGAAATAAACATTTTAGATTTTGATGACAAGTATGGAGTGAAAATAGATGCATTAGTAGAGGGATTTACTGAATACATTCAAAACAATTTAATGGAAAAATGTCAGAAATGGGAGAATAGTTCTCAGGAGGATTTCTTTATTACTCACCCCCATAAAAAATGGCGCGAAGAAGAACAAGAGAAGATCAACTCTCGGGACATAACGAAATGGGATACTCCACTCTGTGTTAAATGGCTATTGGAATTTCCTTGGGAGCCGCATGAAAGAAAACTAAATGAAGATGAAAAAAATGCCTTGATCAAACTTCGTGATATTCGAAACCGAACCAAACATTTTGCAAAACCAAAAGATGCTACACAAATAGAATTTGACGAGCACTGTACAACGGTCGAAAAGGCTTTGTCAATTCTTGGAGCAGACCCGAAAACAGTAACAAAGATAATTGAAGATGCCAAAAATCGAGTATTTGCAGACAAGAAGAACCTTCTACATGTCATCGAACGATGGAATTACACAACCAGCAAAGTATTAGGCAGCGGGTCTTTCGGAGTAGTTATTGCCGCATCGGACACAGTAGATCATCAGATTTATGCTATCAAAATCATTCCAAACAGAAAACGCTTTGGCGACACTGATGAAGTAGGCATTTTAAGGGAGTTGAGGAATCAAGCAAAACTAGATCATCCAAACGTTGTTAAGTACAAATCCTCTGACAGATTTTCATTATCGACGGAGAAGATGAAGAAAATACTTCAATGGGGTGACCATACTAACAAAATTTCAGCCATTGCTCGAGAGTTTTTTGCAGGATGCTTTGATTCCGCTAGTAATGGCCTAGTTACTGGATTTTACATAAAAATGGAAATTTGTGGCGAAACTTTGAGGGAATGGCTGAATAAAATTTTAAAGGACGGTGAAGAACCAAAAATGTCTACCAGTGAAGAAATTGGACAGGGAATAGCTGATGGTTTAAATTACATCCATGGGAAAGGAATAACTCATCGAGACCTAAGACCAGACAACATATACTTTTCAGCCCTTAACTTCGTTACCCCTGTCAAAATCGGAGACTTTGGTCTTTCAATACAAAGCAAAATTAACGAGAGTGAAACAATGACACTCGCGGAATGGAATATCCGATATCGTGCTCCTGAAATGGATGAAGAACATAAAGATGGCAAGGCAAAATATGGTCAACACGCGGATTTGTTTTCATTTGGTTTAATTTTATCTGAAATCTTTGATCCCACAAAGGAAATCAATTTGGCCAAAAAATTTGAAAAAATAAAATATCACAGGAATACAGGAAGTAAACTTCAGAAAGTATTGTGGCTCAATTCACTAATACTGCGACTAACGGAGGAAGAACCAAACAAACGGAATGATCTGAGAGACTATGAAACAGAAACGCCAATAAAAATTTATGTCACTGCACAGGTATGTAAATTTCTTTAGAATTTGTTTTCTCGAGTGGTAGATGATTTGTGCCATGATATGACGGTTTTAGTTTGAAAATTTCGCCTCATACATATTCATATATAGTAGGACTACATCGTATATAGGTAACCTTTAAGACAGCAAATTTCAAAACAGAGCAGAGAAAGTGTCTATGCATTGGTTTTATTTATTTTTGCCAAAAATATTGTCTTCAGTCAAATTAAAGTAGATGTCAAATCAAGGTCAAAGGTATAAAAAATACAAAACCTCAAACAAAGTCTTATTCGTATTTATTCTGCTAATAGATGACTGCATTACAGACACTGTATGCATGGGCCATAATAAAACCACAGTAGCATTTATCTGTATAATAATAGCAATTCATTTCCCCTTTAACATCAATCTACGACTTTCAAATTTTTACTGGATGGGGACATCATAGTCAGAACCCCAAACCTCGATTTTCAAAACGATATCTTTCATAGAAATCGTTTTATGATTTTTTGAATTTCGAATTTTAACATTGAAGGAGTGGGAGAAAACGCTCCGATCTGTCACCTTTTTGTTCAAATACTCCTCCTACAGTTTTCATCCGATCTTTACCAAACTTTTTCCTGACTTACTCGACTTAACAATAAAGACGGTAGCCACTCCAGTTTTTTATTTTTTAGTAGAAAATATTTTGCCAGTGAATTTCAAAAATTTGACAAAGTCCTACTCTTTAAGCAGGCAGGCCTCCGCCATGTAAAGAGATTAGTGTCCCTTTCACCTCGAACGGGGCGACCGCAGCGGAGTCAAACTATTAATAGCAAGGCAACGTTTATTTAGTTAGTATCATTTGGTTGTGGATTGAATAGGTTGACTTGACTTGACATAGGATGGGTTAATAAATATAACGGTAGAAAATAGATAGAAATGACGAGGACAATTAAAATAGTGGTAGCTAATTATAAAACAACAGAGCTACTTAAAATGAAGAGGTGAAAATGACGGAATATTTAAGATGACGGAAATATTTACTATAAAGAGATTTTTTAAAATGACAGGAATGTTTAAAATGACAAGGTTATTTAAAATGACGAGATTTAAAAAAATGGAATTTATAGATTTAACGATTTACGAGGTTATTAAAAATGAAGGGGTGATTTTAAACGACGAAATTATTTAAAACGACGGGGTTGTTTAAAATGACGTCTATTTAAAATGTGGGGGCATTTACAGTGACGTCTATTTAAAAGGACGGGGTCATAATATGAAATGACCTCTATTTAAAATTACGGGGCCATTTGCAATGACGTCTATTTAAAATGACGGGATCATTTACAATGACGTCTATTTAAAATGGTGATGTCATTTACCAGGACCGTAGCCAAAAAACATTTGGGGGGAGGGCGACAAATTATCAGTAAAAATAAGAAAATTATGGGTTTTTAGACAAAATTTTCTTCACAATGACGTATATTTAAAATGAAGTGGTTATTTAAAACGACGGGGTTATTTAAAATGACGCGGTCATTTTTGACGGGGTTATTTAAAATGACGGGGTTATTTTTGACGAGGTTATTTAAAATGACGGGGTTATTTAAAATGACGCGGTCATTTTTGACGGGGTTATTTAAAATGACGGGGTTATTTTTGACGGGGTTATTTAAAATGACGGGGTTATTTAAAATGACGGGGTGATTTAAAATTATATATTATGCCCATATTATATTAATTATAATATAATGAAAATCACCATTTACTTTAATTTTGGTGTTTAGTTAAATAATGTTGAATTTGGTTCACTATTATTATGTCGATTTGATAAGCATTGTATTTGTTCCCCGTCTGAAGGATGTTGTAGCAATGCTACAGGCAATTTTTTAAACATTCTAATCTGTTAATTTTCATACTTTTTAAAATGCATAATGCAAATCCATACTCACAATCTACCGTCCCCATTAAGGGGTTACCCATTTCCCGTTCGGAGAACGGGCCTATTACTAGTAGAAATTATTTGAAATAGGAAAATGAAAAAAAGTAGATCTTCAGTGGACATTTTTAGTTCTGTTTTTCTGTGCACCTTTTTATTGTTAACTGACATCTTTGGTCAAAAAAATTCATTTTTCAGTATTTCAGGGCCTATGTGAAATAACACCAAAAAATCGGAATATGAAATAGCTCTGAAACTACCGGCCCGATTTGGATAAAAACTTGGAACAGAAGTCAACAATCGCTGTATCTCGTACTAAAATGCCGGGTGCACTACAGCCGCATAGCTTGTGCATCAGACATTACCATTTTCACAGTAATGACCTTTGACCCCTTTATAAAGTCCTCTGTAGCCAAAATATGTACTTATTTGGTCTTTATTATAACTTTAGCTGGCGAACGACACCTTACATACATATTATTACACGCATATTTTGACGAAAAATAAAATTTGACCTCTGACACCTTGTAGAGGTCAACAATTTTGAAATATTTTTTTCCTCTATAAACCATAACTTTATAAGGGCTTTATTTTTAATCGGGCAGAATTTTGATGAAACAATTCCTTATATGAAAAACTGCCTATTTCAAAAATGTTTTCGTAATTTTGAAAGGGAAGAAATTCGAAATTTTCACAAATTCAAAAAACAGTCCGAGATACAGCGATTGTTGACTTCTGTTCCAAGTTTTTATCCAAATCGGGCCGGTAGTTTCAGAGCTATTTCATATTCCGATTTTTTGGTGTTATTTCACATAGGCCCTGAAATACTGAAAAATGAATTTTTTTGACCAAAGATGTCAGTTAACAATAAAAAGGTGCACAGAAAAACAGAACTAAAAATGTCCACTGAAGATCTACTTTTTTTCATTTTCCTATTTCAAATAATTTCTGCCAATTAGCAATCACATGCACCAAAAATGTGACTGTTATATAGCGAAATAAAATCAGAGCTTTATTGTAAAGTTTTTTAGGTACAGGCATAATAAAGTTAGGCAACGATGTGTTTAAGGGTGGTTAATAGCTGGGTAACTTGAACACATACCTTTAGTGGATTACTTAGGATAGTATTTATTTACCAAAAGTCGTGTTGGCTGTAAATCATGTTTTCCCGCTAACGCTATAATTCAAAACGTATTAATTTTTTTCATATTTCGGAGCCACATGTTCCCGACATTCACCTTCCGTTCATGTTTTATTTTCAAATGATAAAATCAGGAAATACTTTCTAAGTTGATTACCAATGAAAAAGAACGGTTTTCCACTAGCGTACTGAAAACAATTTTAATCAAGGCAGAGGGAAATGGCAGCTGTGAATGATTTGAACTTTATTTGAATATTATTTTACTCATACAGGTGGGCTTCTTAAATGAACAAACAAAAGAAATTGAAAGAAAAACCTTTGATGAAACCATTTTAGTAGCACTTGGATTCTACAAAGCGAAAATGCGTGTTCACGTGGAGCATCATTTCTTCAACGAAAGAGAGTTGGAAAAGGTAAACATGCAAACGTTAGAAAGTATCCAGCAGTGTTTGGAACGTGGAGCAGAAGTGGTAAATCGAAGTAACATAACTTTTAATGTCTTTGAAGCAATGCAATCCATAAAACAAAAGACCAGATCGATACTGGAGGGTATCAAAATGGAATTTAAGCAAAATCTAAGCACAACCGTCGCTGCAATTGCAAAAAAAGCTGCGACTGAGGCATTTAAGGCTTATCAAACTCAATTGCAAGGCAATACCAGAGATGTTGATCCATTAAAATTCACAAAATTGCACGAGTGTGAAGTCTCAAAAAGACGTTCACGTACTCGAAAGGCTCGGTTGCATAAGATGTAAATCAGACTCCATCAGCATATCTTAGATTGGCTCTTTTAGGTAGAAATGCTTCTAGTTTTAAGAAATTATCTACTACTAATTTCTATGCATCTCCAGTAATTTGTATGTAACTTCCCTAATTCTGTATGCATTTCCCAGTCCATGGTCGGTTCTTGAACTTACCTGCAATGTCAACCTGAATTGATAAAAAGGTGAACCGACCAGGCCAGCTCTCATTATTATTCTCAACTTTGTTCCAAAAACATAATACATTTATTATATACTGTTATTATTTTCATTTTTCTTTATTGCATTTAAGTTTTATTTTTGACTGCACTGTCGATTCCTCCAGTACATTTTAATACTTAAAGTTCTCTCTTTCAACTGAATTGCTTCTCAATTCAGGCAAAGATTCACTTTAGTAGTTTCACGTTAGTCTGCCTTATTTGGCAAAGAGCCGTTAAAACGGTCAAATAAATGTTTTATTGTAGTATTAATGTGAAGAATGTTTAGTTAGCTTTCAAAAAAGCTGTTCTTGGAATAATAAAATAAAATAATTGTTAAATGTATCAACAAATCCCAAAAGTCAATGAGTCCAAAACTTTCTTGTCACAATAGCACAACAAAACTTCAAGATGCGAGTGAAAATTAATAAGTACAACAAACGGTATACTTAATTGAAATAAGAAATTTCTACTACCACGTCACACAACGGTGTATTTAAATTTAATAATTTTATCATACTTTGCCTTTAAAACGCGCAAGCGTGTATGCATAAATTAAGCAAGAGACCATTCTGTTTTGAAACGTTACATGGCTTGCCCTATTCTCATAAACACATATAGACACATACAAACATACGTACATACAAATGTTTTTAATAATGTACCTCAAAGCAGTTGACCCGAAGTCCACTATAATCAAAGTGCCTTTGTCAGGTAACTTCGGAAGGCATCAGACAAATGCACGTTGCGTGTGGTGGACATCGGGTAAACTGCTTTGGGGTAGATTATTAAAAACATTAATTATTCAATACGCATGCGCCAGTTTATCTTTATACTTTAGTCATGATGGAAATTTGTGGCGAAACTTTGAGGGAATGGCTTAATAATATTTTAAAGGACGATAAGGGGCCAAAAATGTCTACAAGTGAAGAAATTGGTCAGGCAATAGCTGATGGTTTAATTTACACCCATGGGAAAGGAATAACTCATCGAGTCCAGACAACATATACTTTTCAGCCCTTCTGTTACCCCTGTCAAAATCGGGGGAACAGAAAAAACGTCATATTACTATTGAATATAGAATTTATTTGAAATCCAAGAGTCACTATCATTCAAACGGGCATTACTTAACACATTGACAATGTGTGAGTAAATCTTGTATGCTAAAATTCCAGTGCAGATTTATTGACACAGCAATTGGAAGGTATTAAAACTAGGAGGAAACCTTTCCCTTGTTCCAATTTCAACTTGTCATGTCAATAGTTAATGAAATGATATTGAAAATTACATTTTTGGCATACTTTGCTCACCCATAATAATATAAACCATAATAATGTCAGTAGTAGTTTCATTTATATGACCTGTAATGAAATGTGTAATTATATGTAACATATGCCCATTTGTAGGTGTAGGGCATAAGTAAAGGTGATAGAGGTATATTCCCACATATTAATTAATTACAATTTGGTAATATACAATTTGGTTGCATTACTAATTTTAGAATAAAATGATTGTAATTGTATGATATAAGCACAGTTGTATAAGCACTTATTTATAAAAAGGACATGACACCGCCCCGCCTAAATCCCGAGAAAAGGGATTTTTATCAAACAGGATAAAATTATCTTATCATTCATGCCATATATAGGTGCTATTACTTCATATAAATGTTAAAGTTTGACACACTTTGGATATGTACGATAATTTAACACATCATTGCATTACATCACCATAAAACAATGTGTTTAATATAAAATTTATAATATCTGCTTGCTAACTGTCCTTTAAAGGCCCATTTAACCGTGTCGTATTATCATAATTTATTTATTTCATTATTTTAATATCCGAAAACAAACTAAATAAAAGAATGTCATTAAGAAAAACGAAAAGTGCCAATAAAGCTTCAAATCTTGGAGAATTTCAGATTCCATCCACCGACGATAATTTGTTTTATGGAAGTTAGGTTTTCATTGTAAATGTTAGGTATATATAGAGATCATAAAATTCGTTACACAAAACAACTTTGAAAGCTTTCGTACATATGTACAGTAAACCTAAAAACACCGACAAAATAGAATTAGTGTGCCATTCATTTAAAATTTAATAGTTAAAAATTGACACTGCTGTTTAAAAAATGCTTTTAGGTATAATGATTAAAAGTACTGATGTCGAAACTAACGCATTAGATGTTTAATTATGAGTATAGGTTTAGATTTACAAAGTTATTAAAAATGGTATACACTTAAAGTATTGTTAACGAATGATAAAAGTATTTCAATATACGTCAGATAAAAATAATAGCGTGACCAGTCCAACGACGTAAGTTAGTACAATAGGTGTTTACCGGGGTGTTTGACATTTTAGTCTCTCCATTTATTAGAAGGTAGAGTAAATATGGCACAATTATATATATCAGGCCAATTCCAAATCTATTTAAGCACCTATAGGAAAAAAGTCGTTCGTCACCAACGGGTTACACAGTGCCAAAATATTCGAACTAGAACAGGAGGGGTCATCAAAACTGTCTTCCGGAGGTAATTTCCTATGTAAATGTTTATGAGTTCAACCCAGTAAAGAAAATATTGACATTTGTGAATATAATCTTAATGTCTTCGAATGCAATGGCATAAATTGATATGAAACTCCGCTTTCACATTAAAAGAATCTCACTCTGATGGAGAGAAAACTGGAGATTTTTCAAAGAATAGCTGAAATGGCGAAAGAGGTCAATCTGCCATTGTCATAGATGATTGGTCATAAGTTAGACATGCCTATCTATACAAGTTAATTTTAACATAATCTATGATTATCAATGGAAGAAATTGCACAATAAGACAAAAGTTTGCAAGCTAACTAAATTTTTTGCACTTTTTTGCAAACTAAAATTAGAAATATGTTCCGCGATCTGACAAAAAACTCCTTAGGACATTAACTTCCAACGCGGGAAAAAGCCAATACTAGTCGCCTCGCTCATTTTAATCTTTCATATTGCTAAGCATACGTACTCATCATCAACAAAGTAAAGCAATAATAAATCTCATCGGAAATGCTTTAATTTGTTTTATTAATTAAAAATATTAAAAGTGGTTCAACGGTTTTTTAAAAATTGTAATGAATTTTTTCTCTATTTTATGACATTAAAAATCTAATTTTTGTCAATACATGTCGCTAAGCCGGAGTCGTTGGATCGCGCCATATATGCCAAAGAATTGCAGGGACCCCATAAAATAACCATCATTTTGAAGATATCATTCTGGTAAAATCCCCAGGTAAATATATTTTTCCTCGGGAATCAGATAGATAGGATTTACGTTGGGGAGAAGATTATACATATTTGACTTTTGGAAAGTTTGAAGCGGGGAGTGGAGCAAATTAACAGCTCACCCGATAAGAATACTTTTTAATCTCATAAGTTTTGATTTTAGCTAGCACAATGAAGACGTGAAGAAAACAATAAAAAATATGCTGGATATCCATAATCGTTATAATTCGTTGAATAAAATTATGGCAAAAATGTCAAAATCCCCGGTAAACACCTATTGTAGAATTGCGAATATTGCGATTGCAACAAATATGCCAAATTCCTAAAGCCCTTTATATATGAGATTGAAAACATTTGACGAAGCTATTTATATATGTAGTCTAATTTTTGTAATTTCTTTTGGATGACCCGTTTTTCCTTAAGGAAATTTACTTCTAGAAGGTTGGATGTAGGTAACTTTGTAAATGAAACGCAAATTATTTTTTATTATTAATAGAAATGCCCATATTTTTGTTTCAGTAAATCTGGTCGGCTTTTATTTCCATCGAACTGACCGATAACTCTTCACTGACCGTCACTGAGATAAGAGAATTTGGTTTAAACCAATCGAATCATCGGGAAATGTAGTGGTGGGTAATTTGTGTACTTTTTAAATTCTAACAACCTTTTGTAGTTTTGTCTTATAGTTTATATTTGGTTGTTAATTGGTTTCAGTCAAATTACCACAATTCAGAATCTGGATCCGGATCAAAATAAATTTAATGACAAAAATGTAGGAGGTATGTATTACAGTTCCACACTCACTTTACATCCATTGTATTCGAAAGATAGTGGATCATATGGTGCAATACAAAAGGCTTTACTTCAGCTCAAACTTCGAGTCGAGCAGGTCCATTGAAATGCAACATATATGATCCATTGTCTTTCGAATACAATGGATGTGAAGTGAGCGTGGAACTATAATACTTTACTTACTTTACTATACATTCTCAAAAAGTTATATCATCATTTTGGATGGTCTGTATCGTATTGTAATAAAAGGGAAATAAAAACATGCATTAAATTATTCAAATATTTATAGACATATGAGATATCCGATTTTATAAATAATAATGTCATTTTGTAGCGATATTAGGTAAACACCTTTACCTACAATAAATTACTGAAGAAAAAGAACACCCCTATTTACTTTGTAATACTAATAAGTTGAGAAATACTAATTGGAGGGCCTAATATATTTGAGAGGATGGATGCAGATTTGGGTAAACTCTTAAATTCATTTTCGATTAACTCATAACTAAAATGAAATTAGAAAAAGCAATTGTAAAATTTCCTAATATTATGTTTATCGTTCATTAAAAGGGAAATATTTATAAATAACTATATATGACCATATATAAAATTTTGTTTTGCTAAGCCAAAAATACCATTTAATTTGTTTCGAATATCAATGATATGTGAAAATAAACATTTTCAGATGTTGATGACAAGTACAGAGTGAAAAAGATGCTTTAGTAGAGGGATATACTCAATATATTCAAAACCATTTAGTGGAAAGAAGTCAGAAATGGGAGAATTTGTTATTTGTAAGTTGTTTGCCGCATCGGACACAGTAGATCATCAGATTTATGCTATAAAAATCATTCCAAACAGAAAACGCTTTGGCGACACTGATGAATTAGGTGTTTTAAGGGAGTTAAGGAATCAAGCAAGACTAGATCATCCAAAGTTAAGTTAAGTACAAATCCGCTGACAGATTTTCATTATCTCCGGATAAGGTGAAATAAATACTTCAATGGGATGACATTAATAACAATATATGAGACAAAGCTCGAGAGTTTTTTGGAGCCTGCTTTGATTCTGCTACTAATGGTCTTGTCACTGGATTCTACATAAAAATGGAAATTTGTAGCCAAACTTTGAGGGAATGGCTAAATAATATTTTGAAGAACAGCTAACAACCAAAAATATCTACTAGCGAAGAAATTGGACATGCAATAATTGATGGTTTAAACTACATCCATGGGAAAGGAATAATACACCGGGACCTAAGACCAGACAATATATACTTTTCACACCTGGACTTTGTTACCCCTGTCAAAATTGGTGACTTCGGTCTTTCAATACAAAGCAAAATTTACGAGAATGAAACAATGACACTCGCGGAATGGAATATAGTTTTTGTAGAAAAAAGTTCACACTCGCAACCACAGTTAAAATTTTGAAGGCTTCCAACGTACCTCGGTATATAACAGTATTTTATGCGTTTTTAGAGACTATAATCTTGTCATTCTACGACCAGTATTCGCGGAGGAGTTTCAAGTTTTCAAAAAAAAGTTCCGGGCTGATTTGATAGTCGAGGTCAGGTCAAGTAACTTGGTAACCAGGACTCTTACAGAAAAGTGGATGAAACCTTTCTCTTGTGATATTATAATATTTATAGTTGTAATGCAAATGATAGGGGAAATGATATTGGAAATGAAAATTCCATTCCTTTCGTTTCCTCATATATTATAGTGTAAGTCATGTCAACAGTATCTAGTCATTTCCATATTTTCTTACTGCATGCATATTTTAACTTTCATTCAGGTCTCGTTTCATTCAGTCATGGAAACTGTCATTATTTTCTGTCAGTAGCCTTAAATATTGTACCTTATTTTACTACCAAATTTCATTCATTTACTGCCATTTTGTTTTAATTTTTAAAGACAATTTCCTTTAAAGATAATGACAACATTTTAAAAATAATGACGTCTAATTTTAACTGACAAATTACATTAAAATAAAGACGGGTTAATTGGCAGCCTAATATAAGTAGTAATATCATGTATAATATGAATTGTAATGTGTAATTAATTAATTATGCACTGTAAATTAGTACCTTATAGATTTACCCTTCTATGTTATGCTATGCTATACCATGTTATGTAATTTATTATGCTTTATCTATACCGTAATACCGTATATGTAAAATACTATTATATTATATATGTTCGGAATTATATCATGTAAGTTGAATATATGTAGTCATCCTTAATTTCTAATGTTCTTTTTACAATACTACCAAATATGTAAGGTATAACATTTTACTCGTTGTGACACGGGTAAATAATTCGGCATACAGAATGGAGAGACAACATTATTTGAAGCAAATATACATGACATAATATTTGAAACCTAACTTTATCTTATCACTCATTCATACCATATAACGTAGGTGTTGTAATCTACTTCATATTATATTGATAAGTTGGCACAAATTGGCTATTCACCATAAATTTACTTTTATGTTTCATTCAATCGCATCACACATGAGTTTAATATAAAATTACTAACTGTTATATGACTGCTCTATCAGCAACTGTTGGAAAGTATTACATTCATGTCTTATAGGTAACTATCATTATTTTTAATATGGTAAAATCATAAACAAAACAAAATTATAACTTATCGAGAAAAAGGAAAAAAATTCTATAGATTTTCAAATATGGAATATAGATAACATATTTTCTTTTCGGTGGCTAATTTCGAATATTAATGGTATGGGTATCAATCATAAAATCCATTTCACAAAATCACTTTGAAATTTCTCGGCTTTCACCAACAGCATTTGCTGTATCCCTACAAAACGGAATTTATAATATGGCCTTCAGTCGTTATAAAATGTATTGAAAATTGAATTTTGTTGAAGAAATAGTTTAAAGCTTTGATCGTTTGAAAAATTATAATATAAAAAATCACGCTTTAATGAAGGGTTTAACATTATTTGTATTAAAAATGATACCACACTTAAAGTAATGCAACCGAATGGTAAGTTTCAATCTACTTCAGATAAAATAAACATACTAACT
The DNA here is from genome assembly GCA_020055645.1 of Tomocerus qinae. Classification (NCBI taxonomy): domain Eukaryota; kingdom Metazoa; phylum Arthropoda; class Collembola; order Entomobryomorpha; family Tomoceridae; genus Tomocerus; species Tomocerus qinae. Next base: position 27,238,781 of record CM034546.1, on the reverse strand, counting down.
AGCGTGAAGCCCAACGGCGTAATTTTGCGTTGCGAAATTCTAAAGAGCATATCATTTGAGCTTGAAAATGCTTTAGTGCAACCAAATACTGATTTGCATTACTAAACTGAGATTTCTAATTTTCGTAAAAAATTTTGGAATGGTTGAGACGTCTTTCCTGAATGGAAATTGGCCTTTAAGACACAAATTCTTTTCCACTAATGATCCTGAAATCATTAACTTATGTACCACAATTTAGGATAGGATATACGTAACTGTGTGGTATACGAAATCCGATTATCATATGAACGTATTTACAAATTTATTATGCCACATATAAATGTTCATTTTCGCTCACTACATCTGGTCAGCTTATATTTTTATCGAACTGTGAACTGACTACATTCATGATAGGTATTATTCATTTTGAACTGACAAACTAAGATAAGATTTTAAACCAATCATCAGGAATTGGGTGTGGTGGGTAAATTTCAAACCTAACAGGTATTTGCAATGTTTGTCATTCAGTTTATACTTTATACTTTTGGTTGTTAATTTTTATGAATATTTAAATTTATATTTGATATTAGTCCGTATTGAATAAAAAGGGCAAAAGTGTATGGTATGGTATGTACTAATAGATGATTAACTCTTTATTGGTGTTACTTATTTATGTAATAAATCTTGTACTAAAATTATACAAATATAATTAATAGAAGCACTATTTCGAAAATAATACTAGTCATGTATGTAACTTGTAAAGATTTTAAGCAAACAAATCTATCTTTTTCCACAGTAAGTATTGAAATGAAAGAACACTACATGTACTGCGTAATCCGTTGATGGCTGAGAAAACTGCCGGGAGGACAATGAAATATAGTTGAGAGGATGGATTCAAATTTGGGTAAGCTCTGAAATTCATTTTTGGTTAACTTAATATCTGTACATAAATGTGGTTAGAGTTAGAATAAGCAAGTCAAAGTTTCCGACATTTACTAATTATAGGTTCATTACTATTAAATCATCAAATGGTTTGACAAGAGAAAGGAATATTTGTATTGAAATAAACAACCTCAAATAATTTCGTTTCCCTATTTTTAAATTACCAAAGCATTTTATTGGTTTTAAGTATTTCTTCAATTATTTGTACAAAATAATCCTTTTTAGATGACGATGACAAGTATGGGGCGAAGATAGACGCCTTAGTAGAAGGATTTACTGAATACATTCAAAACGTTTTAGTTGAAAGAAGTCAGAAATGGGAAAACAGTTCTGAGGAAGATTTCTTCATTGCTCACCCTCACAAACGATGGAGCTTACAAGAGCAAGAGAAGATCAGCTCAGGGGACATAACAAAATGGGATACTCCACTCTGTGTTAAATGGCTATTGGAATTCCGTTGGGAGCCGCATGAAACAAAACTAAATGATGATGAAAAAAATGCGTTGATGAAGCTTCGAGATATTCGAAACCGAACCAAACATTATGCAAATCCAAAAGATGCTACACAATTAGAATTTGAAGAACATTGCGCAACGGTTGAAAAGGCTTTGTTAATTCTTGGAGCAGACCCAACAACAATAACAAAGATAATTGACGATGCCAAAAATCGAGTATTTGCAGATAAGAAAAACCTTCTACATGTCATCGAACGTTGGAATTACACAACCAGCAAAGTATTAGGCAGCGGGTCTTTTGGAGTTGTTATAGCCGCATCGGACACAGTAGATCATCAGATTTATGCTATAAAAATCATTCCAAACAGAAAACGCTTTGGCGACACTGATGAAGTTGGCATTTTAAGGGAGTTGAGGAATCAAGCAAAACTAGATCACCCAAATGTTGTTAGGTACAAATCATCTGACAAATTTTCTTTATCCGCGGATAAGATGAAGAAAATACTACAATGGGATGACCTCACTAACAAAATTTCAGCCATTGCTCGTGAGTTTTTTGCAGGATGCTTTGATTCTGCTAGTAATGGTCTTGTAGCTGGATTTTACATAAAAATGGAAATTTGTGGCGAAACATTGAGGGAATGGCTGAATAAAATTTTAAACGACGGTAACGAACCAAAAATGTCTACAAGCGAAGAAATTGGACAGGGAATAGCTGATGGTTTAAATTACATCCATGGGAAAGGAATAACTCATCGAGATCTGAGACCAGACAATATATACTTTTCAAACCTGAACTTTGTCAGCCCTGTAAAAATCGGAGACTTTGGTCTTTCAATACAAAGCAAAATCTACGAGAGTGAAACAATGACACTCGCGGAATGGAATATCCGATATCGTGCTCCTGAAATGGATGAAGAACATAAAGACGGCAAGGCGAAGTATGGTCAACACGCGGATTTGTTTTCATTTGGATTGATCTTATCTGAAATCTTTGATCCCACAAAGGAAATCAATTTGGCAAAAAAATTCGAGAAAATAAAATATCACAGGAATACAGGAATTAGACTTCAGAACGTAAGCTGGCTGAATTCGCTAATATTGCAACTGACGGAGGAAGAACCAAATAAACGAATTCAGTCAGGAGACTATGAAAAAGAAATGCCAATAAAATTCCGTTTTAATGCAAAGGTATGTATATGTTTCTTTTAAAATGTATAATGGGAGAGTTTTCGATAAATCGTATCAACGTATCGTAATTCATTTTGAAAACATTATTATTCTTATTCGTTACACTAATTCCTATCTACATTTAAACTGAAAAACATTGCTTTTAACATAATGACATTTTATTGTATTTCAGGAGTTTCAAATGCCATTTACCGTAAATAATTATCAACATTTGAAAGAATTCATTACCAAACGGAAAAATTATGTAAGGGACATTTACATAGATGGCATGAAAACGATTTTATCTGGTGATACCATGAAGGAGGAAATTGAGGCTAGACACGATGAATTGAAGAAGAACAGCTTATCACTATTCCTGGCAGATATTCCAAAAGAATATGAAAACTGTAGTTTTGAAAACGACAGTCAATTGTTTGAAGAAGAAATAAATGCAATTTTTGTTAACCTTAAATCCCATTGGGAATCGATAAAAGATGCAGCCCAATGTAAGGTTGCTCATTCCAGCGCAGTAAGAGAATACAAACTGCAAATAACCAAAATGGTAAATGAAATATCATTCATGAACCGAAGCACTCTACAGGAATGTCATAAAATGGTTTTGAAGCATGTCCAACAACATTGTCCAGCTTTTTTTAATAATGAGACAGCAGAAGAATTCCATTCAGCTTTAGAAAATGATTTATACCAAATATTTCAAGAACTAGAAATAGAAAACATTAAAAATGAGTCGGCAACAATAAATCGGCTTGGAAATGCAGTAGAAAGGGCAGTAGACTGTTATAGCGAAGAGTTATCAAGCATTGAACATGAAATAAGGCCGACTGAAGATTTTGAAATTCTGATAGGTGACGCCGAAAGTAAAATAAGAAACTTGTTTTTGGCTGAATTAAAAGACGTACCAGATATCATTGAATACGAATATAAAACCAAGTTGGATTTTGAGCTTACACAGCTTAGGATAGTTGCAATTAAAAATTTTGAATCTTTGGGATTGCAATGTATGAAAATCATTGAAGAGAATAAAAAATCGATTTTGTCACAAGCTCTTGAATATCTAGAAACCTACTACAACTCGGATGATATATTCGGAACATTAGAAAACTCTGAATCTGAAAAAAATCTTTTAATTGAAACAATCAAAGAGAAGTTTGATAACATCAAAAACGACCAAAATTTTAGAACAGCCTTCCAAACATTGTTGCTAGCTGCTCAAAATGAAACAATCGAGCGAATTAAAAAAGAATCAAATGGGAGGGAACTAAAAATAGCCGAATGCAAATTAAAAATAAATGAATTAGTGGAAGAGTCTTTTCAATTATACCAAAAATTAATGGAGAATCTGGATCAAATTAGCTCTGAAGAAGTACTTGCAAAGAATCATGATACGTTCTTCAAAGATGTAATACAGAAACTTCGGAATAAATGCATTATCAAAAATGAGACATGGATCAGTCCATTTGTGAAACTACTGGAAGAAAAGGTAACTGCTTATTACCAAAATCATGTGAAGAAAATATTTCAATTAAAAATGCAGAATATGAAATTGCAAGAAACTGTGAGACGTGCTGTGGACTTTTACAAGACACAATTGGAAAGCAGTACCAAAGGAAATGAATTCCATGAAGCTTTGCTAAATAATTGGCACAAAACTGGTAAAGAAAACGCAATCAATATGTTTTTCAAGGAATTTCCAAATTATCCAATTGGCTCAAACTCAGTAGACCATTTCGCTAAAACTCTTTCAGATGATATAAATAGAGAATACGAAACAATTCGTACTTTCAAAACAATCTTCGCGAAATTAAATCAGCAAACTAAATCACAAACATCTTCAATATTAGGAATTCAATTTGGTCTGGCTGGATTTCGATTTGGAATCTACCAAAACGGAAATCCTCAACTTTACAAACAAACAACGACCAGAACTAAAATACCAAATTTTATCAACTTATGTGACCGGATTTGTATTGGGTACCGAGCTGAAGAACTTTATCTCAGTGGAAAGGGAGGGTTAAATATGGAAAACATTTTACTTAACAGCGTTGGGGAAGTTTATGAGACAAATGTAATGGGAACCGTAAAGAAACTCAACGTTCACGTAATTGTGGCGTTGATATTTGAATATATCAAGTCAACAGCCAGTAAATATTTTAATCAAGATTTTTACAAATGCGTGATAAGTGTTCCAAACGCTTTTGATCACGTGCAGAGACAGATGGTTGAAGATAGTGCCACTTTGGCAGGATTTGAAATCGTGAAACTTTTGAGCGAATCTGCTGCCGCCGCTGTCACTTTTCGTTTTTCTGAGGCAAGACTGATTGGTACAACTAAAAATGTCAACTTACTGGTCCAATGCCACAATTCTTCCTCAGAAATTGATTCAGTCTCAATTTTTAGAGTCACCGAGAGAGAAATAAAGATGCTATCCTCTTGCAGCTCAGATTTGTTACCAGATTTGAAAAAAGGAGGACTGAAGAAGACAATGAGTAGAATTTATTTCGCAAGTGTTACAGATAATGAACTTATGTTACATGAAGCAATTGAAAAATCAAAGGTCACAGTTAATTACGGAATGTTAGTCAAATCTGGAAAATGTAAGTCTACTACCTGTCTGGATGAAAGTGGAACTAAAAAATTCTGCAAAAACGTTCTACAGACACCCTTTATCACTGCAGTTGTTAACGGAGCGATATACTATGCCGCAGAAATTATGCAACGTACTAATTTTTCCGTTTCTGAAGCCTTACAGTACGAAATTTACTTAGAATTTCCAGACAAGTCAGTTATAATTGATAAAAACACATCAATTCCATTAGAAAAGGAATTTAATCTACCATTACCGAGCTCAACTGTAAGTGTATCAAAAATCCAAGGACGACGTTCTCATTTAGGTAATTATTCAATTCAATCCCATTTCAATTCTCATTCTTACATCAATCCTGGACAAATCGTATTCAACATCGACCATTCGGGTCTATTATCAACCAAAGGATATATATTCACTAGTAATGGCCAGGAGAAAGTGTACGTCAATCAACAAACAGAAAATATTAACGAACACAAAAGGAGAGAAATCACGGAGATGTTAAAAGAAATTCACAGCCTTGAGAAATGACAAAAACTTCGATACTAAGACACAATTAACTGGCGAATTAACAGTCGTTCAACACCCATTTTAAAAGTTCCGAAACTATCACAGAACATTTGACGTATTTTGGGAAATGAATAATATAACTCTAATTTATGTTATAATTGTTATTCATACATGTTTGACTATAATTATTATTATTTATTCCAGTAACAATCAACTCCACAAATCAATTAGTAAATGTAATTAATTCATTATCTTAGGTGAATAAATATTAAAATTATAAAATTCGAACAAATCCAAGGTACAAATCTGTCTTAAAAAGTTAACCTATTTTGCATTAAACTGATGCATGTAGAAATAAATAAGAGAACATTTTGATAGGAGAACAGAATGCATAATGCATACTTCGTATGTAAAATTTAGTACATGACATGAAGTGAAAGTGAAGGTATACGTTTGGGGTACATAAGTGAAAACGTTATTAGCTAGCACGAATGCTATATCCAGCGCTACATAAATCATTAATATTAATTACCATTGCTTACCTTCGTGTGTTACAAGGGGATTAGATGACACCTAAATAATAAATTTACAGTTGTCAACAGCGAAAGCAATGTTAGCAGGAGAGACAACCGGTAAGCAACAGGTTACAACCTAACCTTTGAAATTAACTAAAGATCAAAGATAGTTTTCATTTTCTGTCAATTTCGTATATGCAGTGCCTATTTGTCAGTCTAATCTAATATGGTTTTAATTTTTAGTGTCACAGTAATTGAAGATCACAAAATAATCATTTGGGAAGAAATAACATGATCAGATTTTTAACATTTTTATTATTGACTATCCCAATATCCGTAATATGTCGCAAACATCTGCTGAATTTACAGGTGAGAAAATAAAAATTATGAGTATTGGTTACTTTATAATTTTTAAATGTATTTTACATGTAATGTCAAATTTTTGGTAGCCATCAGCATCAGCCATATACACGCACATATTATGCGTTTGTTTGTATAGCCTTAATAATTAAGCTGTATCATATAAACAATTGTAGACAACATATTCTATTTTTGAAAAGAAAATGAAATTTATAGTTATTTTATATAGATATGGGATGCCTAAGGATGCTTTCGCACGTTAATAAATTTTGTTTACTTTTTACACTTTCAGATGGAAAGCCGAAAACAAGTACGAATTAGCAATTTTGGATTCTACAAAGGAGGATATCTGGATGTTAATCTTATGGGTTTTCAAGTATATCCAAATGAAGCAAAGGATGAAGTGGTATGAAAAGAAATTAATTTTATGCAGTAATGATGTGCTTGAATTTGAATAGTATATTAATTTGGTGCTTTTATTGTCAATTTACAGTTTGTATTTAACGTTGCTCGTACTTTAAGTGAAGGGTATCCAAATACCGGAGATGACATTAGTGGATTAAATGGTTTCAAGGATAATGGTCACGATGGAATTTTGGCAGTTGCATTTTGGCTGGATTTTCAAAACAAAGCGTATTGTGACTTCTAACTATCTAATACAATACTTTGCTGCCTTGGTTTGCAATATTTTCCATAGTATTTAATTATTAAATTTTGGATTGTTTTAGTGTGATCGTGAACTGTGATCAGGCTCTGCAGTCAAATGTTAAGATTTATCCGAATCCATTAAAAATTCCAGCCCTTCCATATCTGTACTCCAACGAAAATACACATGCTGAAGAACAGAATGTAATTTTACAGAAACGACGTCGACGAGATGGTATATCATTAGTTTATTCTTTCATGTCTTTCAGTCTGATTTTTTAAGATATCTTTCATTTATTATTTTTAAATTTCAGCGGATGAAATAACCAGTAGATTACAAGTTACTCCAGGTAATTTTGTGGTTTATTTCAATAAATATTATTTCAATACATTTAACAGAGAAATCACGGGCTCAACCAAAGAGCAATAAATGTTATTCATCGAACCATTTTTGTCGCCAGAGAAAGCAATGTTAACCCAACTTATGTGGGACTATTTTATTTACTAAGCAATATTACTTTATATTACCGTATTAATGGAATTAATTCTCCGGGTTCTTATTGCTTCACCGTCCTTTATTTAGCTCCTGAAAACGATGAAAATCGATGTGGTAACCAGGGTGGTGATTTATTTCGATATGGAGAATTGACTGTCTGTGAAATAATTTTCAGAATTATTTTACAAACAGTTAATTTTTATTTATTACTTAAGATTGAAAAAGCAAAAAAATGGGAAGCTGACAAAAAATTATAAATAATACAAATAATAATAATAAATATACCTGCCATATACTGAAACTTAGATTGGAATGGTGAATTATTTCGATATGGAGAATTATATCTCAAAGGCTTTTATTTTGACCTTGAATATGATAAAAATCGGAATAGTTAACCAGGGGGAGCACTATTTCAATACGGAGTACAATTAATTCGATTAATACGATATTTAGCCATGAATATAAATACAACAAAGATAACAGTTAAAGTAAGAATGTTTTTTTGATTCTTACAGAAAAATACAATGGAGTAGATGACATGGACAAAGTTGAAAGCAATGTTTCTTTCTCGGATACGAAATCTGATGCAGTCTCTCAGACAAAAAGTTCCATAGCTACCGAAAATCAATTAAGTTCCAGTTCTTCCTCAGGTATTTTGAAGCCATGCAATGTATTCCCTTGTAAAAACGAATATAACTCCATCCTGAGTTAACTAATTTTGGCGAACATGTTGAAATTTCAGAAAGCAATGGAGATTGCAACAGTACTAGTTTGCCACTGTTTGAGACACTTCTTCCCGATGGAACATTCTCTTATTCAACTACCGTTAGTAATTATTTGTTTACTTTTATCATTGTTTTATTAAACGCTAAGTATTATTAAATCTCCATGTTCATCACATTCTTTAGTTTACGTTGTATATTGCCGGAGAAGACGGTCAAGGACTGTACGAATTGGATTTCCTTAACTTCGATACTAAATACAACAGCAAGGTTAATATCAATGTAAGCCTATTTATCAATTTGAACCAATGATAATTAATATATTTCACAATACGTAATTGACAATGGTAAGATAGTTAGTACACGACATGCTAATCTATTTTTTGCTATTTTAGATGAGTGTAATTGAAAAGAATGTAAATAACTATCTTTCTGCGGGTGAAATGCCCCTTCCAACTATGTATTTCGTTATGTCGATGGTATTTTTAAAAAGTGGATACATTTGGCTGTTTAATATTGTGAAGCAAAACAAGTAAGAACACTTCTTCTAATAACATGACTTATTTTAGACTAAATATATTATTTATAATTTAGTATTTAATTTAAACACAATTCGGATACAGGAAAGCTGATGGTATAGTACTCAACGTTCACTATCTTATGGGAGCATTAGTCTGCCTCCAAAGTGTGTCGCTTTTGTTCCATTCAAACAATTACTACTCTATTCAAACAGAAGGGACTCGAGTTAACAGATGGGCAGCTCTGTACTACATAACTCATATGTAACTTTTCACTCCTTTATGAATAAATGCAGTTCATATACTACAAATTGCTTTACATAAGTTGTATATAATTTGTAACTGAAATTAAAAATGTCCATAGGTTGAAGGAATGTCTGTTATTCACCATTCTTTCGCTTATTGGAAGTGGATATGCGTTTTTCAAGCATTTACTCTCTGCCTGGGACAAAACAATCTTGATGTTGGTCATTCCACTACAGGTATTAACTGAAGTTTTAATTATTCAGATATGAACAAACGTTATACAGCATGTATAATTCAACCAATAGCCTATAATATGTGTATTCTGCCATTTTAATATCAAAATGTATTCTAGATTATTGTAAATGTGGCCAAGATTGTTATTGATGAATCTGAAGAGGCGGAAATCTCAGCATATTGGAAGGCAGTTCCACTTTCTTTAGATTTAATTTGCTGTGGAGCCATTTTGTTTCCCATTATTTGGTAAGTTACTATGAGGATATATATTTTCCCGAAAGAAATATTTAATTAAAGTCCAGGTGCATGGAAACGAAAATGATTTCTCGACTATCATATTTGCCAGTAACTTTTTTTTGGAAATTCCCTAAGGATCTGAGACCACAGGTCCCACGATCATACAGTAAATTTTAAAAAATTCTTCAAACCCTATTCTATAGTAGTTATATTGAAAATTCCACATTTTGGGCTTTGACTTGACAATATAAATTCGCAATATATAATGCACAAAAAAGACAAATTTTTTGGTTTCAAACGAAGTTCAAGTCGAATGTCGAAGACCAAAATGTGGAATTTTCAATATAACTACAATAGAATAAGTTTCGAAGAATTTTTAAAAAATTATTGAATGGGTGTAGGACCAGTGGTCTCAGATCCTTAAGGAATTTCCAAAAAAAAGTACGAATTTTTCCGATTCCCATTTACCCTCTATGATAATTTTTGCTGGTAGCCCAGCAACATCTCCATTTGTGGCAAAAACAATCTGAGTCTTTTGAAACATGCACCATTACCTTAAACTGTATACCAATGAAGGTATATATTAATTATTTGACAATGATTATATACTATGTATTAATACATATTTCAGGTCTATTAGACATTGGAGCAATGTATCAAAGAATGATGTGAAAAAAGCAAAAATACTGAAACTTTTCCGGCACTTTTACTATTCAGTGCTCTGCTACATATATTTGACGAGAATAATAACTAATTTGTTGCTGAAGGTAATTGACAAGCTGTAATAAATAATTTGCAAGTATATGTTTGTCTCAAGTGTATATGTGCATTTTTAATCTTGGTAAATGTTTGGTGATTTTAGACGACACTCTCCTTCCAATACGAGTGGGTTGATGAAATGGTAGAAGAAATCATAACATTCGTATTTTTTGCTCTCATCGGTTATAAGTTTCGGCCAGTTAACAACAGTGATGTCATAGAATTGTATCAGACTTATTAATATAAATACTGGGTGTAAAATCCTCAGACTTAGATTTAGCAGAGTATTAATTCAATTTAAATGGAACATTGTCTAGCTTGACAATACAGCCATATTCACATAGATAGCAGATACTATTTGTAGAAATGTTATAATATTACTGGATGTAAATTTAGACTTTAGACAGTAATTTTACGTTATTTTTTTATTTTTTTATTTTTTAATTCAATAATTTCTTTTTTACGCAAGCGTAGGGTTTTATATTCGAGGGCTAGTATTAGGAGATTAGAAAAAGTCGAGCATACCTTTATTTATTATAAATTTAACGACAGTTCTGTGATCATTATTATTACCTACCTTATAATATTCACAAAGTAGCATCTAATTATCAATGTTGTTTAATTTTGTATTTTCGTGAAATGTTTTAGATAAATTACGCTACAATTAATTAAAAGCTTCTATTGAATTGTTTTAAAATTATTGATTAAAGTTTCATTTCAATGAAATGTCTCGTGAAACATATCAATTATGTAACAGTGGTATATGCTAACAATTATCTACATTCTGTTTTTTTGAAACATTGCGTCTCTACTTAAATCAATGCTACCTTAAATTATAGATTTGCTTCTATCCAGTTTCTGTCCATACATGTAGAACCCTTGTCTTCCTTTTTACATTTTAAACCATTTATATCTCATCTAACTAATGCTGTCAGCTGTGTTCACGAAGAGACACACAATTTTATGCTTATTTTATTCTAAAAAACTGCTGTACGTCTTTCATTTTAAAACATTCTAAGCTAAGATCTAAATGCCCAAAGTGAAGGGTTAACTGAGATCCAGTTTTTTTGTCTCCATTTCGTCGTTTAGTTGGCGATTAATATCACTATCACTCTCTTTGCCTATACTCTGGTTATTTTTGACCAAGTGTGTCAATATTTGTTCATGATCTGCATTTTTATTTGCGGAAGTTAAATATAACTGAGAATGTGTGTTAAAAAACGTAATTGTTATTAACTAGCAATTAATATAAGATGTGCAAGTGCATTCACCGAAAATTCACTCCAAAAGTAGAGTGTAAGTGTAGCACATCATTGTTGTAAGAAAAAATTAATTTTACGTAGGGCTACCAGTTAAATTTTTAGCATATCTAAATCCAAAATAATTGATTTCTAAGAAGTCAGTTAATTAATTTAAAGCACTGATGAAAAATGATTTTAGCTGGCCACTATTACTGGTTAGTTTGTTCTCAAAATTGTTTATAGTGCAAAGTGCAAGTGTAATTACAAGTGAGACACTAGCCGAGCTTTTACATGCTGATTTCATTTCATTGTACATAAAGGAAGCCATTGAACTATAATTGTTTCGGCATAAATTGCGCTTCAAACTTGCGTGCTATTTAATTTTAACAACCGATACCTGGATGAAAAACGGTTTAAGGTACTTGTTTGTGTGACTTTTGTCTTGAGATTTACTTACATAATTGCTATATTTCCCTACAGTATCTAACTGTAATAGTACTCACTTTGTATTTCGTAGAAACCGATTGCGGTCAGCAAACTTCTTTATTTCTCACGAGCATTAACCTGCCGAGCAAACACACACACACAAGTATGGTGATATGAATATTTGATGATCGCCTAGATACTTCTGCACAGAAACATTGTCTGTAGAATTCGTTCACAATAATAAAGAATTGGTGAATGAGAAGGGAATATTTTAACAGTTTAAATTATTGAAGAATACTGATTTAACTGAGATCTGGTAATGTAAAAATGTAATTGCTCACAAGCTTTATCACTTCAATAGAAATGAATATTACTCAATTTATACCACTCATCTCAATTTCATGTTGATGATTATGAATGAATATAGAGAGATAATACTGGCTCCACACTGAGCTATGGTTATAACACGTAGCCTTCATGTAATGGTATATATGTCGTGAGTTTTCGTGTCTGAATTGCTTGTTCCGTTGTTATGTATAATGTATATGCTCTAGTTAGAGGCCATAAGTAGTTCAAGCCTTTTGCTGATACAATAATACCGTGAATATCAAAATCGCATGTTAATTTGAAATGAAAATAGTATCCCTTCCAAATCAAAGGCCATTAATTTTATAAGTTCAACCACAAAAGTTCCAGTAACTTTCCAAAGATACGGATAAAATAAAATATGACGAAAGCTATAAAAGCTTTCTTCAATTGACACAACGTAAGGACACCTTCGATGCTGTTGTAGTAACTGCAAAAACCACAACAAATGTTGACGAATTACAGCAGAAAATATCATTTTGTTGTAAATTAATGCATTTAAAGCTTTTAATTATTTTAATATTTTTGTCACCTTTTATCATCATGCATGATATTATACATAATTCATTTTACAAAATACTTGGAGGGAATGGGAAAATAAAATGTTGACATCTAACCATTTATTCAGAGTTTTTAGTGGTGGAAGCATTTGCAGTCTTCTAACACAGCGCAAATGTTCTGCTGAAATGAATTTACAAGTTTTCAGTTTATGTTTAGAAATTATCAACTAATTATTATTGCATCTCTTTTGCAGAATTGTAATACAACCACAAAAAATTTGAATCCCAAATTGCCTAAACGTAATCAATACTACCAGGGCATACATAACTTTTGGTTCCACGTTCTAAAATTATTTCTCTGCACTGCATTGTTTAGGACGTTAGAATTGAACAATGTTAGAATGCTTATGAGAAGAGGCGCCAATGTATTACAAGGAATAAGGCAGCCGATTATTGTTAATAATTGGGAGAACTATTTTGAATTTCATGGTATATGTTTTATAATTTGAGGTTAAAGACATTTGACAGTCGCTGGTTGCTATTTTGCTACTGCCAGCCTTGACTACTTCATTGGTGCCTCAATGGCTAGGTATACAACATTTAAAACTGAATTAACATTCTTTCATTTACTTTGGGTATTTCACCGGTGAAGACATAACTGAGCAAAATTCGTGTTAAAATGTATTTCCTGCATCCAGTTGTACCATTTTTAATTTCTGTTATTATAAACAACATCAACTGCTTTAGAAATTTGTCGTTCTACAGTAATTGTGATTTTAACATGATTACTTCCCATCAATCCGAATGGCAGACAGATTTTATCCTGTCTAACCAAAATGGCCAACCATGGACATTGGCAACATCAAAATATAATAAAACTCACTTCGGTCGTCATGAAGATAATCCACGGGATCTCTCTAGAAGTTCCTGCACTGTAAATATTCTAATGGAGCCAGACCCTGACTTAAAAACTCCAGTCATTCCTTTTGGAAAAGAAATAAATCGTCGGGATTCGAGATTCATAGTCGTCATCAAAGATGAATTGAAATGGCTGAATCCAGAATGGCAAGCAAACATCACTTATGAATTGGGAGCTCCTCTCTTTATAATGGCTATAAAAGTTGGATATCAATATTCGATTTATGCGCCGGTTCTCTACAAAGATGAGTCTTTAACTTATCATCCAATTGAAGCAGAAGACTCCGAAGAAGAATGGGAAAGAGTTTGGAAAAATTTAAACGGAAATCTTCATGGAATGCAAATCGGGGGAGTATATCCTTTTTTTCCGTTCTATAATCCAAGAAAAATGATAAGATGTAAAAGTAGAGATGGGAATTGTCGAAATACAGTGAGAACTTTTGATTTGATGTCTGAAATATTGAACTTCACTGCCAACTATACATGGCGATATGCAAATCTAAAACAAGAACGTCGTCGATGTGGATACATTTTGATGTCATTTCCCTACAGAGACAATTATATTCAGAAATGGTATACAACTCGTTCTATTGAATACTTCGATGAGATGATTCCATATTACTGCGAAGCCAACCTTCGATTCGCGGACATCCCTTTGACAGTTCTGATTCAAAATACATTTGATGACTATTGCTGGTGGCTGATATTTTCGCTATTCCCGATTTCATTTTATGCTTTAGGCTTTCGAATTTCTACTTTCTACAAGAAATTAGAGTTTATTTTTGTATCCACAACAGCCGTCCTTTTAAATCAGGGAGTTCCCAATAAAAGAAGAACCATTTTGTATTTGGTAATTGTGTTCATGGGATTTGTAATTGCTACTCAATACGAAACGTGGATAACAAGCGAGATTATTGCTCCACCAGACAGAAAGCAATTTGTGGACTTTAAAGATCTCGTGGAAAATGGATATAAAATGTTCTGGCTGAAAGACAGGCGGTGGAATATTAACGATCAGAGAAACGAATATTTTGAAAAATATAAAATTCTGGACAAGATGAATTCAAGTGTCCACATATATAATTGGCGAACCGATAGAAAACCTAAGCACAAAAAAGGTAACTACTTTACATTTAATTGGAAAGTTTTGACAGACTTCTCAATGAAACTATTTAGTGTATACTATACAAAGAGAAGTCACCACACTGTGCCCTTAATTCCATCTAAAGTATCATCTGACGGAATTTGCATGACTGTAAAGGAAACAGATCTTGCTACTCCAATGCCTTATCGTTTCATAAATTGCTACCGTTATGTATTCAAATCTTTGTTTCAAGTCGTGCAAGAGAGAGGTATTCTACATTATTTCAAGGAACAATTCGATTTTATTCTTGACTTGAAAAATATAATATCCCATTCCAAACTGAAGCATAGAGAATCTCAGACATTGCCTATAAGTCTGTCGATGAAAATCCATACTATTTTTTTCGTTTGTGGATACTTACTACTTGGATCATTCATAACGTTCCTTCTGGAATGGTTGTGGCACTCTAGATTGATGCTGAAAATAAACGTCGTCATTCTTTTTAGCAAACTAAAACCTCGTCACCAAAGATATTCGAAGAGGTATTCGCGTGTGTTTCCGGCGGACAAAGTAAATATCAACTTCGTAAGAAAATACTAAAGCATATTTTAAGCGTTACATTAATTTCGGTTTTATTTTATTAGCAACTAGTAGAAGTAGAACTGAAATATACAAAATTATTCAATATGATATTATTCAACCTATTTTTAATAACATTTTTATTTTATTTTCAGCGACATGATGGAGATTTGAAGGCAGGCCACTAACTGCACAAAGTTCACTGAGTGCCATATTGGCGACTAGGAAAGAACTTGCTTTTGTAAAAAATATTACTGTTTAGGTTAAGTGTAAACTTCTGTCTCATTAATATAAAATAATATAAATTAATATAAGTTAATATAAATTAATATAAAACAATATAAATTAATATAAGTTAATATAAATTAGTATAAAACAATATAAATTAATATAAGTTAATATAAATTAATATAAATTAATATGAATTAATATAAAATAAAATAAATTAATATAAATTAATATAAATTAATATAAAATAATATAAATTAATATAATTAATATAAAATAAAATAAATTAATATAAAACAATATAAATTAATATAAATTAATATAAATTAATATAAATTAATAAAATTAATATGAATTAAAATAAATTAATACAAAACAATAAAAATTAATATAAATTAATATAAATTAATATAAAATAATATAAATTAATGTAAATTAATATAAAATAATATAAATTAATATAAAATAATGTAAATTAATATAAAACAATATAAAATAATATAAATTAATATAAAATAATGTAAATTAATATAAAATAATATAAATTAATATAAAATAATGTAAATTAATATAAAATAATATAAAATAACAAAAAATCGTCGTATCTGAAATACATTCTACTTATCGTAATACACTGCCCCTGAACAAGTTGTTGGCTTTATTCCAGTGTTATTGTGCAAAAACCAATGTACCAAAACGTATACTTTCTATCCGGCCGAAATCAAAATGAACTTTGGTACGATTTGGTGAATAATACGGTTGGTTTTCTGTGCATATACTTAGGTGGTACTATTTTATTCTGCACTTCGCAGCTATTAGTTTAATGACATTGATTGATGATATATTTTACCTAAGCACCACCTAAGTATATGCACAGAAAACTAACCGTATTATTCGCGCGAAAATTGTACCAAAGCTCATTTTGATTTCGGCCGGATAGTAGATAAATCTAGAAACTCTAATTTAACTGTTTCGTTATGAATATTATGTTGATTATATGGGCCATTTATCCATGACATTATAGATGGAGAAAAACTTATTCATTTTCAGTAGCAACAAGGAAAGCTGACGGTATTTTGAATTGTGCTCGTGGTTAATGATTATCAACATAATATTTTTAAAACACAACTGCTTATCATGCATTTATTGAAAAAACAAATCGAAAAATAACTGCACCATAAAGTACTTCTTAGACTTATTATTTACCTAATTAGAATTTAGTCACATTTCCACAAGACACGAAACTTTTATCCTTCACGGCACTATCTTTAAATTATTAATACACAGTCTGGGGACCATCAACGAGAGCAAGAAGCGCCCCTTGCTCGTAAAATATAATGATTTACAAGTATAAGTAGAAAACTGTTCTTTTGGTAAAATGAATCCAATTTCAACAAAGCTTAAAGAATGAGATAATAAAAGTCTTAATAACCGTTGTCAAGGGCGAACGGATATATGGGCACTGGGCACGTATCCAGAGTTGGCGGTACTTGAACCTCCTAAATTCCCAGAAAAGGACGAAATTTTATAACATAATATGAGTCGTATAGTATAATTTGTTATACTTTCTGTTTTATTATTTTTATATTTATTATTTTTATACAATTAACATTTTTATCTGTTGTAATTAATTTAAATTTTGTCTCAATTCAATTTTAGATATTTATGGTGGTTAAAATAAAATACCCGATTTTAACCGGAATTTTACCATTATACTTGGAACCAAAATTTACAATAATTTTGTCACATTTCCAGACTTACCCATATCTATTTTGGAGTCAAAGTTTGAATTATGATCTTAACTTTTGTCCAGAATTTAACCCGTAACCATCCAACCATTACCATAGTTGGTCATATTGTGTGTAATTCAAATGAATGGATGGTTAGTCTGGTTAGATGAGGGGAGTTGTGTTTAAATTTTCTTATAACATTTCAAGTTAAGGGGCAACTCGGTGTAAATTGTTATTGTAAATGCAAAATGTGATATCTGTAGACTACTTACATGTTATTACAACGAATATTACTTCGTTGTAACGAATTTCGTTTTCTCATTGCAAGCAACGTTTAGTGGAACTCGAATAAACAGAAGAAGATGCAAATGGTGGTAAAT
Source organism: Tomocerus qinae (assembly GCA_020055645.1). NCBI lineage: Eukaryota > Metazoa > Arthropoda > Collembola > Entomobryomorpha > Tomoceridae > Tomocerus > Tomocerus qinae. The sequence goes on along the minus strand of CM034546.1, from coordinate 27,220,936 downwards.
ATAAAAATTGTTATGTAGTATAATTATTATGTCCATTAGCAGGACATAGGTAAAAGTGATATGTATATTCATACATAGGTAATGTAAAATCTGGTTTCATTACTAATATTACAATAAAATGATTGTAATTAATTGTTTAACATAACAACAGTTGTACAAGCACATATTTAGACCGGACATTACACCGCCCCGTCTATAAATGCCGACCGAGAAAAGGGATTTTGTCAGGCAGATTAAAATTATCTTATCATTCAGTCATATAAGTACTTTTACTTCATATAAATGTTAATATTTATACTGTTGCTTGATATACTTTGGATATTCACAAACGTTTATTTTACATTTCATCCCAATACACCACACAACATGTGTTTAATAACTAAATGTTTGCTAACTGTTCATTAAAAGCTGAACAAACCATGTCGTATTATCATAATTTTTAATATCCGAAAAACATTAACCAAACAAAACAATACCATTCAGAAAAACAAAAAATACCAATCAAGTTTCAAATATTGGTGAATTCCAGATTCCATCCACATACTATTATTTCCTTTATAATGAATGGTTTTTTATAAATTTTAGGTATGTATGTATAGAGATCATAAAAAATCCTTTACACAAGACAACTTTTTGTAAGCTTTCGTATATAAGTACTATACACTTACAAATACAGCCGATAAAATCGAATTAGTATGCAATTCATTTAGTATTAAATAGTTGAAAACTGACGCTGCTGTTGAAGAAATGCTTTTAAGCTATAATGGTTAGAAGTTATGATGTCGAAATTACGCATTAGATTTTTAATTATGTACAGGTTTAGATGTATATATATATTAAAAATTTTATACACTTGGAGTATTGTCATCGAATGGTTAATTTGTTTCAATGTGATATAGATAAAAGTGCCAGCGTGACCAATCCAACGAGGTAAAGTTGCGATATTACGACATGCGAAATCCTAAAGCGCATTATATATGAGCTTGAAAACACTTTGCACAAAGAATGCATTGAATAAACTATATACTATAATATATAACCATCTAAGTACTAAAATTTTCATAAAATATTTCGGATGACACGTTTTATCTTAAGGAATTTTAACTCTAGGATATTAATATATTTTGTGTCAATCTATGCTAATGATACTGATACTCAGATCATTAGGTTTAGATTAGATTTATATTATTTAAGACAATAATACAATTAATTAGAATAGGCAACTTTGTCAATAAAGCCTAAACTACTTTATATCATTTATTATAAAATGATCATAATTTTCGCTTCAGCAAATCTGGTCGGCTTTTATTTCTGTCGAGCTGGCCGATAAATGTTTCACAGAGATAAGACAAATTTAGTTGAAACCAATCGAATCATCGGGAAGTATATTGGTGGGTAATTTGGGTATGTTTTAAATTCTCACAACCTTTTGTAGTTTTTGTCTTACAGTTACAGTTTATATTTGGTTGTTAATTGATTTTAGCATTTTAATTGCCATCTCAGAGCATTCCGGATCCGGGTCAAAATAAATTTAATGACAAAAATGTAGGAGGTATGTACTTTATTATTAGTATTACGTCCTTAAAAAATATTAGATCATCATTTTTGTAGTCTGTATTATAATGAAAGGGAAATTTACTAAAATTATTCAAATATTTAGACATGTAAGCTATACGTTTTTATAAATAATAATAGTGTCATTTTGTGAAGATCTTAGGCAAATACCTTTACCAACAATAAAATACTGAAGAAAAGAACACCTCCAATTGCTTCATAATGCATTGAGAAATACTAACTAGAAGGCCTAATCTATTTGAGAGGATGGATGCAAATTTGGGTAAGCTTTTAAATTCATTTTCGATTAACTTATGTATAAAATTTTCGTAATTTACTAATATCATTCCATCGTTCTTAAAATGAAGAAAATTTATAAATTAATTAATATTACCATATGAAATAATTTCGTTTTACTAAGTCAAAAATACCATTTTTGGTTTCGAGTATCATTTATATGGGAAAATAAACATTTTAGATGTTGATGACAAGTATGGAGTGAAAATAGATGCATTAGTAGAGGGATTTACTGAATACATTCAAAACAATTTAGTGGAAAAATGTCAGAAATGGGAGAATAGTTCTCAGGAGGATTTCTTTATTACTCACCCCCATAAAAAATGGCGCGAAGAAGAACAAGAGAAGATCAACTCTCGGGACATAACGAAATGGGATACTCCACTCTGTGTTAAATGGCTATTGGAATTCCGTTGGGAGCCGCATGAAACAAAACTAAACGACGATGAAAAAAATGCGTTGATAAAACTTCGAGATATTCGAAACCGTACGAAACATTATGCAAAACCGAAAGATGCTACACAATTAGAATTTGAAGAGCACTGCACAACGGTCGAAACGGCTTTGCTAATTCTTGGAGCAGACTCAGTAACAATTTCAAAGATAATTGAAGATGCCCAAAATCGAGTATTTGCAGATAAAAAGAATCTTCTGCATGTCATCGAACGATGGAATTACACAACCAATAAAGTATTAGGCAGCGGGTCTTTCGGAGTTGTTATTGCCGCATCGGACACAGTAGATCATCAGATTTATGCTATCAAAATCATTCCGAACAGAAAACGCTTTGGCGACACTGATGAAGTAGGCATTTTAAGGGAGTTGAGGAATCAAGCAAAACTAGATCACCCAAATGTTGTTAAGTACAAATCCTCTGACAAATTTTCATTATCGACTGATAAGATGATGAAAATACTTCAATGGGATGACCATACTAACAAAATTTCAGCTATTGCTAGAGAGTTTTTTGGAGGATGCTTCGTTTCTGCTAGTAATAGCCTAGTAACTGGATTTTACATAAAAATGGAAATTTGTGGCGAAACTTTGAGGGAATGGTTGAATAAAATTTTAAAGGACGGCGAAGAACCAAAAATGTCTACTAGCGAAGAAATTGGACAGGGAATAGCTGATGGTTTAATTTACATACACGGAAAAGGAATAACTCATCGAGACCTAAGACCAGACAATATATACTTTTCACACCTGGACTTTGTTACTCCTGTCAAAATCGGAGACTTTGGTCTTTCAATACAAAGCCAAATTTACGAGAATGAAACAATGACACTCGCGGAATGGAATACACGATATCGGGCACCTGAAATGAATGAAGAACATAAAGATGGAAAAAGCAAAGTATGGTCAACACGCGGATTTGTTTTCATTTGGATTGATTTTATCTGAAATCTTTGATCCCACAAAGGAAATCAATTTGGCCAAAAAATTTGAGAAAATATAATATCACAGGAATACAGGAAGTAGACTTCATAATGTAAGCTGGCTGAATTCGCTGATATTGCAACTGACAGAGGAAGAACCAAATAAACGAATACAGTCAGGAGACTGTGAAAAAGAAATGCCAATAAAATTCCGTTTTAATGCACAGGTAAGCATATAGTTCTTTTAAAATGTAATGGGTTCTAGTTTTTCATAAATCGTATCAACAAGATCACGAGTATTTTTGTCATAGTAATACTATTCGACTCTGAGTTTCTTTGAAGGGCCAGAGTACCTTGCAAAGTCAAAAGGGTTAGTTATTTCCTTTTAGAGAATAAAAGATAGGCTAATCTGTCATCATCACTGATATTGTTGCGGTATTTGATAAATTTCTTTTTGGTTTTTTCCATAATTTCCTTTAACCGCAACCGCAACTGTTTAATTGATTTTGAAAACATTAAAATTCTTATCGTTTACACTCCTTTTTACCTGTAACTGACAACATTTGTTTTAACATAATGATATTTTACCTTATTTCAGGAATATCAATTGCCACTTACCGTAAATAATAATGGCGAGCTTTTGGAAGAATTCATTACACACCGGAAAAATTATGTTAAGGACATTTACATTGATGACATGAAAATGATTCTATCCGGGGATGCTACAGAGCAGGAAATTGAGGTTAGACATGATGAATTGAAAAAGGACAGTTTGACACTGTTCATGGCGGATATTTCAATGAATATCAAGACTGTAATTACGAAAATAATATTCAACTGCTTAAAGAAGAAATTAATGCAATTTTTGTTGACCTTAAATCACATTGGGAGTTGAAGAAAGATGCAGCCCAATGGGAAGTTGCTCATTCCAGCGCAGTAAGAGAATACAACCTGCAGATGACCGAAATGCTTAATGAAAAATCATTTATGGAACAAAGCGTTCTACAGAAATGTCATGAAATGGCTTTGAAGCATGTCCAACAAGATATTCCGGTTTTCTACAATAAGAAGACGGAAAAAGAATTGCATTCAGCTTTAGAAACTGATTTAAACCAAATATTTCAAAAGCTAGATAAAGAAAACAGTAAAAATATGGCAGCAACGACAGTTCGACTTGTATATTCATTAGATAGGACAAAAGACCGTTATAAACAAGAGTTGGCAATCATTGAGCATGAGATAGGACCAAATGAAGATTTTGAAATTTGGGTAGGTGAAGCCGAAAGTAAAATAAAAAGTCCGTTTTTGATTGAATTAGAAAAGGTACCAGATAACACCCAACATAAATTTAAGACCAGGTTAGACAGTGAGCTTACAGAACTTAAAACTGTTGCTATTAAAAATTTTGAATCTTTGGGATTGCAATGTATGAAGATCATTGAAGAGAATAAAAAATCGATTTTATCAGAAGCTCTTCAATATCTAGATCCTTATTACAACTCAGATGAAATATTCATTCATGGAAGAATAGAAAACTCTGAAGTAACTATTCTCATTGAAGCAATCAAAGATTTGTTTGGTGACATCAAGAAAGATCAAAATTATAGAGCAGCTTTCCAAACATTGCTAGAAGCTGCTCAAAACGAAACAATCGAGCGAATTACAGAAGAATTAGATGAGAGGCAGCTACAAATCGTTGAATGCAAGTTAAAGGCAAATGAAGAAGTGGATGAGGCATTTCAACTTTACCAAACATTGATGGACAATTTGGAACAAATTAGCTCAGAAGAAGTACTTGAAAAGAATCATGATACGTTCTTCAACGATGTGATACAGAAACTAAGGAATAAATGCTTTATAAAAAATGAGGCATGGGTCAGCCCATTTGTGAAATTATTGGAAGAAAAGGTAACGAGTTATTACGAAAACCGTGTAAAGAAAAAATTCCAATTGAAAATACAGAATAAGAAGTTACAACAAATTGTAAGCGATGCTTTGAACTTTTACAGGACACAGTTAGAAAGCAGTACCAAAGGAATTGAATGTCATGAAGCTTCGCTACATAATTGGCACAAAATTGCTAAAGAAAATGCAATCAATATGTTTTTCAAGGAATTTCCAAATTATCCAATGGACTTGGTAGACCATTTTGCTACAAATCTTTCAGAAGATATAGATAGAGAATACGAAACAATTCGTACTATTAAAACAAAATTCGCGAAAATTAAATCCCCAACTTCAGTATTAGGAATTCAATTTGGTCTGGCTGGATTTCGATTTGGAGTCTACAGAGACAAAAATCCTCAACATTACTATCCAACATCGACCAGAACTAAAATACCAAATTTTGTCAACTTATCTGACCGGATTTATGTTGGGTACTCAGCAGAAGAACTTTATCTTAATGGAAAGGGAGGCTTTAAAATGGAAGATGTTTTAATTAACAGCGTTGGCGAAGTTTATGAGACCAATGTAATGGGAACCGTAAAAAAACTCAACGTTCACGTAATTGTAACGCTGATATTTGAATATATTAAGTCAACCGCCACAGGATATTTCAAGGAAGACATTTACAAGTGCGTGATAAGCCTTCCAAACGCTTTTGATCACGTGCAGAGACAAATGGTTAAGGATAGTGCCACTTTGGCAGGATTTGAAGTCGTGAAACTTTTGAGCGAATCTACTGCCGCCGCTGTCACTTTTCGTTTTGCAAGACAGATTGGTACAGCTAAAAATGTAAACCTACTTGTCCAATGTCACAAGTCTTCCACAGAAATTGACTCAGTGTCGATTTTTAGTGTCACTGAGAAAGAAATAAAAATGATATCATCCTGCAGCCCAGCTTTCTTACCAGATTTGAAAAAAGGGGGGCTAAGGAACATAATGAGTAGAATTTACTTCGCATCTGCTACAGATAATGAGCTCATTTTACACGATGCTATTGAAAAAGCAAATGTCGGAGTTAATTACGGACTACTTGTCAAATCCGGGCAATGCAAATCTACTACTTACCTGGATGAAAGTGGGACGAAAAAATTCTGCAAAATACTTTTACAGACACCTTTTATCACAGCCGTCGTTAACGGAACGATATATTATGCCGCAGAAATTATGCAACGTAGTAATTTCTTGATTTCTGAAACCTTGCAGTACGGAATTTGCTTAGAATTTCCAGATAGGTCGTTTATATTTGATAAAAACGCATCTATTCCATTATCAAGGGAATTTAATTTACCGTTACCGAGCTCACCTGTAAGTGTATCTAAAATCCAAGGACGGCGTTCTCATTTGGGTAATTATTCAATTCAACCCCATTTCAATTCTCATTCTTACATAAATCCTGGACAAATCGTATTCAACATCGACCATTCGGGTCTATTATCAACCAAAGGATATATATTCACTAGTAATGGCCAGGAGAAAGTGTACGTCAATCAACAAACAGAAAATATTAACGAACGCAAAAGAAGAGATATCATGGAGATGTTAAAAGAAATTCACAGCCTTGAGAAATTGAATGAAACATCGATGCTAAGAAACAATTAACTGGTGAATTACAAAAAAATGAAATAAGATTTAATAGTCGTTCAACACCCATTTTAAAATTTACGAAACTATCACAACATTCGACGTATTTTTGGGAAATGAATAATATAACTCTAATTTATGTTCATGTAAATAATTGTTCTTCATACATGTTTAACTATAATTATTATTATTTATTCCAGTAACAATCAATTCCACAAATCAATTAGGAAATGTAACTAATTCATTATCTTAGGTTAATAAATATTAAAATTATAAAATTCGAAAAGAATCCAAGGCACAAATCTGTCTTAAAAGTTAACCTATTTTGCATTAAACTGATACATGTAGAAATAAATAAGAGAACATTTTGATAGGAGAACAAAATGTACCGCAAAGCATACTTTTGCTTCGTATGTAAAATTTAGTACATGACATGAAGTGAAGGTATGCGTTTGGGATACATAAGTGAAAACGTTATTAGCTAGCACGAATGCTACATCCAGCGCTTTGGGTTATCATTATTCTTAGATATAGGAAACGCAGGAAATTTAAAAAATTGAGAAAGAAAGTAGATGGGTTATTGACTTCATTTATGTGAAACATTAATATTAATTACCATTGCTTACCTTCGTGTATTACGGCTCATCCCTTCTACCCGACAACCGACGGCACAGTACCCGACAACCGACACCACCCTACCCGACAACCAAAGCCACCGAGCCCGACAACCGACGCCCCAGGACCCGACACCCGACGACACCCCACCCGACAACAGACACCACCGGACCAGACAACCAAAACCACCCCACCCGACTACCGACGCCACCGGACCCGACAATTGAATTTACAAAAAAATTTAAAAAATAACTCAATATTTCGGAATCTCAAAATCTTAGGGTGGACTAGGATCAGGTTGGCTTTGTCAACTGAACAAAACCATTTCGTCCACTAGAAATAACCGTTTTGTCCGGATGAAATACATTTTATCCGGATAAAATCACTTTTCCCATTGGACAAAATCCATTTTATCCAACTTGTCGACACGTCCCTTTCCGGATACCGCAACTGTGACCAGGATAATGCTTAGAATAATATTTTATTTTAAAACTTAGAGGGTAGGGTAGACTATACTACAGCTCATGTTTTTATCATTGAGAAATGTTTAAGGTTCAATGCATTGCATAATCTAACCCATGAATGCTATTTTTCATACGATTATCAACCCATTCAGATAACCTTTAAAAAATAATCATTGATAAAAAATGAGCTATATAACTGTTTGTATCTTTTATTCAAGTAGGCTCTCCACGCACGCCTGCATAGCAACCACTATCTAAATGCATGTTAAAAAATGTTTTACATATGAGCTTGCCAGTCGAAAAACGTCCTATAATTTGTTGCCAAAAATAAATAAAAATGTAACTAAGGACTTTTATTAGAAATCTAAACAATTTTTAACCCTTACACTTGGAAGTTAAGGTTAGTATAGACCCTTTGGGATTTGTGTTGTGTACCATACACACTTACACATGAAATCGTTAAATTATAAATTAATTGACATTCGATTAAAAAATAGCTAAGGAGTTTAGAAGGAAAAAGGGACCGGTAAAGGTAGGTAGTGAGCTAAACGAGCAAAAGTACTGAAACTTCAAACCTATGCACCAAGTTTTGACTTTTACCCCTTTTGATCTCTAGCCACCCATCAATTTACCCGCCCAATAGCCAATATTGCTCCCTATTGGTCATTGGTATTCCCAACAGCTACTGACCTTTCTTCGGAAATTTTAACGCTTTTTTGAAATTTTTTAATACTTCCAAATAATTTCCGTTACGTTGCCGATGATTTTATAATACATTTTTAAAATTTTCGAATATTTTAGATTGCATTTATAAAATTTTCTAACATTTTAATATTCATTTTAAAATTTTCGAATTTTTTAGAATACATTTTTAAATTTTTCGAATGTTTTTAGAATTCATTTTAAACTTTTCGAGCAATGCCGAGTATACTAAAACGCTACGTCAGTTTCAAGTATTCCAAGTACTTCTGAATACCTTTGGAGTAGTATCGAACATTTTAGAATTACTTCGTCAGCTTTTCAATACCTTCGCATACGCATAATTTTAGCATTTTAGAAGTACTTTGACGGATGTTAGGTTAATTAAGGGAGGCTAATAGCGGAGCAACCTAGCCTGTATTTATTTACCAAAATTCTTCAAAATTTCCAAAAGGTGGCGGAAGGAAAATACTCGGACTTGTGGCTCCGAAAAATTAAAAAATGTAACACGTTTTGAATTGTAGCGTTAGCGATAAAACATGATTTTTCGCCAACGCTATAATTTAAAAGTAATTAGAAATTTTCGTGAAAGCCCGGGCTATTCACCTTCGGCCACAGTTTGGAAATTTTGGTAAATAAATACAGGTTAAACTCTAATCCTAAGTAATACACAAGAAGTGTATACTCAAGTTGCCCAAATACTTTCTGAATGTTTCAAATTTTCTGCTTGAAACATTTTGTAAAATATTTTTTAGGAATTTCTAATAGTTTTTGGTATCAAGGAATAATTTTGAATTGATTGGAATTTTTTTAAACGTATTTGTTAATACAATATTTTAATATTAATATTTATAATATTTGTTAGTCATTATTTTAACAAATTTGTGGATTAGAATGCTGAATATTACTTGCAAAACTATTCGAAAATAGTGTTTTAAAATTTTCGATAATATAGATATCATAAGTATTTGAAACTGTATAAACGTGTTTTAATAGTCTTGTATCTATTTGTGGATTAAGCAATCCCGTACGAACGATGGGTATATTCCTAAGAATTTGTCTACGGAAGACATTCCAAGACTTTCGGAACTGTTGGAAAGTGTTAGCTGGAACTGTTCAATTTTTTACCATTTGGATTGAATGTCAACTCGGCGCGGGTGATTTCATACTACTGAGGTCAAAGTTTGAAATTGTTTATTGTACTCAAATCCCAAAGCGCCTAACATCCGAGTGTAAGGGTTAAAAATTGTTTAGATTTCTAATTAAAGTCCTTAGTTACATTAATATTTATTTTTGGCAACGAATTATAGGACGTTTTTCCAGTTACAAGCTCATATGGCTTTATTCTTTCCGAAGGATAAGGCCGATTTTTAAGGGATTTCCTTTTTGGAATCCTGGACTATCGAGAAACAAACGACGATACCTGGATCATTGATATCGTTGGACCCGTGTGGTTGCTATGAAAGCGTGGAGAGCCTCCTTAACCATTTCTTTTATTAAACCAATTTTTATTTATTTTATTTATTACTATTTCCATGCAAATAAATCACAAGTAAAATTTGCTGTTGTAAATTTATTTAATCGTATTTTAATTACATTTATTTATTTAACCAATTGATGACAAATAATATTGAATTTCATCCTTCATTGTCACGTCGCCATCGTTTTAGCTCGCCTGATAAGGCAGCTTATAGAATCGCACAGTCCGTCCGTTCGTCTGTTACCACGATAACTTTCGAACGCATTGACCGATTTTGATTAAACTTGCCAAAAACATTGCCTATGCCCATAGGACAAAGCCTATTGAAAATGGGCCACATTGGTCCATAGGTTGCTGAGATGACGTGCGCTCACATTGTCTTCTTTTTGATAGTCAAAATGAAAATATGGCATTAAATGGACATTAAAAGTTCATTTGTGCTTCCTATGGATTGTTAGCGGGATAGTATAAAATATTGATGCCGCTTCGACCAAATTTAAGATTTTATAATGAAGTAAATAAATCCGGAGAATACCTATTATAGAATGGAAATAAATCTATTTCGCATTTATATGCAAACTGATAGTCAAATTTACATTTTTTGAATTGGTTTTATTTATGATAGTCAATATTAACCGATTTTGATTTTCTTTTGATACTCAAAATTATTCTATTTTGATTTTTTGTTAATTTTGATACTCACTCTTAATCAACTTTGATGTTCTGTTGATTTTCATATTCAACATTATACAATTTTGATTTTCTGTTGATTTTCATAGACAACAGTTATCTGTTTTGATTTTCTGCTGATTTAAATAATCAACAATTATCTATTTCGACTTTTTGTTGATTTTCATAGTCAATAATTATCTATTTTGATTTTCTGTTGATTTTAATAGTCAATAATAATCTATTTTGATTTTCTGTTGATTTTAATAGTCAATCATAATCTATTTTGATTTTCTGTTGTTTTAAATAGTCAATCATAATATTTTTTTGATTTTCTGTTGATTTTCATAGTCAATAATAATTTATTTTGATTTTCTGTTTATTTTCATAAAAGATTTTGAAACCAAAATGTTCAAGAAATAAGTGTATATTTCTCCACCAGGCAGGTAAGTGTATATTTAATGACTAGCATAATTGCTAACACAAATTGGTATTATGGCATTTCTATTAGTTTTCCTGACTATCAACAGTTTTATTGTTCGTTCCTTTCGCTTCATCGAAACTCTAGCTACCATTTCCAACAGAACCTGTGAAGCGAAAGCAATGAACAATAGAACAAGAACAGCTGGAAGGAGAAAAAAATGGTCAGGAAAACTACCATCTACTTTGAAAATACGCTCTATGGAATGTAACCAAAATGTGTTAATATTATTTGCCTATCTATTATAAAACCTACAGCAAGCCGTAACAGAAGCTCGCCTGAGTAAAAGGGGACCGTGTGCACATTTTGGTTGTAATAATAAAAGAAATAAATTTATTTTGATTATTAAAGTAAGGACTAATTCAAACTAGATTATTATAATTCATTATTCAATATAAAAACCAACAGCAAATCAAAATAAATTGATGTTGACTATCAAAATCAACAGCAAATCAAAATAGATTGACGTTGACTATCAAAATCAACAGAAAATCAAAATTAATTAACATTGAGTATTAAAATCAACAGGCCATCACAATTGATTGATATCGATTATCATAATCAACAGAAAATCAAAATTGATTAATGCTGAATATAAAAATCGACCGAAAAGCAACATTGATTATTGTTGACTATGAAAATCAAAATTGATTAATGTTGACTGAAAATCAACAGAAAATCAAAATTGCTTATTGTTGACTATGAAAATCAACAGAAATTCAAAATTGATTGATTATGAGTATTAAAGTCTACAGAAAATTAAAATCGGTTAGTAACGATTATCACAATTTAAAGGAAATTTTTTTCCATCGTCTAATAGTTATTTTCCGGTTTAATTTGCTTTATTATAAAATTTTAAATTTGGTAGAAGCGGATTTTAAATATTTATACTATAACGCTAACAATTTATAGGAAACGCCATTCAACTTTTTAATGTCCATTTAATGCCAAATTTTCATTTTGACTATCAAAATGAAGACAAAGTGAGCGCGCGGTATCTCTTCAACCAATGGACCGATTTACCCCCCAATTAAATAGGGATCGTCAGCAGTCCATACGCATTGTTTTTGCCAAGTTTGGTCAATATCCGTCATTGCTTTCGAAAGTTATCGTGGCGACGGACGGACGTCGGACTGTGCGGTTCTATAAGCTGCCTTATTCAGGCGAGCTAAAAACCTACAGCAAGCCGTAACAGAAGCTCGCCTGAGTAAAAGGGACCGTGTGCACATTTTTGGTATATCAATTATGGAGATAATTATGATTTTGATTAATAAAGTGAACACTAATTCAAATTAGTTTAGTATAATTCATTATCCAAAATAAAAACCAACAGCAAATCAAAATAGATTGATGTTGACTACCAAAATCACCAGAAAATCAAAATACCTAGATTAATATTGAGTATCAAAATAAACAGAAATTCAAAATTGATTCACACTCAGTATTAAAATCAACAGGAATTCAAAACTGATTGATATTGATTATCAAAATCCACAAGAAATCAAAATTGGTTAATATTGATTATTAAAGTCAGAAAATCAAAATTGATTAATTTTGAGTATCAAAATCAAAAGAAAATCAAATTTGATGAATATTGAGTGTCAAAATCAAAAGAAAATAAAAATTGATTAATGTTGATTATCAAAAGCAACAGAAATGCAAAATTAATTAATATTAACTATGAAAATCAATATAAAATCAAAGTACATAAATAATAACTATGAAATACAAAAGCAATTGAAAAAGATTGATGTTGATCCCATAACAATTTTTACCGATTTTAGTGGCTTTACTATAAAATTTAAAAGCCAGTAGAGCGGAGTTAAATATTATTCACCATCAACCTAACAATTTATAGGAAACGCAATTGAACTTTTGATGTCCATTTTATGCTACTTTTTTACTTTGACTATCAAAATAAAGACAAAGTGAGCGCGCGGCATCTCAGCAACCTATTGACCGATTTGAACCAAAATGAATAGGGTTCGTCACCGGTCTATAGGCATTGTTTTTGCCAAGTTTGGTCAACTTCCGTCTTTGACTTTTGAAGTTACAGTGTTGGCGAACAGACGAACGGACGGACTGTACGGTTCTATAAGCTCGCTTCCTCAGGCGAGCTAAAACGTACTAGATTTAATTGCTACAATGTGAGTTTTTAAAATAACACTTTGAAAATAAGCCCTATGGAATGTAACCAAAATGTGTTAATATTATTTACTTAACTATTATAAAAAAAATACTAGATTTAATTGCTATAATGTGAGTTTTTAAATAACTTAACTCTATCACCTAACTAAGCTTAAATTAGTTAATTGTATCCACTTACTTCCTCAATCAATAATACACTTGTGGCAGTATTGTTAATAAAGCCATTATGTACCAGATGTTACAAAGAAAACAAAATAATTGAACTATCTTTACTATTTAATTTACAATCTTTCGCTTTATTGGAATGTATTTAATGGGGAATTTTTATTGCAGCAATGGTGACGTAATATCACTACCTAAGTTTTAAAATAAAATATTATTCTAAACATTATCCTGGTCACAGTTGCGGTATCCGGAAAGGGACATGTCGACAAGTTGGATAAAATGGTTTTTGTCCAATGGGAAAAGTGATTTTATCCGGATAAAATGTATTTCATCCGGACAAAACGGTTACCGTATTAATCGATTTAGTTCCCCAGGGGAACTCCCATTTGGAAACCATTTTTTGGTCAAAAATATTCTTATAGTTCCCCACATGGGGAATTATTATGATATGGGGAACTATATTTCGAATGGCAAATTAAAATACTTCAATGTCAAATTTTTGTATTATTTCAAAGCAAATTAAATTAATTGTAAATATAGTGAATGAGCATGTTTGTAGGAATTTAGATTTCAACGTCGTCGTCAGAGGATAGAGATACGGCCATAATAGGTTCGGTTAGATCAACATCCCTTTCCTCGTCATCATCGTAATTCTACTTTACGAACTTTAACACTTTTTAGCCTTTTTCATGATCACAGTGGTAAAAATGGTAAATTATGGTGAATAGCAGAGATACACAAATGACACATTAAAATAAGTTTGCATGCTCTACTTTCTGTAAAGTAATTCTAATTAAGATTTATATTTGAATTTATAATTGAACAGTCATTTAAACGACATTATTCGCTTGGTATACAGCCAACTTTCATTTAATTAGAAAAAGTACTCATTTAATTGAAATTAATTATTCAATAAGTTAGTAAGGATGATTTTGTCCTAATTAGTTGACCCTTTCTTGGATTAATTAACACACATTAAATTGGCCAGTAAATTTAGGACAGCAATCGTCAGCTGCAACGGTATTTTATGTATTAGAGTCGAATTTTATTCAAAACTCTGTATGTAATTTAAATAAAACTATATTTTACCATTTGTTACCAATTATGCCATTTACCAACAATTTTTAGTTGATGGCAAGGCAAATAGACTGATTCCCGCCCCCTCCTCCCCCTCCCTGGCATCAGGTGGGTTCAGTAGAGGGAGGTCCCATAAGAGAGTTTGAACTTTTATATGGGATTTGCAATTTACTCCTGAAGGGTGGGTATCCATGACTACCAGCATCTTGGTCTGGGACCAGAATGGAACTAATTTCAAAAGAAAGTCCCATATAAAACTTCAAACTATCTAATGGGAGTTTCTCTACTGAACCCACCTGATGCCAGGGAGGAAAACGGGAGGTAAGGAAACAGTTTATTTGCCTTGGGTGATGGTAAATACATTAAATACCATCATAAACCACTTACCAATGGTAAATGGCATTTGGTACACTGGTTGGCACATAATGACTGGCTAAGTCCAGATTCACTGATTTGATTTGTATAATAATATGGTTCTTATGCCTTTAATTTGGGGTTTTAGGGTGGGGAACTATTTCGATATGGGGAACTAAACATTTAGAGAGCCATATTTAGTTCCCCAACTGGGGAATTATTACGATATGGGGAACTAAATCGATTAATACGGTATTTCTAGTGGACGAAATGGTTTTGTTCAGTTGACAAAGCCAACCTGATCCTAGTCCACCCTAAGATTTTGAGATTCCGAAATATTGAGTTATTTTTTAAATTTTTTTGTAAATTCAATTGTCGGGTCCGGTGGCGTCGGTAGTCGGGTGGGGTGGTTTTGGTTGTCTGGTCCGGTGGTGTCTGTTGTCGGGTGGGGTGTCGTCGGGTGTCGGGTCCTGGGGCGTCGGTTGTCGGGCTCGGTGGCTTTGGTTGTCGGGTAGGGTGGTGTCGGCTGTCGGGTACTGTGCCGTCGGTTGTCGGGTAGAAGGGATGAGCCGTGTATTACAAGGGAATTAGATGACACCTAAATAATAAATTTACAGTTGTCAACAGCGAAAACAATGTCAGCAGGAGACACAACCGGTAAGCAACAGGTTACAACCTAACCTTTGAAATTAACTTAAGACAAAGATATAGTTTTCATTTTTCTGCCAATTTCGTATATGCAGTGCCTATTTGTCAGTCTAATCTAATACGGTTTTAATTTTTAGTGTTACAGTATTTGAAGATCACAAAATAATCATTTGGGAAGAAATAACATGATCAGATTTTTAACATTTTTATTATTGACTATCCCAACATCCGTAATATGTCGCAAACATCTGCTGAATTTACAGGTGAGAAAATAAAATGAGTATTGGTTATTATAAGTTTTAAATATTTTCCATGTAATTTCAAATTTTTGGTAGCCATCGGCATCAGCCATAAACACACACATATGCATTTGTTTGTATAGTCTTAATAATTAAAGACAGAAATTATTTGAAATAGGAAAATGAAAAAAAGTAGGTCTTCAGTGGACATTTTTAGTTCTGTTTTTCTGTGCACTTTTTTATTGTTAACTGACATCTTTGGTGAAAAAAATTCATTTTTCAGTATTTCAGGGCCTATGTGAAATAACATCAAAAAATCGGAATATGAAATAGCTCCGAAACTACCGGTCCGATTTGGATGAAACTTGGAACAGAAGTCAACAATCGCAGTATCTCGGGGTGTTTTTTGAATTTGTAAAAAATTCGAATTTCTTCCCTTTCAAAATTACGAAAAAAATTTCGAAATGGGCAGTTTTTCATATAAGGAATTGTTTCATAAAAATTCTGCCCGATTAAAAATAAAGCCCTTATAAAGTTATGGTTTATAGAGAAAAAAAATATTTCAAAATTGCTGACCTCCACAAGATGTCAGAGGTCAAATTTTATTTTTCGTCAAAATATGCTTATGTAAGGTGTCGTTTACCAGCTAAAGTTATAGTACAGACCAAATAAGTATTTATTTTGGCAACCTAGGGCTTCATACAGAGGTCAAAGGTCATAACTGTGAAAATGGAAATGTCTGATGCACAAGCTATACGGCGGTAGTGCATCTGGCATTTTAGTACTTACTAGCCATAACCCATTTGTAACATAGGCTTGTGTCTGCTTCAGTGCCTACATAATACATTGCAAAGTTTATTTTGCCTTCCTGCCAATTTGTTAGTCCATATCGATATCAGTTGGCTTCTTTATCAACATAATTTATGAATTAGGGCAGGGCCGCAGCGAGGGGGGGCACTGGGGTCCGTGCCCCTCCTCCGTAATTGAGAAAAATAATGAAATTTTTGACTAAAATCGCAAAAAATCGCTAAAATTTTCAGCTGTTTTTTTCTCAGTGCCCCTCCTGAAATTTTTCTCTGGCTGCGGCCCTGAATCAGGGATATTAATGAGTGAAACTTGAAATGTTTTAAAGCCCATGCCCAGCAAGTTCCTTTTGGAAAACAAAGTGTTAAAGTGTTAGTGACAAAAGTACTATTCGTATTCACAAGTCGCATTGTGGGTAATTATTAAGAAAGTTCTATGATTTTCATTATGATATTTGACAATTATTCATATCATATTCTTCATTTCGATGTACTAAATGTTCTTATCCTCAGCTTTCTATTAACAATAGACATATCACTACATCAATTACATTAGATTGCAATAGAAGTCACAAGTGTTTAATTGGCAGGAAGGCAAAATAAACTTTGCAATGTATTATGTAGGCACTGAAGCAGACACAAGCCTATGTTACAAATGGGTTATGGCTAGTAAGTACTAAAATGCCAGATGCACTACCGCCGTATAGCTTGTGCATCAGACATTTCCATTTTCACAGTTATGACCTTTGACCTCTGTATGAAGCCCTAGGTTGCCAAAATAAATACTTATTTGGTCTGTACTATAACTTTAGCTGGTAAACGACACCTTACATAAGCATATTTTGACGAAAAATAAAATTTGACCTCTGACATCTTGTGGAGGTCAGCAATTTTGAAATATTTTTTTTCTCTATAAACCATAACTTTATAAGGGCTTTATTTTTAATCGGGCAGAATTTTTATGAAACAATTCCTTATATGAAAAACTGCCCATTTCGAAATTTTTTTCGTAATTTTGAAAGGGAAGAAATTCGAATTTTTTACAAATTCAAAAAACACCCCGAGATACTGCGATTGTTGACTTCTGTTCCAAGTTTCATCCAAATCGGACCGGTAGTTTCGGAGCTATTTCATATTCCGATTTTTTGATGTTATTTCACATAGGCCCTGAAATACTGAAAAATGAATTTTTTTCACCAAAGATGTCAGTTAACAATAAAAAAGTGCACAGAAAAACAGAACTAAAAATGTCCACTGAAGACCTACTTTTTTTCATTTTCCTATTTCAAATAATTTCTGTCTAAACTGTATCATATAAAACAATTATAGACAACATATTCTATTTTTGAAAAGAAAAGGAAATTTATAGTTATTTTATATAGATATGGGATACCTAAAGATGCTTTCGCACGTTAATAAATTTTGTTAACTTTTTACACTTTCAGATGGAAAGCCGAAAACAAGTACGAATTAGCAATTTTGGATTCTACAAAGGAGGATATCTGGATGTTAATCTTATGGATTTTCAAGTATATCCAAATGAAGCAAAGGATGAAGCGGTATGAAAAGAAATTAATTTTATGCAGTAATGATGTGCTTGAATTGGAATAGAATATTAATTTGGTGCTTTTATTTTCAATTTACAGTTTGTGTTTAACGTTGCTCGTGTGTATGAATTTAAGAGATGTGTATGAAAAAAAATTTGAAATTCGATATCGAATCTCAACTAATGATAACCTATGCAGATAAGGGAATGTAAAAAACAGTTTCTCTCCGATTTTTGATGCACCGCCCCCTTCCCTCAGGACACACCCCCCGAAGGTCGAAAAGCATATACAAAAAATCTCGGTAACTACTCAACCGATTTGGATGAAATTTTTTTTAAATTGAATAAGACAATATTTGCCCCAGGGGTTCTGCGATTCATTTCAAAATTCGAACTCCATCATTCAAAATAAATTTCAAAATTTTGAAAAAAGTCGTATTTTTGAAATTTAACACTTACAGAGCAAATCTTACTGTAGTAGCTATAGAAACAGCCAGTTATCATATTACATCAATTTGACCTCTGAAAATGTCAAAGGTCAACTTTATGAAACGCTCCAATAAATATTGTGTGACCTATCAATCAGCATCTAAATAACTCGAGCAGAACGATTATGTTGTGAAATGACACAAATTTTGAACGAGTAAGATGTCAAAGGTCAATTTCTACAAAATAACAAAAATAACATTGTCACAAATTGATCTTTGACATCTTACTGGTTCAAAATTTGTGTCATTTCACATCATAATCGTTCTGCTTGAATTATTTAGATGCTAATTGATAGGTCACACAATATTTATTGGAGAGTTTCATAAAGTTGACCTTTGACACTTTCAGAGGTCAAATTGATGTAATATGATAACTGGCTGTTTCTATAGCTACTACAGTAAGATTTGCTATGTAAGTGTTAAATTTCAAAAATACGACTTTTTTCAAAATTTTGAAATTTATTTTGAATGATGGAGTTCGAATTTTGAAATGAATCGCAGAACCCCTGGGGCAAATATTGTCTTATTCAATTTAAAAAAAATTTCATCCAAATCGGTTGAGTAGTTACCGAGATTTTTTGTATATGCTTTTCGACCTTCGGGGGGTGTGTCCTGAGGGAAGGGGGCGGTGCATCAAAAATCGGAGAGAAACTGTTTTTTACATTCCCTTATCTGCATAGGTTATCATTAGTTGAGATTCGATATCGAATTTCAAATTTTTTTTCATACACATCTCTTAAATTCATACACTCGTACTTTAAGTGAAGGGTATCCAAGTACCGGAGATGACAGTAGTGGATTAAATGGTTCCAAGGATAATGGTCACGATGGAATTTTGGCAGTTTCATTTTGGCTGGATTTTCTAAATAAAGCGTATTGTGACTTCTAACTATCTAATACAATACTTTGCTGCCTTGGTTTGTAATATTTGCCATAGTATTTAATTATTAAATTTTGGATTGTTTTAGTGTAATCGTGAACTGTGATCAGGCTCTGCAGTCAAATGTCAAGATTTATCCGAATCCATTAAAAATTCCAGCGTTTCCATATCTGTACTCCAACGAAAATACACATGCTGAAGAACAGAATGTAATTTTACAGAAACGACGTCGACGAGATGGTATATCATTAGTTTATTCTTTCATGTCTTGCAGTCTGATTTTTTAAGATATTTTTCATTTTTTACTTTTAAATTTCAGCGGATGAAATAACCAGTAGATTACAAGTTACTACATGTAATTTTGTGGTTTATTTATTATTTCAAAAAATATTATTTCAATACATTAACAGAGAAATCACAGGCCCAACCAAAGAGCAATGAATGTTATACATCGTACCATTTTTGTCGCCAGAGAAAGCAATGTTAACCCAACTTATGTGGGACTATTTTATTTACTATGCAATATTACTTTATATTACCGTATTAATGGAATTAATTCTCCGGGTTCTTATTGTTTCACCATCCTTTATTTAGCTCCTGAAAACGATGAAAATCGATATAGTTAACCAGGGTGGTGAATTATTTCGATATGGAGAATTGAGTGTTTGTGAAATTTTACAAACAGTCAAGTTTTATTAAGTTATTACTTAAGATTGAAAAAGCAAAAAAATGGGAAACTAACAAAAATTATAATATACATTTTATTACTGTCTCAAACTGAGATTGCTTTCAGACTATTCACACACAGCAAAATTATTCAATAACGAAAAACAGAAAAGTAAAAGTATTATAAAGAATGAAATAATATGATATTATATTTGAGATTTAAGGTTCCGGGGGGTTCAAAATACGGGGAAATTCAATGAGGGGCAGGTAATGGGGAAGTATCTATGGCTACGATTTAAAATACACAGAGCCATAGAAATTTACTCTATGATAATACAGCAAAATGAATAGGGCATAAAAAGACGATTTTTTTTGGGAAACTTGGATCTAGTCCAAGAATATTGGTCGTAGAAAGACGAAGTTGGTCTCTAAAAACGCAGAAAATGTCAATTTATAGCAGCTTGCACTTAGATTCCTTATTTTTACCTCTGGTTACGAGATATTCATTAAAATTGCAATAACTTGCAAACGAAGGTAGAAATTTAAGTGCAAGCTGCTATAAATTGACATTTTCTGCGTTTTTAGAGACCAACTTCGTCTTTCTACGACCAATATTCTCGGACTAGATCCAAGTTTCCCAAAAAAAGTTAAGAGCGAATATGATAGTCAAGCCCAATCGTCATTAGAAACCATACCTACCTCTTAAATAAATGGTTCTGTAAAATTGATGTAGATCCTTTTATAGCAGTAATTGCCACTTCCTCCAAAATCTCAGAAGAAATTTTGAATCTTTTACAGAATTCTTCCAGAAAAGTAGAAATTGTTCCACCAGCTCAAATAATAATAATAAATACCTGAAATACTAAAACTTAGATTGGAATGGTGAATTATTTCGATATGGAGAATTATATCTCAAAGGCTATTATTTTGACCTTGAAAACGATAAAAATCGGAATAGTTATTCAGGAGGCACCATTTCAATATGTAGAATTGATTCGATTAATACGGTATTGTGTGTGTGTTAGTGGGAGAGTATGATTAATACTATTGATTAGCAAAGACACACTACCGCTCAAGCCGCGAGGACTTACTTGCAGTTACTCCCTGAACAGCTTTACTGTTCGGAGAAGCCACTCATTCGTCCTGCAGACATACAAAATGAAAGCAAAGACGACAAGGGCAACCCCGGTAACTCATCCACATGAATGAGAAACTTGCTCAGGTGCTTGAATCTCAACTCGCTCAAAGCTGGGCATTCAGCTGCATGGTGGACCGACGTCTCGACGCTTAATGCGCACAGAGGGCATAGCGGAGACGAATGATTCCCCAATTGATTCTGATGCTTGGCCAAGGAGGAGAAACCAGTAATTAAATGAGTGAAGACCCTGAGCGTTCTTCTACTCAAACTTGTGAAATATTTACTTTTGGTAACTGAAGGTGTAGGCAAAAATAATTTAGTAGTTTTACAATCTGTACGTCTTTTCCAATTTTGAATGTTTAATTTATTAAAATGTTTTGAGATGACAGTTTTTACGCATTGTGCAGAAAAAGGCAGTATTGGTTCAGGACCAAAAACTGTCATTTTTGTTGATTCTTTGGCAAGTGAGTCTGCCTCTTCGTTTCCTATGATCCCAGTGTGACTGGGAACCCATTGAAGGGTAACAGATGCCATTTCGGAAAGTATATGCAAGGCTCTGTAGCATTCAAGGATCAGGGCCGAGTCTGTGTAGTTAGCCTCAAGAGCTTTTAAAGTACTTAGAGAATCACTGTAGATGATTACCTCATCCCTCCAGTTCAGATCAGTGATTTTTAAAATAACCATTAGAATAGCTACAAGTTCTGCTTGGAACACAATAGGATATTGTCCTAAACATTGTTGTATCATGATGTGCCTATCAATGTTACCAATTATTGCAGCACATCCAGCTACGTTCTCAATTTTTGACCCGTCTGTGTAACAGACTAGTCTTCGGTTTGAAGGTTGAATGATGACAGGTTTTTCTGTGTCCAAAACAGTAAAATTCTTACCCATGAGGGCAGTTAAGGGAATTGAATCCATAGGAAATTCTAACTCAGGCAATCGTTTCAGAATATTTGTAATTAGATCAACGTGAGTTAATCTTTTAAGGCTCCCTCTCCCGTGCCAGGGAAGCCATTTTCCAGTACAGCGCAGTCGATGCGCTGTTGTGATAGCAGTTTTAGTAAGAAATAGTTCTATAGGTTCAATACCTACTATGCATTCTAATGCTGCAGAGGGAGAACTATGCATAGCACTAGTAGTCATAAGACAGGCCAGTCGTTGAACACTGGCCAAAGCTGTCATTCTGGATTTGTTGTGAACAGCTGCTAACCACGAACAAGCTGCATATGATAAAGCCGGTCTAACTACTGCCGTGTAAAGCCACAATGTGATTTTTGGGGACAGGCCCCATGTTTGGCCAACAGCTCTTTTGCATTGCATAAGAGCTGCTTTTGCTTTAGCGCTTTTAATATTACAGTGGATAGTCCAAGTCAGTCCACTATCAGTTTTTAGAGACCAACTTCGTCTTTCTACGACCAATATTCTCGGACTAGATCCAAGTTTCCCAAAAAAAGTTAAGAGCGAATATGATAGTCAAGCCCAATCGTCATTAGAAACCATACCTACCTCTTAAATAAATGGTTCTGTAAAATTGATGTAGATCCTTTTATAGCAGTAATTGCCACTTCCTCCAAAATCTCAGAAGAAATTTTGAATCTTTTACAGAATTCTTCCAGAAAAGTAGAAATTGTTCCACCAGCTCAAATAATAATAATAAATACCTGAAATACTAAAACTTAGATTGGAATGGTGAATTATTTCGATATGGAGAATTATATCTCAAAGGCTATTATTTTGACCTTGAAAACGATAAAAATCGGAATAGTTATTCAGGAGGCACTATTTCAATATGTAGAATTAATTCGATTAATACGGTATTAGTAATAGCCATGAATGTAAATACAACAAAGATAACAGTTATATTACAAATGTTTTTTTTTGATTCTTGCAGAAAAATACAATGAAGTAGATGACATGGGCAAAGTTGAAAGCAATGTTTCTTTCTCGGATACGAAATCTGATGCAGTCTCTCAGACAATAAGTTCCATAGCTACCGAAAATCAATTAAGTTCCAGTTCTTCCTCAGGTATTTTGAAGCCATGCAAAATATTCCCTTGTAAAAACGAATATAACTCCATCCTGAGTTAAATAATTTTGGCGAACATGTTGAAATTTCAGAAAACAATGGAGATTGTAACAGTACTAGTTTGCCACTTATTGAGACACTTCTTCCGGATGGAACATTCTCTTATTCAACTACCGTTAGTAATTATTTGTCTGCTTTTATCATTGCTTTATTAGACGCTAAGTATTATTAAATCTCCATGTTTATCACATCCTTTAGTTTACGTTGTATATTGCCGGAGAAGACGGTCAAGGACTGTACGAATTGGATTTCCTCAACTTCGATACTAAATACAACAGCAAGGTTAATATCAAAGTAAGCTCATTTATCAATTTGAATCAATGATAAATAATATATTATTTCACAATACATAATTGACTATGGTAAGATAGTTAGTACAGAACATACTAATCTATTTTTTGCTATTTTAGATGAGTGTAATTGAAAAGAATATGAATAACTATCTTTCTGCGGGTGAAATGCCCCTTCCAACTATGTATTTCGTTATGTCGATGGTATTTTTAAAAAGTGGATACATTTGGCTGTTTAATATTGTGAAGCAAAACAAGTAAGAACACTTCTTCTAATAACATGACTTATTTTAGACTAAATATATTATTTATAATTTAGTATTTAATTTAAACACAATTCGGATACAGGAAAGCTGATGGTATAGTACTCAACGTTCACTATCTTATGGGAGCATTAGTCTGCCTCCAAAGTGTGTCGCTTTTGTTCCATTCAAACAATTACTACTCTATTCAAACAGAAGGGACTCGAGTTAACAGATGGGCAGCTCTGTACTACATAACTCATATGTAACTTTTCACTCCTTTATGAATAAATGCAGTTCATATACTACAAATTGCTTTACATAAGTTGTATATAATTTGTAACTGAAATTAAAAATGTCCTTAGGTTGAAGGAATGTCTGTTATTTACCATTCTTTCGCTTATTGGAAGTGGATATGCGTTTTTCAAGCATTTACTCTCTGCCTGGGACAAAACAATCTTGATGTTGGTCATTCCACTACAGGTATTAACTGAAGTTTTAATTAATCATATATAAACGTTATACTGCATGTATAATTCAACCAATAGCCTATAATATGTGTATTCTGCCATTTTAATATTAAAATGTATTCTAGATTATTGTAAATGTCGCCAAGATTGTTATTGACGAATCTGAAGAGGCGGAAATCTCAGCATACTGGAAGGCACTTCCACTTTCTTTAGATTTAATTTGCTGTGGAGCCATTTTGTTTCCTACTGTTTGGTAAGTTATTATGAAGATATATATTTTCCCGAAAGAAATATTTAATTAAAGTCCAGGTGCATGGAAACGAAAATGATTTCTCGAATGTCATAATAATATTTGCCAGTAACTTTTTTTTGGAAATTCAATAAGGATCTGAGACCACACAGGTCCCACGATCATACAGTAATTTAAAAAATTCTTATTCTATAGTAGTTATATTGAAAATTCCACATTTTGGGCTTTGACTTGACGATATAAATTTGCAATATATAATGCACAAAAAACACACATTTTTCGGTTTCAAACGATGATATCTTCAAGTCGAAGACCAAAATGTGGAATTTTCACTATAACTACAATAGAATAAGTTTCGAAGAATTTTAAAAAATTCTTGTTGGGTGTAGGACCAGTGGTCTCAGATCCTTAGGGAATTTCCAAAAAAGTCCGAATTTTTCCGATTCCCATTCATCCTCTATGATAATTTTTGCTGGTTACCCAGCAACATCCCTATTTGTGGCAAAAACAATCTGAGTCTTTTGAAACATGCATCATTACCTTAAGCTGTATACCAATGAAGGTATATATTAATTATTTATTTAGCAATGATTGTACTATGTATTAATACCTATTTCAGGTCTATAAGACATTGGAGCAATGCATCAAAGAATGATGTGAAAAAAGGAAAAATACTGAAACTTTTCCGACACTTTTACTATTCAGTGCTCTGCTACATATATTTGACGAGAATAATAACTAATTTGTTGCTGAAGGTAATTGACAGCTGTAATAACATAATTTGCAAGTATATGTTTGTCTCAAGTGTATATGTGCATTTTTAATCTTGGTAAATGTTTGGTGATTTTAGACGACACTCTCCTTCCAATACGAGTGGGTAGATGAAATGGTCGAAGAAATCATAACATTCGTATTTTTTGCTCTCATCGGTTACAAGTTTCGGCCAGTTAACAACAGTGATGCCATAGAATTGTATCAGACTTATTAATATAAATACTGGGTGTAAAATCCTCAGACTTAGATTTAGCAGAGTATTAATTCAATTTAAATGGAACATTGTCTAGCTTGACAATACAGCCATATTCACATAGATAGCAGATACTATTTGTAGAAATGTTATAATATTACTGGATTTAAATTTACGGATTTAAATTTATTTATTTATTTATTAGATAGTAATTTTACGTAATTTATTTTTTTATTCAATAATTTCTTTTTTACGCAAGCGTAGGGTTTTAGATTTTCGAGGGCTAGTATTAGGAGATTAGAAGAAGTCGAGCATACCTATATTTATTATAAATTTAACGACATTTCTGTGATCATTATTATTACCTACCTCATAATATTCACAAAGTAGCATCTAATTATCAATGTTGTTTAATTTTGTATTTTCGTGAAATGTTTTAGATACATTACGCTACAATTAATTAAAAGCTTCAGTATTGAATTGTTTTAAAATTATTGATCAAACTTTCATTTCAATGAAATGTCTCGTGAAGCTTATCACTTATGTAACAGTAGTATATGCTAACAATTATCTACATTTTGTTTTTTGAAACATTGCGTCTCTACTTAAATCAATGCTAACCTAACCTAACCTTAAATTATAGATTTGCTGCTATCCAGTTTCTGTCCATACATATGGAACCCTTGTCTTCCTTTTTTCATTTTAAACTATTTATATCTCATCTAACTAATGCTGTGTCAGCTGTGTTCACGAAGAGACACACAATTTTATGCTTATTTAATTCTAAAAAACTGCTGTACACGTCTTTCATTTTAAAACATTCTAAGCTAAGATCTAAATGCCCGAAGTGAAGGGTTAACTTAGATTCAGTTTTTTTGTCTCCATTTCGTCGTTTAGTTGGCGATTAATATCACTATCACTCTCTTTGCCTATACTCTGGTTATTTTTGACCAAGTGTGTCAATATTTGTTCATGCTCTGCATTTTTATTTGCGGAAGTTAAAAATAACTGAGAATGGGTGTTAAAAACCGTAATTGTTATCAACTAGCAATTAATATAAGATGTGCAAGTGCATTAACCGAAGCTTCACTCAAAAAGTAGAATGTAAGTGTATCACATCATTGTTGTAAGAAAAAATTAATTTTACGTAGGGCGACCAGTTAAATTTTTAGCATATCAAAATCCAAAATAATTGATTTCTAAGAAGTCAGTTAATTAATTTAAAGCACTGATGAAAAATGATTTTAGCTGGCCACTAATACTGGTTAGTTTGTTCTCAAAATTGTTTATAGTGCAAAGTGCAAGTGTAATTGCAAGTGAGACACTAGCCGAGCTTTTACATGCTGATTTCATTTCATTGTACATAAAGGAAGCCATTGAGCTATAATTGTTTCGGCATAAATTGCGCTTCAAACTCGCGTGCTATTTAATTTTAACAACCGATACCTGAATGAAAAACGGTTTAAGGCACTTGTTTGTGTGACTTTTGGCTTAAGATTTACTTACAGAATTGCGATATTTCCCTACAGTATCTAACTGTAATAGTACTCACTTTGTATTTCGTAGAAACCGATTGCGGTCAGCAAACTTCTTTATTTCTCAGGAGCATTAACCTGCCGAGCAAATACATACACACAAGTATGGTGATATGAATATTTGATGATCGCCTAGATACTTCTCTGTAGAATTCGTTCACAATAATAAAGAATTGGTGAATGAGAAAGGAATATTTTAACAGTTTACATTATTGAAGAATACTGATTTAACTGAGATCTGATAATGTAAAAATGTAATTGCTCACAAGCTTTATCACTTCAATGGAAATGAATATTCATTTTAATAAACTCAATTTATACCACTCATCTCAATTTCATGTTGATGATTATGAATGAATATAGAGAGATAATACTGGCTCCACACTGAGCTATGGTTATAACACGTAGCCTTCATGTAATGGTATATATGTCGTGAGTTTTCGTGTCTGAATTGCTTGTTCCGTTGTTATGTACAATGTATATGCTCTAGTTAGAGGCCGTAAGTAGTTCAAGCCTTTTGCTGATACAATAATACCGTGAATATCAAAATCGCATGTTAATGTGAAGTGAAAATATTATCCATTCCAAATCAGAGGCCATTAATTTTAGACGTTCAACCACAAAAGTTTCAGTAACTTTCCAAAGATACGGATAAAATAAAATATGACGAAAGCTATAAAAAGCTTTCTTCAATTGACACAACGTAAGGACATCTTCGGTGCTGTTGTAACTACAAAAACCACAACAAATGTTGACGAATTACAGCAGAAAATATCATTTTGTTGTAAATTAATGCATTTAAAGCTTTTAATTATTTTAATATTTTTGTCACTTTTTATCATCATGCATGATATACTTAATTCATTTTACAAAATACTTAGAGGGAATGGGAAAATAAAATGTTGACATCTAATCATTTTTTCAGAGTTTTTAGTGGTGGAAGCATTTGCAGTCTTCTAACACAGCGCAAATGTTCTGCTGAAAACTGAAATGATTTTATAAGTTTTCAGTTTATGTTTAGAAGATATTAGCTAATTATTATTGCACCTCTTTTGCAGAATTGTAATACAACCACAAAAAATTTGAATCCCAAATTGCCTAAACGTAATCAATACTACCAGGGCATACATAACTTTTGGTTCCACGTTCTAAAATTATTTCTCTGCACTGCATTGTTTAGGACGTTAGAATTTATGCTTATGAGAAAAACCGCCAATGTATTACAAGGAATAAGGCAGCCGATTATTGTTAATAATTGGGAGAACTATTTTGAATTTCATGGTATATGATTTATAATTTGAGGTTAAAGACATTTTGGCAGTCGCTAGTTGCTATTTTGCTATTAACTGCCAGCCTTGACTACTTCGTTGCTGCCTCAATGGCTAGGTACTAGGTATACAACATTTAAAACTGAATTAACATTCTTTCATTTACTTTGGGTCGTTCACAGGTGAAGAGAAGACATAACTGAGCAAAATTCGTGTTAAAATGTATTTCCTGCATCCAGTTGTACCATTTTTAATTTCTGTTATTATAAACAACATCAACTGCTTTAGAAATTTGTCGTTCTACAGTAATTGTGATTTTAACATGATTACTTCCCATCAATCCGAATGGCAGACAGATTTTATCCTGTCTAACCAAAATGGCCAACCATGGACATTGGCAAAGTGGAACTACAGTAAAACTCTTTTCGGTCGTCATGAAGATAATCCACGGGATCTCTCTAGAAGTTTCTGCACTGTAAATATTCTAATGGAGCCAGACTCTGACTTAAAAACTCCAGTCATTCCTTTTGGAAAAGAAATAAATCGTCGGGATTCGAGATTCATAGTCGTCATCAAAGATGAATTGAAATGGCTGAATCCAGAATGGCAAGCAAACATCATTTATGAATTGGTAGCTCCTCTCTTTATAATGGCAATAAAAGTTGGATATCAATATTCGATTTATGCGACAATTCTCTACAAAGATGAGTCTTTAACTTATCATCCAATTGAAGCAGAAGACTCCGAAGAAGAATGGGAAAGAGTTTGGAAAAATTTAAACGGGAATCTTCATGGAATGCAAATCGGGGGAGTATATCCATTTTTTCCGTTTTATAATCCAAGAAAAATGATAAGATGTAAAAGTAGAGATGGAAATTGTCGAAATACAGTGAGAACTTTTGATTTGATGTCTGAAATATTGAACTTCACTGCCAACTATACACGGCAATATGCAAATCTAAAACAAAAACTTCGTCGATGTGGATACATTTTGATGTTATTTCCCTACAGAGACAATTATATTCAGAAATGGTATACAACTCGTTCTATTGAATACTTCGATGAGATGATTCCATATTACTGCGAAGCCAACCCTCGCTCGATTCGCGGACATCCCTTTGACAGTTCTGATTCAAAATACATTTGATGGTTATTGCTGGTGGCTAATATTTTCGCAATTCCCGATTTCATTTTATGCTTTAGGCTTTCGAATTTCTACTTTCTACAAGAAATTAGAGTTTATTTTTGTATCCACAATAGCCGTCCTTTTAAACCAAGGTGTTTCCAATAAAAGGAGAAACATTTTGTGTTTGGTAATTGCGTCCATGGGATTTGTAATTGCTACTCAATACGAAACGTGGATAACAAGCGAGATTATTGCACCGCCAGACAAAAAACAATTTAAAGACTTTAAAGATCTCGTGGAAAATGGATATAAAATGTTCTGGCTGAAAACCAGACGGTGGAATATTAACGATCAGAGAGACGAATATTTTGAAAAATATAAAATTCTGGACAAAATGAATTCAAGTGTCCAGTCCACATATATAATTGGGCAACCGATAGAAAACCTAAGCACAAAAAAGGTAACTACTTTATATTTAATTGGAAAGTTTTTTGACTGACTTCCCAATGAAACTATTTAGTGTATACTATAAA
This sequence comes from Tomocerus qinae, assembly GCA_020055645.1. Taxonomy (NCBI): domain Eukaryota; kingdom Metazoa; phylum Arthropoda; class Collembola; order Entomobryomorpha; family Tomoceridae; genus Tomocerus; species Tomocerus qinae. Next base: position 27,190,851 of record CM034546.1, on the reverse strand, counting down.
AAGAGAAGTCACCACACTGTGCCCTTAATTCCATCTAAAGTATCATCTGACGGAATTTGCATGACTGTAAAGGAAACAGATCTTTCTACTCCAATGCCTTATCGTTTCATAAATTGCTATACCGTTATGTATTCAAATCTATATTTCAAGTCATGCAAGAGAGAGGCTTTCTAAATTATTTCAAGGAACAATTCGATTTTATTCTTGACTTGAAAGATATAATATCCCATTCGAAACTGAAGCATAAAGAATCTCAGATATTGCCTATTAGTCTGTCGATGAAAATCCATACTATTTTTTTCGTTTGTGGATACCTTCTACTTGGATCATTCATCACTCTTCTTCTGGAATGGTTATGGCACTCTAGATTGATGCTGAAAATAAACGTCGTCATTCTTTTTAGCAAACTAAAAACTCGTCACCAAAAAATTCGAAGAGGTATTAGCGTGTGTCGGTGTCTCCGCCGGACGAAGTAAATAATCGACTTCGTAAGAAAATACTAAATATTGAAGCATATTTTAAGGGGAAAATAGGAATTTGTATGGCACACACATGACCTTTGTATTGGCGAGGTAAAAATAGATAGTGTGACTTTATATGGCAGTTTATGACTTTGTATGGTAAGTTAATTTAACGTTATAGGTATGTAATGTTACCTTTTATTTGATTTTAAAATGCAATGTAGGCAATTATTACGCAATGTCAATGTCAGTTAGGATATTTACAGGAACCTAACACATGGAATACTAACACATTTCAAAATGGCTGGGCAACTCTTACCACCTTTACCACAATCATAATATTCTGTACTGCAAGTTTTGTAATTAAATGTTTGCTTGAACTTCCAGGATAGTAAATCTTCAGAGTTAATGTCAATTTCAGTCCAGGTCTGTTGCACCCTTGCCTTTTTTGTTTCGTTTTCTTTATTTTCAACTTCACTATCATCAGTGTCACTGTCCGTTTTGTATTCCAAACTTACAAATTTTCTTAAACCGGCCATTTTACTTCTTGTATTCACTCAGATGCAATTAGTAACGAAATAAAGCAAACACGAAGGCAGCAGAGCAGATATTAGATATATACTGATTGGAAAAATTCTGATAACATGCTAATTGTGAGATAACGTAAGAGATAAGTATATTTTGACTTCACTTTATCCACATAGCTAACTATACATGCTTTATGCTTGGATATGCAGTTTCTATAACCCCCTCACAAAAAGATTGGCCTGCATGCATTTTCGATTCATGTCCAGTGTGCGAAACAACATCCACTACCCCTTCTACAAATATGAGAGTTTTCGTTCACACTGTACAGTTCCCATTCAAACTCGTAGACAAAAGAAATTTTCCGAGTCGAGGAAGGCTGACATTATAGGTGACAGTGGCCAGTGGTAGAAACTGGCACGAACTGAACGGGCAGACAGAAACAGTCCAAAATGAAAGATAATGTCCGCACACTTACAATTTCAGCATTTGTGTCGTTCTTTTGACATGAGGACGTGTCAAAGGGCAAGTACGACAGGCTAATACACTCAACGCCTCCTATAATAACACCAAGGCAGTCTCCGCCAATGATGTAATGATATAAATTATAAAATTTCGTGTATTGTATTTATTAATTCCGTACTAAATGATATACCAAATTAAATGTTAACGAAAAATATTAGGGACCGTCCATAAATAATGTAGGTTTCAAAAATGACGTTTTCTCTTTATGATTGTGTACCAATGAACTATGAATACATAAAAATGTGAGCGAATCGTTTCAATCCAATAAAACTATCTAGTAAGAGTCCAGGATAGTAGTAACGCTATTCCTTATACTAGCCTTACTACTATTATGGGCTCTTACTAAATCATTGTATTGGGTTGAAACGATTCGCTTACAAATTATAAAAAACTACTAAGAATTTAAAAATTATGCTAGGGGTCGCTCATAAATGTGTTTTCCATAAATTACGCTATCATCACTAAACGATTTAAACTATTAAAAATCAACAGATTGTGCTAGGGGTTGTTCGTAAAAGTTATATTTGTCAGAAATGATGTAAATCTTTACCAAACGATGTAAAATACGAAAAATTAGCAATAATGATGCTTGATGCTGTCTGGAAATTACGTTAATATGAATTATTGTTGCATTCATGCAATAATTTTTAAAGTCAACACCAACTAAAATGATATACTAAAAATGAACAAATTGTACCTGGGGTTGTTCATAAACGGTGTATTTGTCAGAAATAATGTAAATCTTTACCAAACGATGTAAAATACGAAAAATTAGCAATAATGATGCTTGATGATGTCTGGAAATTACGTTAATATAAATTATTAGTGCATTTATGCTATAATTTTTAAAATAAGCAACCAACCTAAATGATAAACTAAAAATGAACAAATTGTACCTGGGGTTGTTCATAAACGGTGTATTTGTCAGAAATAATGTAAATCTTCAACTTACGATGTAAAATACGAAAAATTAGCAATAATGATGCTTGATGTCTGGAAATTACGTCAATATAAATTATTTGTGCATTTATGCTATAATTTTTAAAATAAGCAGCCAACCTAAACGATAAACTAAAATCAATAAATTGTAATAGAGGTTAATCATAAATGATGTATTTGTCAGAAATTATGTAAATCTTCAACAAATGATGTAAAATACAAAAAATTAGCAATAATGATGCTTGATACTGTCTGTAAATTACGTTAATATGAATTAGTTGTGTATTTATGCTATAATTTTTAAAATAAGCAACCAACTTAAATGATAAACTAAAAATCAATAAATTGTAATAGGGGTTATTCGTAAATGATGTATTTGTCAGAAATTATGTAAATCTCAAACAAACGATGTAAAATACTAAAAATTAACAATAATGAAGCTTGATGCTGTTTTTAATTATGCTACTATGAAAATTGTTGTATTAATGCAATAATTTCATATGCCAAACAACCATCTAAATAATATATTAAAAGCAATGCAAGTAATTTTAATAAGCAAGGCAATATTTGAGCAGATATTAAAAAAGTTGCCGTTGTTTCTCATTTGTATCAATTACCATCAACAAAGAACGAAACAACAACCATGAATTTCCCGCAAAGAGTTCCGCCTGGCGGAAAACACACCCAGTCATCATCCATGTCTTTTTGATGAACCGGGTCTTTGTCTCGCTCTTCCCAATTGAAAGACACGGTGACATTTGTTCCATGTTGCCGGTTAAATTCATCCGACAGGAAAATAAGGCTTGTATTTCCTGTAGGATTTACCGGTTTGCAGTCTCTGATGACATTAATAATGTCGCCCTATGACATAAAGAATATAAGGTGTATGAAATATCGAAATAATATATATAAATATATATTATATGTGTATACATGTAATATACTTATAATATGTATACATATATATATTATATGTGTATACATGTACTATACTTAAAATATGTATACATATATATATTATATGTGTATACATGTACTATACTTAAAATATGTATACATATATATAATATACTTATAATATGTATACATATATATAATATACTTATGATATGTATACATATATATAATATACTTATAATATGTATACATATATATAATATACTTATAATATGTATACATATATATAATATACTTATATTATGTATATATATGATAAACTTATACATTATTATTATATAATATACTTATACATTATTATTATATAATATACTTATACATATTATTATTACATATTATACTCATAATATGTATATATATATAATATACTTATAACATGTATATGTATATAATATACTTACAATATGTATATGTATATAATATACTTACAATATGTATATGTATATAATATACTTATAATATGTATGTATACATAATATACTTATAACAACGTGTTGGCATATCTCTGTTTGAGGGTGCTATGAATTGTCGTTTAAAAGGCATAAAAATACTCACTCTTGTAAGACTAGGGGGTTCAACAAGTTCCGGAAGGATTGACTCCAGTCCTCTTTGGACAGCTAGAGGGTCATTTGGATTGCATGGAGTCCAGAAGCCTTTTCTTCCAGAACGGACATTGGGGTTATGTCTTTTAAAATGTGTGGCAGTTTGGGTCCAGCACAGAGGCCTCGAAAGAATGTTGTCTACAAGGACACTTATATCACAGTTGGAAAATCTGTAAAAGTTAAAGTAGAAAATATTTAATCATATATTTTGGGTAGTTTTTATTTAAATGGTATTTTCGTACCCAACAGTTTTATTTTTTAAATATGCTCGGTCATCAGGGGTCAAAAGGCATTTGTTTATCCCAAGTAAGTTTTCAAATAATGTTAACCGATTATCCTCGTTCGGCAACTTAACATAAACAAAAGTACCGAAACGGCGCCTAGAGAAATGATATAGAAATTCATTAGCAAAAAATTTAATTTTGGTTTGTAATGTGGACTTACTTTATTGCCTCATCCAGGGTCCATGGCATGTTTGTGGCTGCTATTATATTAATACCTCTGTTTAAGAAAGAGTTGACACCATCAGTTTGAATTAAAAATTCAGATAGGAAACCACTTCCTCCGGAGGAATCGGAATTTGCCCGGTTTTGAAACAGAGTTTCAATTTCGTCTAATAGATAAGAAAAATTAACATTAGATTTTCCTGTATTGTTATTTTAAAAATGTCATTAAATATTATGTTACCTATAAATAAGACACATGGCTTTCTCTCCCTCACTACCTCGAAGAGGTATCTCAGTTTCTTGGCAGAACCTCCGACATATTTGTCAAGAAGGTCTGAGGCCGAAACAGACATAAAGGAAATGTTTCCCATTTCATTGACAGGGGCTTAACCAGCAAAGATTTCCCACAGCCCGGAGGGCCGAAGAGGCAGGCATTGGCTGATGATGGCGGACTGTTGCTTGCACACAATCTTGGATACCGTACCGGGTATATGATTTTCATCTTTAGAACCATCTTTGCCTCGTCACACCCAATTACGTCATTCCATTTAGTTTGAGGTTTTGGCTCATCCAATTTTCTCCTAAAGAAACCTTTTACGGCTCTTTCGTCATCAAGAGATCTACGCAGAAAATTGAATTAATATTACGAGCAACCACAGATATTATGTACAGTTCTCACATCCTGTCTGTCTGTGCGTCTGACTGTTCACAGGGTATTGTAGCATAGATGGTTTTGTTTAGTATAGGTATGTCATGGGATGAATCGTAAGATAGTTATCGAAATAGTTTTTTAATATAATGCTACTTAATTGTTATCTAATCTTGCCAATTACCTATTAGTTGCATCTACAGGCATCGCCCTTGGTCTCACAGTTGTAGATGACGATGACAAATGTGCACTCGCTTTAGATCTAACTGTGTTAAAAGTTGATGAAAATGTAGACGGAAATGATGATGCTTGGATGCCGGGCCTGACATGTGAAAACGAGGGTGCTGTGGAAGTACTTCCTAAGCATTGTGAAGTATTTCCACGACGTTCCCCCAAAACCGATTCCAGTAACTCCTTTTTTTCTATTCCTTTCATCGTTAGCCCTATTATTTGGGCTTTCAAATTTTTGTCATCACCAGCCTCATGGTAACCTAAAGCGCAGTCACAAGTAAATACAATAAATATACAGCATCTATTTTAGGTATGATATTAAGCAAGCTAGCATCCCTCCAAGTCGATGTTTTTTGAATCTCAATTAATTAAAATCCCATCAGGAATTATAGTGATAGGGCCAACTCAACTCAATTTTAGGTTGAACGAGTGAGGTAGACAGAAAGTGTTAGGGTTAGAATATGTTGGGATGAGTTTATACAAAAACTGAGTTGAGTTGAAGTGAGTTATTGGACTGGGCTTTATGGGCTGAAGCCCCTCTACTCCAAAATACAAGAAAAGGTAAATATACGAATATTTATAGTTAAAATTTGGATTGGAAGTCTTACAAACTCGGTTCTGTTGTATACGTGCTTGTAACACAGCGACTTCCAAAACCATTCCATCCTAATTATATATAATAAAAACCAAAATGACTTACATTCTCAGTATTTCAACAGAGCAATAGAATAATAGTGATGGGCAACCGAATACTGTCCATCATTCTCTTCTTTTTGGCCGGCACTGATGAATTCTTCAGCAGCTTTTATAAGCCCTTTCACTGCCATTACGATAAGACGAATAGTGAATATTACTATATCCGAATCTTAATCTCGGAGTTATGCAAATGGCGACGGCGTCTCTTTTAGTTAGGTACGTTATATGTTCACTTCGGTGTAAAGGTTTGGTGTCATTATAATAATAGCTACACAAATGTCCTTTAACATCAACATAGGACTTTCAAATTTTTACTGGGTGGGCACATCAGAGTCCGAACCCCAAATCGTTTTACGATTTTTTGAATTTTAACATTGAAGTAGTGGGAGAAAACGCTCTGATCGGTCACGTTTGTTCAAATACTCATCTTACAGTTTTCATCCGATCTTTACCAAACTTCTTCCTGAGCTACTCGACTTATTAATGAAGACGGTAGCCATTCTTTTTTATTTTTTAGTAGAAAATATTTTGCCAGTGAATTTCGAAAATTTGACAAAGTCCTACTCTTTAAGCAGGCATGCCTCCGCCATGTAAAGGGATTACTGTTTATCAATTATTGTACTTCATTTATTAATTTTTGCGTGAAAAGACTATTTTGAATTTGTGATTTCAACCGGGAGAATGGGGCATATAATAATTTTTAATTTATGCCATATTCTGATTATCCAACGAGATTTGTCATTTTACGGAAGAGGTGCTCAAATTATGTATTTCGTATCCTTGTAGTTAGTAAAACACGAGCCAGTAAAGCGTAAAGGTTTGTATTAGTATAGCAGCAATGACAATTACGGATATTCATGCCTATCACAATTTGTCATTTTCTATGCCTGGAATCGCACTCAATGCTAATTTTTTTCCATCCCTGAAATTGTTGGTACTCCGTATTTGCATTGGGATGTAAATATGAATGGGATTATTGAGAATGGGAATACTATATATCCATACAATCCATCCAGTATTCAATTGAATAAATATGACTATGATGTATTGTACCAAGTCGCCAAGGAGATACCAAACAATTTTATTTAATCTGTTAATTTTCATTCTTTTTTAATTTATAATGCATACCCATGATCTACCGTCCCCATTAAGGGGTTACCTATTTCCCGTTTGGAGGACGGGCCTATTACTAGTACATATTATATGGCTATACGGAAAATGCATTGGACTGCAATAATACTAAAAATATGATTTAGGGGTTTGCTAAACCCCTATGCCAAGTGCGTTTGTAGTAGCTGACCCCTGTTAACAAATTGCCATGTATATCCCATGCTTTGGTTTTTAAGATTATTAGATCTTAAGTTGTCAACAACTAAGATCTTTGTATCAGTCCACCCAATATATTGACGGATTAAATGACTCATTTGCATTTGCGTATTGATGCAAAAGATCATATATATAGGAAATATCCCACACTATTGTCTCATGTGAGTCTAATAGTATCAATTATGCAATTCCGCTTAATCTATAAGATCGCAAGTTGTGCGCTATGTCATCATTCTTGATGGTGTTGGCCGTTTATGTATTGCTATCTAGACATGTTCATGTTCATAGCTCATATATACTCGTAATTAGGTCACAATCGCACCCTTTTACATGCATAGCCTCCTATTCAGTCAAAATCCGGCGAATAAACTTCTCGTAGTTTATACATTTTATTCAAATTGAAAAGTTCAACACACTATGGAAGAGGAATTGGAAATTGAGTATAGACGGCGATCGTCTACTGAACAGGAAAGGTAAAACTTGTATGCACATTTTTTATTTTGATTAAAAATACTGAAGATTTATTAATAGGTACCTAATAGATACCGTTAATCGTATTCTCGGCTGAATTTCGTGGCTAATTATTAAACAATTTTTGAATAAACCGAATTATCAAAGTATACTAATGTAAATAAATTTTGCCCCAATGAATTTTAAAATATTGAGTTATATATGTTACCATAATTTATGATATTTTTATTTTCCCTCTGGTCATTGTGACATAGTCCATACAATATATGACGTTTTCAAGGTTACAAGGGGGTTAGATATGTGCCGAAAAAAATCCTAGGTAACCATAGTTTTGGAAGAAGTTAAAGCCCGCCGATATGTGAAAATGATTATAAAATTGAGCAATTGTGTATAAAAGTTACCACTGCCTATTTTTTCGAACACTGTTGTAAATACAACCTAAATTGCAGGCTTCATTCGATTTTTTTGTAATGTAATCGATTTGTGACGTCACAACCACATTTCCTATACATTTCCATGGGACGGAAAAATATTTTACACAGAGTTGAGGATCTGTGTACAAAAATAATATATCTTTCCAGTACATAAAAATTCCCATAATTTAATCAAAATAAACAAACGAAATGTTCTAGGTCCTCCGTGTTGGGCGCCCAAAATAATAAGTTACAGGCCTGCCTGATTTCATCACCGGCACCCTAAAAGGAATAAATACTACGATCTAGGCTCTCTAACTCCTAAACAGAGGCCGCTACGGAAATGAGAAACCACCATTGGAAAGACGATAGGATTTCCTACAAAGTAGGCTACCATAGCATATTTATCAAATTATAAATCGTGACCATAAGACGTTTGTTAATTATGTGCAGCTTTTCATGTAAAAAAGTCAACCCGCATAACGTAATGGAAAAGTCCCTAAAAAGCAAAGGGGTGAATGTGTGGGTAGGTATCTATTCTGGAGAGATCATATGACCGCACTTTCTCCCAACAACCGTCACAAGTGAAAGTTATCTACTCATGTTGCAAACGTTTGCAAAACCAAGGATTGACAGGGAAAAAGAGAATGAAGCTTTCTTCCAAAAAGATGCACTGCTCCCCACTTTAGACGAATAGTACGGAATTTTTAAAATGTTTTGAAGACTGGAATGGAAGAAGAGTTACAATAGAGAGGTGTCCACGAAGCCCTGATCTCACTCCTCCTGACTATTACCTGTGGGGATATTTAAGGGATCAAGTTTATTTAAAGGACTCGAAATCAAGTTATTTAAAGGAGTTAACCTGAAAACTGTTGATGAGCTAAAGAAGGCTATAGAACGAGAATTTCAACGAATCTCTCCGGAGATGATCCGGAAAGCTTGTCAATCAGTACCACAGCGGTGCAAATGTTGCATCGATAGCAAAGGGAAACAAATTTTTTATTTTAATAAAAGATCGTACACTAACAAATGCAAAAATACAGTATTTTAACAAATTCGGATCCCCATATTACTTGCAGAAAACAGTGTCAATAAAATATGCCATACAGTCTACTTTGTAGGAAATTGTAGCAGCCTTTGTTTAGGAGTTAGAAAGACTAGACCGTGTTCAAGTATTAACTGATCACCTTGTATTTCCAATATTCTATAGGTGGAGAAAATGGCTTCGTGGAAGGAGCGGAGCTTATTAAAGATTCATAAACTGCTGACGCTGATTACCATAATGAGGTTGATAGCCATGGGTTTACGAATTGGTTTAAGAAACTATTAGAAACCGAACAACTAAAGGAAAAAAGCACATCATCTGTTTAGATAACGCGAGTTATCATTCAAAATCGACAGCTCCCACATGTAGGGCTAAAAAAGCCGAATTGCTTGAATATCTGCAGAAAAAAGGCGTAGAAGCCACAAATCGCAATACTATAAAGGAAATGTGGCCAATTGTACAGAAGTTCAAAGCTGTAGATAAGGAACACAGAATTGATCAAATAGCAGCAGAGAGCGGTCATAGGGTTGTCAAACTTCCTCCGTATCACCCAGATTTGAATCCAATTGAAAACGTTTGGAATGCCATTAAGTACGATTTTAAAGACGGTAACGTCTTTAAAAATGCTAAGGAGGCAATGGAGAGAGCAAGTACAGTTTTAAAGGACTACAACTACAAAGATAATTGGAGACGTCACGTTGAATCCGTTCGAGGGTAATTTTTTGTTGTTATTAACAAAGATATAATGGCCAGGAGACCCATGATGGCTAATGAGACTATAGTTGTGCGTAAAGTTCTAAATCACATTATTTTAACAACCTTAAGGATTGAAGAACGATATATGAAAGCTAATGGTTTCATCAACATAATTGAAAAAGAGCTCATTATAATTAATGTAAGTGATTTCTGTCCATTTCACTCGTTTTAACCCATACATGAGTTTTTTGTTGTGTATTAAGACTGGTGAAGAGTCTGAAACAAGCTGCTCGTCACATGACAGTGAGGAAGTTTCAGAGAGTGATCGTCGACCTACATCTGGATATGGGACAGTATGCTATTCCGACTCCGACTGTACCCACCCCAGGAACATGGAACTCTTGGCTATCAGAGGAAAATTTTGATGCCCCATACGAACGCATGAGAAATGCCAACACCAACGATTAATATCATCTGAAATGAAGGAATACAGCTGTTACAACTACTTCAAATAATGTCACCAGATTGTGATTAGTGGAAATATTTTTCGATTAGCCAATGAAATTGCAAGTTTTCATTACCCAATTTTATATGAATTCTAATACCCACACCTTTGTGTTATCTTTAATGAAACTTGCTCTGGATAGTGTGCGCGCATAGGAATATTGGAATATTAAGCAAACTGTGTGTAAAACTTTCAGTTTGTTTAGAAACTCATTGCACATTGAAAGGCATTGTCATAGATAATGTGACAAAGGACAGAGTTTAGGAGTAGTATGATTTAAAGCAGTGTTTTATTACACTCCAAATAGTGAAGCATAATCTAGCGTAGCTATTTATGATGTTATACTACCGTAATATTGACTATTAAGAGCATTGTTTAATGAAATATAACCCCTTGGGGTAGTAGCAAGATATCCGCTATTTCATTGGCAGTAGCAACAAATGCATTTTCGCTATTTCATTGGCTAATCGGAAAAAAAATCCTACCAATCAAAATTGCAGAATTTTGAAAGTCACCGGTCTGCCAATTTCTGTTGTCAATTAACATCATTTGTTGAAGATTTACATTATTTCTGACAAATACACCGTTTATGAACAACCCCAGGTACAATTTGTTCATTTTTAGTTTATCATTTAGGTTGGTTGCTTATTTTAAAAATTATAGCATAAATGCACTAATAATTTATATTAACGTAATTTCCAGACATCATCAAGCATCATTATTGCTAATTTTTCGTATTTTACATCGTTTGGTAAAGATTTACATTATTTCTGACAAATACACCGTTTATGAACAACCCCAGGTACAATTTGTTCATTTTTAGTATATCATTTTAGTTGGTGTTGACTTTAAAAATTATTGCATGAATGCAACAATAATTCATATTAACGTAATTTCCAGACAGCATCAAGCATCATTATTGCTAATTTTTCGTATTTTACATCGTTTGGTAAAGATTTACATCATTTCTGACAAATATAACTTTTACGAACAACCCCTAGCACAATCTGTTGATTTTTAATAGTTTAAATCGTTTAGTGATGATAGCGTAATTTATGGAAAACACATTTATGAGCGACCCCTAGCATAATTTTTAAATTCTTAGTAGTTTTTTATAATTTGTAAGCGAATCGTTTCAACCCAATACAATGATTTAGTAAGAGCCCATAATAGTAGTAAGGCTAGTATAAGGAATAGCGTTACTACTATCCTGGACTTTCTTACTAGATAGTTTTATTGGATTGAAACGATTCGCTCACATTTTTATGTATTCATAGTTCATTGGTACACAATCATAAAGAGAAAACGTCATTTTTGAAACCTACATTATTTATGGACGGTCCCTAATATTTTTCGTTAACATTTAATTTGGTATATCATTTAGTACGGAATTAATAAATACAATACACGAAATTTTATAATTTATATCATTACATCATTGGCGGAGACTGCCTTGGTGTTATTATAGGAGGCGTTGAGTGTATTAGCCTGTCGTACTTGCCCTTTGACACGTCCTCATGTCAAAAGAACGACACAAATGCTGAAATTGTAAGTGTGCGGACATTATCTTTCATTTTGGACTGTTTCTGTCTGCCCGTTCAGTTCGTGCCAGTTTCTACCACTGGCCACTGTCACCTATAATGTCAGCCTTCCTCGACTCGGAAAATTTCTTTTGTCTACGAGTTTGAATGGGAACTGTACAGTGTGAACGAAAACTCTCATATTTGTAGAAGGGGTAGTGGATGTTGTTTCGCACACTGGACATGAATCGAAAATGCATGCAGGCCAATCTTTTTGTGAGGGGGTAATACCTGGGTATTATCATTCTACTATATATATATTCTTAGACTTAAATAAATTCACCAACCTGTGGTGATATATATCGAACATCGGTATACTATGCATGTTTCTATAAAACTATCACCATACATAGTAATTGTTTCCTTACAAAGTCATTAGGTAAGTCATAACATACCATACAAAGTCACACTTAATGTCAAAAATTCCTCCATACAAAAGTCATGTGTGTGCCCTAATAAACTAGTTTTAGTGTTTAAACTAGTGCATAGTGAGTCTATTTTCTACATATTTTTCACCGTAGTAAGTGAAACTATAAGACGAGAGGCTTACAAACCATCTAGAATCCAAATCTACATGTATAGTTTTTAATAATCAGAACGCTGAGAAGGGGGAATGTGTATAATTATTAATTATATCAGCCGGACACTTCGGCTAAGATCGTGGAGCATGAATAGAAATGAATCTTATAGCTGAAAAATTATACACCTAATCGTTATATCAGATATAAATTGATAATTCACTACTGATTTGTGTTCGCTGGCTCAGGTGCATTAGGTAATTTATAAGACAGTTATAATTGTTTTCAATCTAATAATATATTCCCAATAAAAAAATTATATTAATATGATCTAATCTGAGACATGAGATACCCTCTAGGATAACCTATTAAAATGTAATAGTTCTAAGTATTACTTCTGACATTCTGATAAAATGTGATGTCGCGGATCGCCATTGATAAGTATGATTTCACAACATGTATAATCATTACTCTAATCTGATCTAATTATATTGTTTAATGGTTACTTCTGCCATTTGTGTGATACATACATTAAATAACAAACAAATAAAAAATGTGGAAATAGACAAATAGATAATAAGCATTAAGCAAAATGATCAACTGACCTTAAATGGGATGTAAATATGAACTGTAAGCAGGTGAAAGGGGTACTAGATAATGCAGTAATATTATGGAAAGACGCCTTTGTGATAAACATGATATTGGTAAGCAGGTGCTCACAGAGTACATTGATAACATAATAACGTATAAGGTGTAAGCTGATCGAACAAATGACGATACATACATGGGTTGTAATAACGGTTCAGAGGCGTATCTAGCATAACGGGATATGAGGGCAAAAAGCGTAGTTAGGGGGGGCGTTGCGCCCCCTCCGCCTCTACTGGATAAGTTCTTGAGTGTAAGTGTAAAAATTGCAAGTTAGACTCTACTAGCTGAGCTTCTACAGGCTGGTTTCATATCATTAAAATTACATAGAGGAAGCTATTGAGCTATAATTTGTTTCGCTTTAGACTGAGCTTCAAACTCCATTTATTTAATTTTAAGACCTGAAAACTAAATGACAAAACGGTTTAAGGCACTTGTTGTGTGACTTTTTTCTTGTTGAGACTTACAGGATTGTGATATTTCCCTATAGTTTTTAACTGTATTAGTACCCACTTTGTATTTTGTAGAAACCAATTGAGGTCAGTAAACTTTTTTGTTTCTCAGGAGCTCTAACCTGCCGAAAAAATACACATTCACAAGTATTGTAGTGATATGAATGAATATTTGATGATATAGATACTTCCTGTACGGAAACATTGTCCATAGAATTTCACAATAATAAAGAAGGGCCACTGGTGAAAGAAAAAGTAATATTTATTGTTTGAAAGCCTCACGTGTGTTCGAAAATGCCTTCTAAACGTCAGCGATGGACTAGCGTGGACGTCAATGGTCCGCAAACAATGATAAAATGTGTTGGGTATCTTTAGGTAATGTTTTCTTTCAGATTTTCTCTCGGCGTCATAGATTTTTCTTCTCATTTCCTGGAAATGAATAGGAAAATATCTATCCTCCACAATTTAAATTTGGGGAAACTTGAAAGTAGAAAGTCAAACATGATCTTATGAAATACTGGGCGTAGTGTAGGAGGAGCAAGGACTGATTTCCACAGCAACCACGTTGCAAGGTTGCAAGAGATTTTCGATGCCTGGATAATAGTTTGATATTTTCAATATATATTTTGCCGTCATAAACATTTTTTGGTTATTTGTTTAAAAATATTTCTAAATTTAGCAAATGATGCGATATTTGTACATATTTTCCGTTTTTTCGTACATATTTCCCCCTTTTAAAATATCTTTTCTAGATATTTTGCTGTTTTTGTACATATTTCTGTACGTGTTTTGCCATTTTTTTGAAAAAGTCTATCTACATATTTTCGGAAACTAAATAAATACATATCACGGCTCTTCTAATTATGTAGTATATTATGTCCATTAGGATGACAGGTAAAAGTGATATGTATATTCCTACGTAGGTAATATGAAATCTGGTTTCATTACTAATATTACAATAAAATGATTGTAATTAATTGTTTAACATAACATAACAACAGTTGTACAAGCACATATTTAGAGAGGACACCGCTCCGTCTAAATCCCGACCGAGAAAAGGGATTTTGTCACACAGATTAAAATTATCTTATCATTTACCGTATTTATCGATATAATTCCCCTCATCGAGATAGTTCCCTTACCGGGGAACTCTATCGATTTTTCCCCGTAAATGTCAGCATTCGATTTTCCCCTATTCGAATTAATTCCCCGGTCAAAATTTAGGGCATTTGAGCATTTGGTACGTGTACACTTACAATAAGTACATGTGTACTAAAAGAGAAAGGAAGCAAGAACATTGGTATTGAAAGGTATTGAATAGTTGCAGTCCACAGTAAGTCTGAAATGGCAGAAGGAGGAGAACGATTGTATTTGACTCCAAGAAGACCCAGTGACGGCAATAAGTAAATTCAGGCATTAAGCTTAATGCCTAGGCATTACGTGTAATTTTGAAACATTTTAGTTTTTCATACGTAAAATTTGAAAGAACATTCATATACCATTATTTCGTATTTGTATTTGAATAAGGACGTTTTTACAAGTCCAAAAACGTAAAGATGTTTACTGTGTCATGAATAAAGTGCGAGTTATACACTATAAACCTTTTGCATAAAAACCACTACAACTTCTTAAGTCTTAGTCGCACGCTATTCATATGCGGCATTTCGAACTCGTTACAATGTCCTTATTTAGGAAAAAGAATAAAATTGGACAATATAAATGGTCTTCTAAACTTCAAATACCAAAAACTAGAATTCTTCTAAAATTTTACTTACTGCCTAGGCATTAAGATTAATGCCTGAATTTACTTATTGCCGTTAACACATACATATCTCGAAATTTAACTTTTAAATTGAAAGCTATCAAATTAAGCGAGGAAACTTCCATTAACAGCGCCAGTAAAAAGTTACAAGTTGACCGAAAAAGCATAAGAGAATGGAAACGGAAAAAATTGGATTATGAAAAATTGGCCGACGAAGGTAACAACATTTAATTACGGTTTTATTAATTAATTAGCTATTAATTCAGTTTTATTGAATTAACCAAAGGAGGAAAAACCCAAGCCACCCCCATTACTTATTGTCTGCAATTGGATCAAGGTAGCCTGGGATAACATTCCTAAAGATGTAATAAAAAATTCGTTTTATTCTTGCGGAATTCTTAATGCTGTGGATGGAAGTGAGGATCATTTGATCACCGCCTTTAAGCCAGGCAAAGATTGCAGTGAAGGACTGGAAAGTTTAAAGCAGCAATTTTCACAAATGGAACAGCCGTTGATTAACGAGGATGACATTTTGCTGCCCTCGGAAGATGATGATATGGATGTGGATATCACGGAACCTATGGAAGCATTACTGTCCTCTGACGAAGAAAATTAATTACATTTTAATAAAACTTTAATTTTATTTTTAAATAATGCATTGATAATCTAATAAATATTGACTTTGAAACTATAATTCCCCTATTCGAATTAATTCCCCATCTGGGGAACTACATCGATTTTTCTTGGACTAAAAGTGGCCATGAAACTATGATTCCCCCGAGGTGCTAATTAGATAAATACGGTAAATCATATAGGTACGTTTACTCCATATAATGTTAATGTTTATAGTGATGGTTGATACACTTTGGATATTCACAATAAACGTTTATTGTACATTTCATCCCAATACACCACAACAACATGTGTTTAATAAAAAAATTCTAAATGCTTGCTAACTGTTCATTAAAAGCTCAACAATGTCGTATTATTATAATTTTTAATATCCTAAAACATAAAACAAAATATTATCATTCAGAAAAGCAAAAATTACCAATCAAGTTTCAAATCTTGGCAAATTGCAGATTCTATCCATATATACCATTATTTTCTTTATAATGGTTGGTTTTTCATAAATTTTAGGTATGTGTAGAGATTATAAAAAATCCTTTACACACAACAATTTTGTAAGCTTTCGCCTTTCGTAAATAAGTACTAAACACCTAAAAATAAAGCCGATTAAATCGAACTAGTATGCATTTCTTTTAATTTTAGTATTAAGTACTTGAAAATTGACGCCTCTGTTGAAGAAATGCTTAGCTATAATGGTTAAAAGTTAGATTTTTAATTATGTAAAGGATTGGAGATTTATATATTTATTAAAACTGTTATACACTTGGAGTATTATCATCGAATGATAAATTTGTTTCAATGTGCTACAGATAAAAGTATCAGCGTGACCAGTCGAACGAGGTAAAGCTGTGATATTACAAATATTATGCGAAATCCTTAAGGTCACTATAATATATGAGCTTTGCACAAAGAATGCATTGAATAAACTATATATTATAATCTATAGTCATCTAAGTACTAAAATTTTTATAAAATATTTCGGATGACACGTTTTTCCTAAATGAATTTTATCTCTAGGATATTAATATGTTTTGTGTCAATTTGTGCCACTTTGTCAATAGAATCGAAACTATTTTGTATTATTTATTATAAAATGATCATAATTTTTGCTTTAGTAAATCTGGTCGGCTTATTGAGCTGACCGATGAATGTTTCACAGAGATAAGACAAATTTAGTTTAAACCAATCGAATCATCGGGAAGTTTAATGGTGGGTAATTTGGGTAAGTTTCAAATTCTAACAACCTTTTGTAATTTTTGTCTTACAATTTATATTTGATTGTTAATTGATTTAAATACCACCAAGAGTATTACCGATCGGGGTAAAAACAAATCTAATGACAAAATGTAAAGGGTATGCACTTTATTATTACGTCCTTAAAAATATTAGATCATCATTTTTGTAGTCTGTATAGTTTTAAAAGGGAAATTCACTAAAATTATTCAAATATTTTGACATGTAAGAAGACCGTTTTTATAAATAATAATAGTGTCATTTTGTGGAGATCTTAGGTAAATACCTTTACCAGACAATAAAATGCTGAAGAAAAAGAACATCTCCAAAGCTTCATAATACGTTGAGAAATACTAACTAGATTGGCCTAATATATTTGAGAGAATATGGATGCAAATTTGGGTAAGCTCTTAATTAAATTCATTTTTGATTAACTTATATCTAAAATTTTCGAAATTTACTAATGTCATTCTATCGTTCATAAAATGAAGAATATTTATAAATCAATTAATATGACCATATGAAATTTCGTTTTACTAAGTCAAAAAAATAAATCTTTTGTTTCGAGTATCAATTATATGGGAAAATAAACATTTTAGATGTTGATGACAAGTATGGAGTAAAAATAGATGCCTTAGTGGAGGGATTTACTGAATATTTTCAAAACCATTTAGCGGAAAGAAGTCAGAAATGGGAAAAAAGTTCGGAAGAGGATTTCTTCAATACTCACCCCCATAAAAAATGGAACGTACAAAAGAGCAAGAGAAGATTAACTCCCGGGACATTACAAAATGGGATACTCCACTAGTGTTAAATGGTCATTGGAATTTCGTTGGGAGCCACATAAAACAAAACTAAACGACAATGAAAAAAATGCTTTGATAAAGCTTCGTGATATTCGAAATCGAAAGAAACATTATGCAAAATCGAAAGAAAAATTATGCAAAATCGAAAGAAACATTATGCAAAATCGAAAGAAACATTATGCAAAATCGAAAGAAACATTATGCAAAATCGAAAGAAACATTATGCAAAATCGAAAGAAACATTATGCAAAATCGAAAGAAACATTATGCAAAATCGAAAGAAACATTATGCAAAATCGAAAGAAACATTATGCAAAATCGAAAGAAACATTATGCAAAATCGAAAGATGCTACACAATTTGAATTTGAAGAACACTGCGCAACAACGGTCGAAACGGCTTTGCTAATACTTGGAGCTGAGCCAACAACAATTTTAAAGATAATTGAAGATGCTAAAATTCGAGTATTTGCAGACAAAAAAAGACTAGCGTATGCTCTCCACCAAACACATTGGAATTACACAACAAGCATTTTAATTAGGCAGCGGATCTTCTGGAGTTGTTATTGCCGCATCGCACACAGTGGATCATCAGATTTATGCTATAAAAATCATTCCAAACAGAAAACGCTTTGGTAACACTGATGAATTTGGCATTTTAAGGGAGTTGAGGAATCAAGCAAAACTAGATCACCAAGCAAAACTACATAAATGTTGTTAAGTACAAATCCTCTGACAGATTTTCATTATCGACTGATAAGATGAAGAAATTGCTTCAATGGGATGCCCCCACTGACAAAGTTTCAGCCAATGCCAATTTCAGCCAATGAGTTTTTTGCAGGATGCTTTGATTCTGCTAGTAATGGCTTAGTCACTGGATTTTACATAAAAATGGAAATTTGTGGCGAAACTTTGAGAGAATGGTTGAATAAAATTTTAAAAGACGGTAACGAGCCAAAAATGTCAACAAACGAAGAAATTGGACAGGCAATAGCTGATGGTATAATTTACATACACGGAAAAGGAATAACTCATCGAGACCTAAGACCAGACAATATATACTTTTCAGCCCTTAAACTCGTTACTCCTGTCAAAATCGGCGACTTTGGTCTTTCAATACAAAGCAAAACTTAAGAGAAAGAAACAATGACACTTGCGGAATGGAATACTCGATATCGGGCACCTGAGATGGATGAAGAACATAAAGATGGCAAGGCGAAGTATGGTCAACACGCGGATTTGTTTTCATTTGGATTGATTTTATCTGAAATCCTTGATCCCACAAAGGAAAACAATTTGGCCAAAAAATTCGAGAAAATAAAATATCACAGGAATACAGGAAGTAGACTTCAGAATGTAAACTGGCTGAATTCGCTAATATTGCAACTGACGGAGGAAGAACCAAATAAGCGTATTAAGTCAGGAGACTATGAAAAAGAAATGCCAATAAAAATACGTTTTCCTTCACAGATATGTAAATTTCTATAAATTTTATTCTTTCGAGTGGTAGATGATTCGGGCCATGATCATTATTTTTAAATTTGGAAATTTCGCCTCGTGCATCGTAGGAGTACATCTTATATATAAATAGAAGTAGGCTTTCAAAGCTAGCAAATTTCACACCAGGAATAATGTATAGCCTTGTGGTTTTTGTATTTTATAACTAGGCGGTCACAGGGCCCAGGCCCTGTTAGAAATAAAGCTAGTGTGTATTCCGGGGCAGTATTGTACGATTTAAGTAGAATGTAAATCAGATGCACAGATGTTTTATATTGATTCCAATTGACCTTATCACGCACGGTTTCTACTTTAGTGGGCCAGGGGAAGAGATTTAACATTGACAGAGAGTCAAAAATTATTCCAAAACTTCGCCTTACTAAGACCAAATCAACCTTTTGGGCTGAAGTAAGAGAGTGGTTGTGATAAGTACTTGTGCAACGACTGCCTTACTTCAACCAACTTTTGTTTTTAAATTGAAATGTCGGCATTGGAAACTTACTCCCGTCGCCCACCATGATCACTTGGCTAAGGATCTACGGTACTCTGAACCACCATTATACATACTGCCATTAATTGACAATCGCCTTTGAGGTCAAGTTAGCCTTAATTGACAATATAGCGATCAATTAGAAAATTGAATGGTTTTGATTGTAATTTATGTCCCATAAGAGAGTTTGAGCTTTTATATGGGACTTTTTTTCGAATTGACCTTATTACTCCTAAGTACCATTCCTGTCTGTTATACTGAGACCAAGATTCAAGTAGTCATGGGTATTCAGCCTTTAGAGTTAATTAATTACAAGACCCATAATACGAAAATGAGTGAGGGGAAGCAGTTTATTTGTCTCCGTCGGATAAAAGAGAATAACACTTGACAATATGCATAATGGTGAGTCAGAGTAACTCACCACACAGTAATCAAGACTTCTTGTAGTCTATTCTTATTATTTCATAATAAGGTGAATCAAAAGTCGGAGTCTAATTTTTTTAAATCATCTTATCTACAACCCGCTTAAATTTAAGATCCCTCCTCTACTCTTCAGAATAAATTGGCAAAAAAAATTATACTCTACAGTCGTTCATAGTGATAATCAATTACTATACAGAAGAATGTTGTAGTTTTCCAATTTATTCTGAAAAGAACAAGAGGAGAAATGGGGGAAATGAAAAATGGGAGAAGAGTAGAATCCCTATACTAACCACACAGTACTGACCAGCAAAAATTTATGCGATTTTTTACGATTTTAGACAAAAATTTCTTTAATTTTCTCGATTTCGGGGGGGGGGGGGTGGACGGCCTTGCTGAAGATTGCATGATCTATTATGAAATTATTGATCGCAAAGTGCGAAGGTTTGATATATACACTGCGGTGGAGTATCGGGTAGCTCGTCCTGAGTGATCCCGATCTATGTTGGTTAGTAAATTAGTTACTAACCTATAATACCACTTTTGCCGGTGGACTATGAAGTGTGTGTGTGTGTGTGTGGATGTGCTGGGGATGGAGTTGGCCAAGTCCAAGGTATGTCCGAGTGACTCCCGGATGTCAACTCCGTCCAGAATGTGACTGGGAATGTCCGACTCGGAATGTGATCTAGTTATCCCAAGTCCTCGTAACCGGTATTCGATTACGTAATCGCGAGAGCCGTAAGTGTGACTCGTAGTGTGACTGTGCTTGCTTGAGTGTATGAATGGAACTCGGAATGAATCGGTTTATCCGTAAACCGATTCCGGGTAGTATGACTGAGAGAGTGGAAGAGACAACGAGTGTATGTTTCACAATATATATTTATTGTTCTCCTCTCGGCCCGGTAGTCAGCACACAATTGTTCCAAATACTAATTTGTCCTGGCTATTTGGATTGGAAGGAGAGCGGAGCAGAAATCGGATGCATGGCATATCCAACATGGATCCATGCATACGATGCATTGCTGTGAATGGTTGTCTGTGTATGTCAGGTGTACACAGACAACCGCTTTCAACACTGGCTTGAAGTTATTCTGGTTCGGACGTGTAGGGATTTGAACAATTTAGTGCGTTATTGTGCTTGGTGTTTGGTGCTTAGCTGCGTTTTAGAATTGGGGAAAATTATCACACAGAGAAGTACAAACATACAAACGGAATTATCACGTGACTAACTTTTGCCGTTTATCTAATAGTAAAGTAATGATTGAATGAAGAAGTTTCAACTACCACGACGCACAACAGTAACTTTCATCATCGCGCAAGGGTGTATATATGCATTAAACCAAGTACAGTGGCCGCGTAATAACATTCATAACTTAGACCATTCTGTTTTGAAACTGCGAACACACAACATACAAACATCCGTACATACAAGAATTTCGATTATGTTTATATTAGTAGTGATGTTATTATTCAGTCAAATTAAAGTCTTATTCTTTTTTAATCCGCTAATAGATGACTTAGTGCATGCATGATGGCCTGTAATAAAAACACAGTAAGCATCACATCCAAAAATATGACTTTTAGGTATAGCTAAAATAAATCAGAACTTAGTTGTCAAGTATTTTCAAATTTCTCCAGGTACAGCCATAAAAAAAGCTAGGAAATGAAATATGTATTAATTGCTGAACATGGCTGTCAAATTTTTCTTTGATATCGCTCGCGCTGGTGGATTAACTTTAACACGTTAAACTAACCACTGACTTTCTGTTCATGAAAATTATATCCACATTTTTATTGGATATAGATCTGGACAAAATATGTTTTATTTCCAAATGATAAAATCAGGAAATATTTTCTGTTTTCCAATGAAAAAAAGGCATTTTTGGGCAGAGGAAAATAGCAGCTGTGAAAATGGTTTGAATCTTATTTGAATATATTACTCACACAGGGGGGCTTCTTAAATCAACAAATAAATGCTGTAGATGAAGCCATTTCAATAGAACTTGGACAAAAGGCCAATTGGATACAGGGTGGTCTCAAAACGGAATTTATGCAAAACCAAAACACAACCGTCGTAGAAAATGCAAATAAAGCTGCAACTAAGGCATTTAAGGCTTATCAGAATCAATTACAAGGCAATATCGGAGATATTGATCCAAATAAAGTCACAAATCTGTACGAGTTTCATGTTCAGGCCAGAAATAGTGCTTTAGACATATTTTACAATGAGTTGTCGTCTTTCCCAAAGGAATTAATAGAGCCTTTTTCTGAGAATGTTTCAGAAAATATAGTAGAAGAGTACTGCAGAATTCGTAATGCATATGTCTCTCATACAGAATCCAAAGCGGCTGGATCTTCTATTTTGGGAATCCAATTCGGCCTGGCGGAAATCAAATTTGGAATATACAAAGAAAGAAGCCCTAAACTTTTCGAAATATCTAATAATGCAGCAATACCAAACTTCATTAATTTGTCTGAAGATATTTCTGTTGGAAATGAAGCTAAAGAAGCGTATCAAAAATCTGGATTAAAAATGGAAACAGTTTTGTTGGATAAAGTAGGTTCCATTTATGAAAAAGTGGTGAGGGGAAATGTAAAATCACTTCAACAGGAAGTAATAGTGTCTTTGGTTTTTGGCTACATAAAATCAACAGCTTCAGAATATTTCAATGAAAAAATTTACAGATGCGTGATAAGCGTCCCGAATGCTTTCGACCACGTACAACGAAAAATGATAAAAGACAGCGCCAGTTTGGCTGGTTTTGAAGTGGTGCAGATCTTGAGTGAAAACGCTGCAGCCGCGGTGACTTTCCGCTTTTCTGCAGATTATAATAGTCAAAGAGGAAACGTCAACCTGTTGGTCCATTCCTACTCATCTGAAATTGAAAATGATACTTCATCTGTATTCAAAGTCACAGCTCGAAAAATCAGTATGCTATCCTCTTGCAGTCCACCATTTGTAAAGGAATTAAAAAATTCTGGATATATATCAAATTTTTTAAATTCAATTATTCGCACTCAGCCTGAAGATCTGGACGTTATTTTAGCCGATGTGACCCAAAAGATAAGTGTTGGGTATTGTATGTTAATAAAATCCGGGAAGTGTAGTAAAGAATTCACTCCAGATGAGAATAAAGTGAAGAAATTTTGCAATGAGATTTCCTCTGCTACTTTTACCAATGCGATTGTATTGGGAACGATTTACTATGCAGTGTCAATGCAAAGAGGAGAACAATTTGTTGTTACAGAAGCCTTACAGTACGGAGTTGCTATTGAATTTCAAGACAAATCGAATAAATTGACGATTGAAAGAAACACACCATTACCAACTACTAAGGAGCTCGAATCATTTGGGGTACCAGCAGGTGGGACTCCTGTTTGTGCTAATTTAGTCAAGCTTCAGGGCAATAAAATTCCATTGGGAAATTATTCCATCGATGCGGGTCACAAAACCAATTGCAGTATTGCAGGTGGTTTTGCAGTGGTTGCAGTATTGGACAAATACATTTTATGTTCGATCGCTCGGGACTCTTAACTACCAAAGGGTTTATATTGGCTGGCGAGGGCAAAGAAGAAATATTTGTGACTGAACAAACCGATAATATAAATGAACAGAGACGAAAAGAAATATCCGAACAGTTGAAACAAATTTACAATTTGAAAAGAAATGTCAGTTCTCAAAGTACTTTGCGCTTTGGTCTCTGACTAGTCCTTTGATATGTTTGAGAGATAATGAAAGCTAAGTAAAAATATATTAACAATTGGAATGTCTTAGAAAAGCACATGAAAACTTCCTACAATAATTAATTATTTCAATCAAGTTTAGGTATTAGCATTAGGAATATAATATGTTTTGTTATAAACAATAAACGTCATTCCAAATTCAACTTTGTGTATGAATGTAGATTTGGTCCTAAATACATGTATCAAAATCATGATCCTCTAGCTAGCTAGTTTTTTCAAACCTAACGAAAATCTAGAAATTAGTTCAGTTAGTTAGTGGAGAATGCAACAATATCCATTAAGATTGAGATATTTTTCCCGATATAACTTTTGACGACGGTTTCAAATTACGGGGTAAATCGGTGTAAATGTAATAGACTTACCTACTCTTCCAAAAACACTACATAATATAGGCACTAAATTTACTTTATTATGTGACATTACATGAATCAATGTGTGTTAGGGGGAGAGCACAGCATCTACTATAGTAGTAGAGCTATGCTACCGCTCAAGCCTGGGGTGGCTTACTTGCAGTGACTCCCGGACAACTTTACTGAGTGTACAGACTTACACGAAGAGACTTTGGTGAGGGGTACTGAACCATTATGTGGTACAGCCCTACACAGTCCCGTACTCTACCTATCTGTGCTTAGGTGGCAAGGTTAGGTGAGCTGACCACATTAGGTGTGACAGTCATCGCAACCTCCCGCATCCCTTCGCATGTGCTCCTCAGTCCAGTATATCACTAGGTAAACTCGTAGTGTACACCTAACCAAGAGAGCAATCTGCACACTGCAGACAGGGTAAGGATAGATAGTCATATTGTCACCAAGATAGGCAAATCAATGCTAATAACGAATATACGGCAAAGATAGCTTCTCCCAATTCCAGACTATCTAACACACAACCTGAGGCGCTCTTAGGATTCGAACCCAAGATTGCAGACAGCCAGCCAGGTTTTTACACCATTAGACCGTCCTGTACGCCCTACATGAATCAATACTAATACTGCCATTTCTTGTTCTACTTTATGACATTTACAACTTTTTATTACAATGGGTATTTCTAGAAATTTCATTTCCTCATTGCACTATTTAATGGTACCGCTGTGCATTAGGTACTTATGCATGTAAACTTTTTATGCTCACTACTAGTGAACCCAGCAAAGGAACGAACCTAGCAAACCCATCATATACACCAAATTTTTGGTGCATATCTATACTTTTTACATTATATTATATGTAATTATAATATGTAATTATTATATACATAATTATTCGATAATTTGTTGGAAAGTCATTAGCCAATAGTAAACACATTGAATCTTTATTGTGCAGAAAATACACTACGACTTTTAAATGCAGAAAATATTATTCAAATACAATGGAAATTATTAAAAGCTAAAATTACAAATAACAATTGGTTTTAAATAAATAACATGAAACCTACTTTTTCAGATCTTATTTAATGTGTACAAATTAAATTTTACCATACGTTTAATCTGTTTCAGCAGCAGTTTCAGTCTTCAGGACGTGTAAGTATGAATACGCAGTTGATAATTTTCAGATTAAAAAATGAGTATTTCTTTTGATAGGCATACGGAAGTGAATTCGGTAGTTTGTGTTTTCGTCAAAACTCACCAAAGAATGAATTGAAAGTGCAAAATGTAAACAGTGTATGCAGTAAAAAACACTTCACAACAAAGCAAAACACTTTTAACTCAGCTGATACTTCTGAAAGTTGCATTGTACAAAATGTGCATATTATGAAACAATTCTGTTTTAATTTTGGTATACTGCTAGAGCCTCGGCTTATTCTACTTTCAACACCCATTTCCAAATTTCATGACATGCAAATTTTACTTTTACGATCGCCCTACCAGACATACATACAAACATACATACATAGATACATAGGTAGGTAAATTTATTGCTTTATCAAGTCTACGATTATAAAATAGAGATTGTTTTTGGTGAAGCTCTTCCCCTTAAGAAAAATCTGCGTATTCTCATTACGCCTTTCAACAACTGTTTGCAAATACAGTAAATTAAATACTTTTAAATAAGCATTTCTGTTTCATGCACAAAAAAATGTAATATACTTATTTAGTGCAATTTCTCATCTTGATCCAAGTCAATATCTACACAATCGGATTGTCTCTACACACGTCTGAACAAGCATAGACATTATTACACTTGAATTGATATATTAAAATGTTAAAAATGGAATTATTTGTTTTTCTAATTGTGTTGTTATTAAATCCGTGTTGTTTTGGTGGGGAAGTTGAAAAAACTGTGGGTCTGGGTAAGAAAATTGATTATTACTAAATAGAAAAAAGTTTACGTGTTTCAAAAAGAAGTGTAATTTTGATTTTCATTACGATTTTTGCTCTGATTTTATTTGATTTCAGGGTGCAATGACCATGATAATTGTGATGCCTGTTTAGCAGCTCACTGTTCATGGTCCTGGACTGACAATACATGTTTATGGCCTAACGGAAAATTCCCAGGACTTTTTTGCAGGTACATATTTATAATAACCTCTTAATTTTTAAAAAAATAATTCTAAATATTATATGTTTGTTAATAATTAGAAGGATAAAATATTGAATTTTTACTTTTCTGCAAAATCGAAATCCAAAGTGAAAATCATCAAAATTTCACTGTCAACGGTTTATGGCATTTTGATGTTTTTTAAAAGATATTTTAAATTTATATTTAATTTTATAAATGTAACTCCTAAATGGAACGATTTAAAAAACATTCTGTGTATGTGTTTTAAGTCATTTTGTAAAGCTATTTACTCAATAATTCATGCATTTTAACTACAGGTTTATTAATTACTAAAAATATATTACAGTGTAATACAAATACAAGCATCCGATGTCAGTAAAAAGGACGTTTATGATACCGCATCTGAAGCCAATGCTCCAACTTCTCCAAGTACTATTGAATCAAAATCGCCTACACCCGCAGATCTAGAACAGTCAACCGAAAACATATTGTTCAAGGAGAAAATTGTACCTAGTAATAGCGTGGACGTACCACCCACTTACTACACAATTTTTGGAGTAGGAGGAGGGATTATCCTGTTGTTCATTACCATCTTTTTCGGCATCAAGATAATCCGCAATTTCAAGAACCAACTTTTAAATCTTTCATTTAAGTAGATTAAGTCGACCAATGGAAAAACTGAGGTTTAATTAAACCTTTTGTATATCTAGTTAATATTTGGTTGACTTCGTGGTCTCTTGAACTGGTCAGCTAAAGGTTTTTTTTAATGCTCAATTTTAAACGACTGAGTACTTTCACGAGCAGTTCTAATATTCCGAAAAATAAACTGGCTCTAACTTTTTTCTCAAATACTTCAACAAAATTTTATTTGCACTAAATTATATAAAGGTAAAGGTGATGATTCCTAAAGAGTATTTCACTCGGTGGTAAAAATCGGATTAATTAATACATATGTTCTAGTATTTTTAATCTTTGGGATTCGCGCAACATGTTCTTCAAAATTCTATCGCCTCGTTTGTGAGTCGATAGAGTTCTGAGAAATATTAATGGTTTGGAGGATTTCTCCAAACTTTGTTGAAATAATGTACGAAATAGGTAAAAAGAATGGTGAACAACTATATGTACCTGTCCTGTCGCCGGCCGAATACCTTGTAGATCTCAGTGTTACAATCACATTTATATAGAATTTTTGCCATACTATACGTCAACAAAATTGTTGACCTATGTCTAACTAATACTTTTTGTGGAACTGTGCTTATCATTTTGTCATTTAGGGATTACAATTTCCTGCCTCTTATCATATATACATGTAGAATAAATGATAAAAGTCTATATTATGTCGTAACGCCTTTATCAAAACAAATTCATATCATCATGACATGTCGTTACATGACGTACATGTATTTTACAGGAAGTTGTACAGACAGAACGCATGCAAAATGTCTATAGGATATAAAGTTTGAAGTACAATTCATGTATATTGCTGTCTATAATATTGATAAACTGCTGTATGCTAAGGTCGGTGACATCCGCATATCTGCTTTAATAAAATGGTGTGTATTGGCTATTTGAAATTAATAGTTATGATACTATTGACTAATGCGCTGATCAGTTAACCACTGTCAGCTGTGACACTGTGTGATGTTTAAAAGTGTGTACGGAGTACGGAGTTCAAAAAATAGCATTCTGTGATAAGGGTATATCATATAATATCAGTCATGCCATAATACATGTATGTATGTGCGTTGGTTGCTCCGAGGCCCCAACTATTCTTCGACAAATTGGGTATTCAATCACAGGTGGTTGGAAAACTGGGGAAAGTGAATTCAGTTAATACAAATTTTGTGCTTTAAATTTGCGTTTCCGACAAGTGTCCACCCACTATTTACATTCTTGTTTTTCTTGTATGTGTCCCCTTTCATTCTTATTTTTCATGTACATTCGAGAAACTTTACCAATATTCTCAACAATACGCTAATATACCTCCGAAGAACCTCCTTAATTGTTCTTATATAATGTGACAAGTAATAAAATGTTTGCAACATTACAATATATACATAATTTCGTAATAAATTGTGCCCCCATAACTAACTTCAACCCAATCTATTTCTTGTTAAACTTAAATATGGCGGTATCCAGGCATACAGAAAATATAATTTTTTGGTAACCTCGTTACCCTGGCAAGCAAAAAATAAATTCGGTTACCGGGCGGGCAGTAATTTTGTGAAATCGGGCAGGAAGCGCTCGTAATTTTATAAAAACGGACAGCCCACCTCAACTTGCGGACGCAAGTCCTAACGTAGTTACCGGGCAATGCCTGTCCGAAAAGGGAAGCCTAAAATAGTTTGATTGCAAACATTTTCTGTATGCCTGGGCGGTATGTAACTATATTTCTCATGTTAATCTCTGTGAATTTCATTCATCAATATTATTTTATAAATCATGTACAAAACTCTCCGTATCTGTAGTTGTGATTAAAGTATTAGCGCATAATTATTTGATGATGATTAATCAAATTATTTTGCATTTTAACTATTATTTACCGGAGAAAAATCTTACAGATATGCATCACTATATACGCACGGTGGCCGACGCGAAAAAAGATGTGACAGAAAAGACTGGCTATAGATTTAATTCATGTTAGATTAGTTTTGCTAAATCAAGTAGATAATATTATCACTTACGTGGAAGGATAAGGAATATAATATAACATTTATTTGTCGTTGACGGGACTACTGGTTTTCTGTATATATAAAGATCACAATCATTACACAAATTCATTCCCCCTAGAGAGCTGTTGTACTACAGTATAATTTTATACTTTTTTATTATTTATATCCATATTATTATTTTCATTTTGAATATTAATTCCATCATATAATGGAAAAGTGTCAGAAAGACCACATAAGACGAAACCTTATGAAACTCATAAATGGGACATCGAATCTCCCCGTTCTGCTTGCCTCATTATACTCCAGAGAAATAATCTCTAAGTCTACTAAACAAATCATAGTAAGTTTCTTTCCATCACTTCCTTAAATTTAAGAAAATAGCTACAATATGACAATATCTTCGACAATAAGATGGTATCATTTTTGCAATCACATCACGAGAATTATTATTTTCTCAACATTTTAATCTAAAAAGTATAGTATTTTTAGCACATTTCTAAAAATTCTATGTTTAGCTAATATCTACAGCATATTTATTTAACCCGTTATTGTCTCCTGATAATAATATTGTCTTTGACATAAATAAATATCCTGATTGGGTCCAGACTACTTCAGTATTATTTTATAATTTCCAAGAATTCTAATACTTAATATACTCTCTTTTTTATAGGAAAGTTACCCAGACGAGTGTTCAAAAGGTTACGAGCTGTATACTTCACTGATGAAAACAAGTAAATACAATCAGATTATTGAATCCTTAATCGAAACAGAGAATCCTAAGGCTGCCGCTATCTTTCAGGAGGTAGGAGTATTCATCAATAAAATTGGGACAATTGACAAAGGTGATTTCGATAGAAAAAGATTAAATATCGACCAGGCACCACTACCTATACCTGCGTTGCACGCAGTCAAACTTGAAGAATGAATTTGTTTACTGAGTGTTGTAATAAAATGTGTTGTTCAATTTACGAAATTAAAATTATACGAATGAAGTTCAAATATTTATGAAACAAGGTACACTGTAAATCATTAAAATTCTAATTAGGAACTAAATATTTAGCCCCAATTGTTTATAGAAGTTTTCCATAAAGTTATAGCTCTGAAGGCTGTCAGTTGCTATTTAGCTTCGAAGCCATCCGTATTGAAATTTTCTATGGATAAGTCACTGCATTCTATAAAAATTTCATAAATTATTTGGACCCCAAAAGTAGTCGATTGAGATTCTGATTCTTCCGCAATTTAAAATTCCTAAAATCTCTTCCATTCTGTATCAGTATCTTTCGATATGCTTACATTTGCTTAATTTTAAAATAATTTAGCACAAATTTATAAATTTAGGCACTAAATTTTCATAAATGCATGTCGCGAAATTTTGCATAGAATTTTGCAATTTCGTAAATGGGTATTGAGATTTCGTTGTTGCACTAGACCAGTGACCAGTTACTTACATGTGACGATGACATTGACACTAGGGCATGGTCCAAGACAATTTTTCGCTATTTTAAAGAAATACGGCTTATTTTTAACCAAAAACTGGTTTTGGTAACCTTACAAATAGTGTTTGACATCTGCTTTATGTAAATCTTAAAGCGTGAGGAAACTGGTATGTGATCAAAACGAAACCTTTTCTCGAAACCATTGAAACCTCGCTTTGGAAGCCGTAGTTGGCATTACATAGATTATGCTTACTGTAATAGCCACTTAATTTAGATTTTAAATCCAACTATCCCAAATCCAGCTTTGTTTCTTTGTTAATTTGTCTGTCCTTATTTCGTCTTGGGGCCGATTAATGGTTTTGAGTTTTCTGTGGTAACTCTATAAGTTATGTATTATGAAAACGTGGAAACGAAACGTAAACGCTTCTGTGCTTGTCTGGTCCGCGTTCCTAGTAGGATCCCAGATTTTCAATGGCATGTATATCACACCAGGCAGGCCCAGGGCCCAGCCAAAGTTATACGAAGATCCTCTGCTTACATACAAACCGACACGGACACTTACAGAAATCATTATGCGAATGCACTGCTTATAGTTTATATTATAGTAAAGACTAGCACGCACAGTGTGGTAGAAAAATGTTAAAATATTCCCTACGCCTGCGTACTAACACTCGTCCGGAATTACAATAACGGCTTTTATATTATAGAGGATGCCTATAAGCGTGTTGAAATGTAAATCCAATTCAGTACTGGCAATCTAAAGAGTCATTACAAAACGATACGGACATACTTAACACTTAGAATATCGACAGATTTCCATGCGCATGTCCCATATTACGTTCATCTATAGTAAAGATGTATAGTAAAGACCAGTTGAATCCTAGGATCTACAGTGTGGTAGAAAAATATTGAAATATTCGTAACTTGGACGATTTTCTTTTAAACGTATTGGTTTGCCATATGAAGACAAAACAAACGATACGACGGATCCAATTTTTGTTTAAACAAAAGTTGATTGTCTTCATGTCCTCTAGAACATATGTATGATTATGAACGATATATCGAACCACGGATACCTAAATTCGGGGTGCCGGGTAACAACCTTTGGTGACCTCTCCCAGGTAAACTACTCGGGGGTTTTCATACGCTAATCACAGTTGATTGTCTTAATGCCCTCTACAATATATATGAATATCAACCCTATTCAACAGAAGGATCTTAACCATAGGCTTACCGCCTTTGTCCTTTATTGATACTGCGCTATAGCATTTAACTAGAATTATATAGGTGTATACTTAGCAAGCACGTATACAGAACTGAATTTCGGGGATAGGGGCTATAGACTTCCGATAGACAGTCTAATTGTATTAAATTTTTGCATTTTTTAACGAAAATGAGTAATAAGTAGTCTATAAATAGCAAAAAGTTGCAATTTTTTGTTATTTTGAAAAAATTCCTTTATCCTGGATTTCGGTGGGGGGTAGTCTTTAGCCCGTATAGCCCATCCCTCTATACGTCCTTGATACTTAGCGTATTTAAAACGCATAGATGCGTTTTAAATACGCTAGGATACCTATTACCCAGGACGGTAGAATACTATATTATATAGAGATGGGTGATCCCAGTCAAAAACTTTATCAATTTTGTTACGCAAGGATATTGTAGCGCGGGACATGACGTAACCATTCCACAAAATCAAACGTGTAAAACACATGATAACACTACTCGAATGAGTTTAAATCGTTTTAGATGTGCTATTTATATCAAAATTTGTGTAATTTTGATTTCAAATATAGTGTGCTATTTTAGGCAATAGTGAAATACTAAATACGTTGTAATAGGCTTCTAATTGCATTTCAAAATGCCTTCTTGTGCTATTTCATTGTGCCACAACACTCATAGAAGCATGAAACTGGATGAAGATATGTCTCTTCACCACTTTCCAAAAGACAAAACTTTGTCAAAACTTTGGGAATCCAAATGTAAAAGGGCAGATCGAATTAATACAAAAACTGCTGTAGTGTGTTCTCGCCATTTTCACAAAAATGACTTTATTAAAGACAAAATGAACAAGATGCTTAATTTGAAGGAAAGAAAGATTTTAAAACCTGGAGTCGTACCCACTTTAAATCTTCCATTGCAAAAATTATCAGTCGTTAGAACAACTAATGTGTCGAGGAGGACTTCGCATGATTCCATGTCTGAAAACGGTAATTCAAAAACTTGTGGTAATGATCTAAAATATGAATAATATATTAATTAATAATACATACAGGCTTTTCTGCTTTTAAAATTAAACTGATCGATTTTTAATAAATATTTTCAACCGATTTTTTAGATTCAATCGTTCATCCTCTTGTCGACAGCATGGGACCACCAGATATGTCCGTTTCTGCACCTGTCTGTTTGGAGCCTTTTACAGATGATGAATCAAATTCTATAAGTACTCTCAGTTGTGACTTTTCCACAGGTTGCAGTAAAACTATTCCACTAATAAACGAAACTAATAGCATTTCCTTAAAACTTTTAAATCCCTATAAAACCTCAGAAACAACCAGGACTTAAAAAAGGATAGATTCGAATTAAATAAATCCCATTTCCTTACATCCCCATTCCGAAAGAAAATGTAAAACTTTACACAGGAAGTTCCGAGTAAAATTGAAATTACACTATACCACTAGATTCGAAAAAAATGAAATACTCTTTCGGAGCAGAATCTACACTTTAATGCCAGCCTGGTTGTTTGTGAGATTTAAGTCGACTTATAAAAAATGTAATATGGTAGCCAGAACGGTTTGCCCGTTATCCTTAACCATTACATTTACTGTTTTTAATAATTAATTACAGAAACTCAGAATTCAATCAAGTTATATGAAAAAAACCAGCATCAACAATTTTACTATCAAAAGAGGAATCTGACAGTTAAATTGCTAAATGTTCAAAAAAAGGAACAGTATCTTAAGAGAAAATTATCAATTATAAAAATTTTGGAAGGACGCCTTAAAAAGAAGATTGCAATTGCAAACATTAAAATCCAATCGTCGATGCAAACCAAGAATTCTTCAACGGACAGTCGCTTATTAACTTCAGTTAAATCTATATTTTCTCCAATGCAACTATCAAAATTTTCTGGATCTAAGAAAGTAAATTGGGAACCTGACGATATCGCAAAAAGCTTGTCTCTATTTGCAATATCTCGAAAGGCGTACGAGACCATTAGAGAGGTTTGGAAGATCCCCCTCCCCGGAGCAAGTACATTGAAACGGTGGGCACAAAAGTTTTCTTGCGAAAACGGGATATTGCATGATGTACTGACTGTTATGAAAGGAGAGGGAGAATCTATGGATGACTTTCAACGACTTTGTGCAATTTGTTGTGATGAAATGTCTCTGGACTCATCAGTGGTAATGGGTACATCTCTAGACATGGTAATTGGACCATGTAAGAAAGTTCAAGTGATATTTCTTAGAGGCCTTTGTGGTAAGCCTTGGGAACAGCCCTTCTACTTTGAATTTGATCAGGAAGTAACAAAACCCTTGATCATAGAAATTATATGTAAATTAGAACAGATTAATTTTAAAGTGTGTGGTTTAATAAGCGATTTGGGAGGATCAAACAGAGATCTCCATAATGAACTGGGAATATCTCTTACAAAGTATAGTTTTACAAACCCACAATGTATGGATAGAAATATCTTTATATTTCCTGATGGTCCCCATATGATAAAACTGTTGCGTAACCACACTGTTGATCATGGAATAATGTTAAAGTCTGGAACGCTAATTACAAAAGATACTTTGCAAACTCTAGTCAACTACGACAATAGTGAGCTTCAAGTCGCCCCAAGATTAACTCAAGATCTTATTGAAGTTAGGGGTGCGGAACGCATGAACGTTTCTAAAGCTGCCAAAGTGCTATCCAACCACTCAGCAACTTTAAGTAAGTTTTGTTTTGAGGACGAACCGGAAATATCAGAGTTTTTTAAAACTTTTGACGAATATTTTGACATATTGAATTCTCAGTTTCCAGTAGATAATGACAATGAAATTCATAGTGGATATGGAATGAAAATAGAGAAGCAAGACTTAGCACTGAGAAGAGTTTATGAGATGACTGAATCAATGAGAGTGAGAATGTTTAATAAAAAATCACAGGAAATGGTTCCAAGAAAAACGCTACTTCCCTTTCAGATGGGAATACTAATATCTATACTTTCGCTTCAAGGTCCATACAAGGAACTGAAAGAAAAGTTTAATGTTACATATATTTTGACGCGAAGATTGAATCAGGATCCATTGGAAAGTTTATTTTCAGTAATAAGATCAATTGAAAGATACCATGATTCCCTGTCGCCTGTGGATTTCAAAAATCGACTGAAGCTTGTACTCCTGGGATCAAAGGTGAAAGCACCTCGAGGATCTAATGTCAACTATTTTGAAGAAGATATGTATTACATCAGCCGTCGCCTGTTAGAGTTGTCTCAAGAAGATCATAACACTGCGCATGATATCGCTGAATTAGAAACCTATGGACTACTGAACGATGATATTCCACTGTGCAATCTTGAGGAAGACACTGAAGTTGCAAAAGCAGCCTTGCATTACTTGGCAGGGTACATAGCTTCTGCTTCCAAAAGAAAGTACAATTTGAACTACGGTAGCATCAGCAGATGTTATTATGCCAATAAAAATCAACCTGGAGAAGGATATGATACGTCTATAGGATCTTCTTGGATTAAAGAACTCTCAAGAGGTGGGCTTATGGTTCCTAGTGATTTGCTGATGGAATGGGTAAAAAACTGTGAAATGTATTTCAGGTCTCACTTTTCGGATGAAAAGATTAAACATGTTAGGGGGATCTCTAGCATTATTACCAAAGGGTTGCTACTAAAATATCCCCATATTGATGAATTTGTTGTCAAAGAGTTTACCAAAGTTCGACTTTGCATTAGAATAAATTATCTGAACCAAAACCCGTCGAATAATGTTAGAAGAATGTCTTTGGATTGTGCAGATATAAGTAGCTCTGAACGAAAAAATGTGAAAAAATCTAACAGTTCCTCAAGAGTAGGTAAAAAAACTTTATACTATGTCTGTAAAAATACATATAAGTTTTGAGAAAAATGAAAATTAATTATTAGGCTTCTCAAAATATGTATTTACTCTGGTATTTTATAGTATAACTTAAAACTTGTGCCTAAATACTAAATATTCATATTCATAATAATATGCATGATATGAAATTGGAATTTTAGGGATGTATGATTTCATTTCTGTAATAAAGTCCGCTGAGTATGTATGTGAACCTGAGAATCTGTGAAATAATGACGTCATTTCATTTGCAAGGGTAACTCGAACCTGATTTTTTGCTTTTGGGGCATCGTGTTTACATGGGAATGGGACCACCCTAATCTATAGTATTCTGCCGTCCTGCCTATTACCTATACACGAGAAGGAAGCGGAAGTAATTAAAATGGATAGTAAGCAGAGTTGCGAATATTCCCATTTCCCACCTCTGTTTGTTGGACGTCCGGGAAATGCGGGAAATTGTGGTTAATGTTAGTTAATAGTGGGAAATATGGGAAATAAAGCCAAAAAATTTGAATTTTGGCGCAATTTTTTCTCTATTTCCTACTATTTCCCACACTACTCATTTCCCACTCCATTTTGATACCCACATTTCCCAGTGGGAAATGGGAAACTTCCCGATAGTGGTATTTCATAGTCGAAACCTTGATAGTAAGTTAACCAGAAATTCCAAAACTTTATTAACTGTGAAAAACTTCAATATTTGTCAGCTCATTTATTTCAGTGTAATCTAATGTTGTAAAACTGGTATGCATATAAACCACAGGCACAGGGTATGAAAAATCCATGGGTTTTTGCTTTTGGTGAGGGTTTTGGGTTTTTCATGCCCTGACAGGACAGGCATTTGAGAATTTCAGTGAAAGAAAGATGGATTTGTACATACCAACCAGAAGCAGAACTCGCCTAAATTCCAAGCAAAAGAGGATTTTTTGTCAAAAAAGTATAAAAATCTGAAAATTTTGATCATTTTTGACAAAATATCCTTTATTCCTTGATTGTAAAGATATGAATAAAAATATTTTAAATAGCAGACAATTGAAATAAAAGCAAATGGAAAGAATTCATTTCATTCTTGCTTCGCGAATTATGTCAACTTGGCTTACAATATTGGATGCATTCCATTTTATTGGAATTCTGAGGAAGGAATATTTGTGTTTGTGAATTCCTGCAATGGATCCAAAGTCTCAGGAGTATTGAGCTGCGCGTTTGTAATTCTAACAGTTTAGCAACTAATTTATTCAATTGGAAGCAGTGATCTTAAAATAAACGACTTGAAATTTCGACCAGACGTAACATTGTGCAGACGATTTTAAATTGCTTACTTTCAGAAAGTATTTGCTACCCAAAAGATCAGTCTTGTAGTCTTTAAGATTTAGGTTAGGAGAATCTGTATTTTGGATGTAAGTTATTTTGTATGAATTGAGACATTTGTTTTATAAAACTTAAATTCTTTTTAAAAACATTTATTTTAGTGGTTTTCTAAATTTTCATAAATTACACTCGGGGATTATTTCCTATTAAATTGAAAACTCGATTGTATTTGCAAACTGGTATGTAATTAGTAATGAAATGAAGAACTAGCTTTAGACCACTTATTTAAGTTGAAATGTTTTAGAAAATTCTGTAATATAATCGTAAACTTGAAAAACTTTACCTACCTATATATCTATGTATGGTTAGTAGAGCACATTTAAATTTTACCGCGTTGATCCAAGAAGTCATTTTTATTATAATATAATGCCTTTCGAAATCGAGTCGCGTATGCTGGGAGCTACTTATCACTATCACTACTATTAGATAAACGGCAAAAGTCAGTCACGTGACAATTCCGTTTGTATGTTTGTACTTCCGTGTGTTGATTTGCCGTAATTCTAAAACGCAGTCAAGCACATAATAACTTACATAATGAGGCAAATTCCAACACGTCCAAAGCAGAACAATTATTGGTGGCAGTACACAATTATGCACTGCGCGGTCTATAGTCTCCTACGACTTGCAAGGCACAAAAAATTTCATAACAGGAACAATGCATGCATTCTGTATAAAAAATTTCCAGCTTTAAGTGCGCTCAAGATTTCTGTTACTTCATGTGCGGGAAAATTCAATTTGGCCATTTACATTGATGTTTTGAATTTTGAATTGGTTTTAATAAAAGTTACATTCCCAAAAAGGTGAGTCAGTTTTCGATTCTGTAAAGCAACTTGAACCGTTTAAGGCAGTGGTGCAGATTTCAAAAGACTGTTTTTGCCACAAATAGGGACGCTGCTAGGTAACCAGCAAAAATTATCATTGACGGTGAATGGGAATCGCGAAAATTCGTACTTTTTTGGGAAAGTCCTAAAGGATCTGAGATTACTGGTCCTACACCCATGTAGTAAGCGCAAAAAAGATTCTTTAAAACTTATTCTAAAGATTATACTTTGAAAATTTCACATTTTGGTCTCTGACTTGAAGATATCATCGTTTGAAACTTGAAATTGATACATATTCCTGTATTTTCATTTTGTGATCCGTGTATCTTCCAATCAAAGATGTGAAATTGTTAAAATATAACCTCTAGAATAAGTTCCGATGAATCTTTATTGAATTAACTTTATGGGTGTTGGATCAGTAATCTCGGATCTTTTAGCACTTTCCCAAAAAAGTTAATAAGGAATTAAAGGAATATGATAGTCAAGAGATCATTTACGTTTGTATGCACCAGGACCTTAAGCTCCCAGTACCTCAGATTTAGAAATCTCTGATGATCATCAAAATATAAATACATGTAAAAATTGCTTTACAATTCTTGGAATTCTGTCTAAAGTTCTTACCCGATTTTCTTGTGAGATACATTTTTGGAATCCTGAATATAATGTCGACCATCACAATGTATAATATATATGATATACATTAATGGTATAATAGTATGCTCAATGACTTACTCCAACAGTCAAAAAATATTCTAAAATTTCCTCTTACTACTACGTAGGCGTAGGGTCAATAGGCATCGAAAAATTTTTAATTTCCAGTGTAATAGGCCCCGCTCACTGGCTGATTTCCACACTTAAGCTCCGCCAATTAGCCACGCCCCCGAATGGATCTTGACATTCTATTGGCTGAGAACAAGTAAGCTCCTCCTACCTTGGGGGCGGGGCGAGGGCCGATTTCCACAGCAACCATGCAGGTTGCAAGAGATTTTCGATGCCTGAGTCAATATGTTTGTATTAAAATAGCATATTGGCGATCGGTAACATACTCTGCCCACCCACTAGGGTCACATTTTTAACCTGAGTAAAGGCGACCATGTACACATTTTTGGTAGAATGATAGTAGAAATAGGATTGATTACCAAGCACGTATCCAGTAGGGGGTGGAGGGGGGAGCGCAGCGCCCCCTAAATCTGAGAAAAAGAGGATTTATTATTTTTAACATCATTTTTGGTTGCGCCCCCCCTCCTTGACCAAATTTCTATATACTTATCTGTTGATTACTAAATTCTACAGTAATTCAAATTAGATCAATATGGATCATAATTGACTATCAAAATCAAAAAGTTTTAAAATAAGGTATATTTCACTATCAAAATAAATCTTTAATTTGGTAGGAGCGGGGTGAAATATTTTTCGCAAACAATTTATAGTAAACGTAATTGAACGTTTTAATACCCATTTTCTACTTTGACTATCAAAATGAAACAAAGTGAGCGCGCGGTATCTCAGCAACCAATGGACCGATTTGTCCCAAAATCAATAGGGATCGTTACTGGTCCATTTAGGCATCGTTTTTGCCAAGTTTGGTCAATATCCGTCTTTGCATTCGAAAGTTATCGTGGGGACAGAAGGAGGGACGTACGCACAGACTGTGCGGTTCTATAAGCTCGCTTCCTCAAGCGATGAGCTAAAATTACAATAAAAAACACTCAATATTTTAATTAATCGCTTGGCGCTACATTGCTAATTAAGGCTAACTCGGCCTTAAAATGGTCCATTGTCCAGTGATGGCAGTATGTATAATGGTGATTAAAAGTATCCGAGTCAAAAATGTGGTGGGTAACCGGAGTGATTTGCCAATAGTCAAATTCTCTTTCTAAAAAAAGGTTGACCCTAGGCCGTACTAAGGCGAAGTTTTGGAATATTTTTTGACTACATCAAATACATTCTACCCATCGTACAATATTGCCCCGGAATACACACTAGCTTTATTTAAAACAGGACTTGGGTCATGTGACCGGTACATTATATTAGTGATGAACCCAATTGAATGCCGGTGTAATTGGTCTATTAGAAACCATAATTCTTACAAAATTGTTTGTAGATGCACTAGCCTCATGTCCTACAGGACCTGGGTCCTGTGACCGCCTATTGTCAATTGGGTGACGCAGACCCTTAGCCAAGTGATCATGGTGGGTGCCCAGAGAACATATCATGCCCACATTTCAATTTAAAAACAAAAGTTGGTTGAAGTACGACAGTGGTTGCACAAATACCTATCACAGTCACTTTCTTACTTCAACCCAAAAAGTTGATTCGGTCTTAGTAAGGCGTAGTTTTGGAATAATTTTTGACTCTCTATCAACGTTAATCTCTATCTTTGGCCTACTAAATTAGAAACCGTGAAACGGTCAATTGGAATTAATGTAAAACATCTATGCATCTGAATTGCATTCTACTTAAATCGTACAATACTGCCCCGGAATACACACTAACTTTATTTCTAACAGGGCCTGGGCCCTGTGACCGCCTAGTATTTTATAATGGGGTTAAATATTTATGTGTATATGTAAATTATTTTTGAAACAGTGCGTCAAAAGACTAAAATTTTGGACATTGGACTGTGAGTCTTTCATGTCTTCATTATGTTTAATTTGCTGTTTGCAACGTTTATACTATGGGTCAATGTGTCTACAGTCTCCAAAGGTTAGGAGCCTGATTTGTAAACAGAAAGTAAATGACATCCTGATGAATTTTTTATGAAAATTTTACTGCATTTAATCAGACGTTGTGTTACATAACCTTAAAAGTTGGTTTCTCAATAGCCAAACTCATCAGTGGGACACTTTTGACTAAATTTCATGTATTGAAAAATCTTAAGGCTAAACACCACATTTAGTTGAATTCGAAATATTTTAGGTGTCGCAACAGGCTATAACAGCTTTAAAAAATAATGACGTTCTTAACGTAAAAGTTCATTCAGTCTCACATCACCATTTTGTCAAAAACTGAACAAAGAAAGTGGAGAATGGACACAGTGCAATTCAGCGAGACTAATTATCTAAGCTTTATATACACTTGTCAATAAAAGTAGTAATGAATCATTAGTTTATATAATTAAAATTCTTCATGGAATTACTATGTAGGAGCAACGACCAGATTATCATATAAATGGATAAAGTTGTTGATATAATATGAAGTACACATTGTTCAATGTACTATGTACTGCACTGCACCAAGCAAATAGATAAGCTGTACCATCAGATGAATCGTTTTCGACGCCCACATGACGAAAGTTTTTAAAGTTCAAGTTCAAAAAGTCATCATATATAAAGATCACCATTATCATTAACAATTGCATTCCGCCTAGATAGCTGTTGTAATACAGAATAATTGTATATTTTTTATTATTTATCATATTGTTGGATTTTAAATATTAATTCCATCATATAATGGAAAAGTGTCAGAAGGACCACATAAGACGGAATCTTATGAAACTCATAAATGGCACTTCGAATCTCCCCGTTCTGCTCGCTTCACTTTACTCCAGAGAAATAATTTCTAAGTCCACAAAACAAATCATAGTAAGTTTCTTTTCATCATCTCCTTAAATAAGAAAATACCTCCAATATGACATTATCTACGTTTATAATTTTTGCAAACCCCTATCACGAGATTTGATATTTTCCCAACATTTTAACCGTATAGTATTTATTTGTTTCGCTATTTTAACCGCTGTAGTAACCACATTTTGTTTTATTTACCTTAATTTCTCCTCTTAAATAATTAGAATTACGTCAAATATTGTATCTTACATAACTGAATATCATGATTGGGTCCAGAATACTCCGGATATTATTTTATGATTTTCCATGATCCCAATATTTAATATACTGTCTTTATTATAGGAAAGTTACCCAGACGAGTGTTCAAAAGGTTATGAGCTGTATACTTCACTGATGAAAACAAGTAAATACAATCAGATTATTGATTCCTTAATCGAAACAGAGAATCCTAAGGCTGCAGCTATCCTTCAGACGCCATTACCTATAACTGCGTATAGCACATAGTCCAAACTTTTTTCCAAACTTCGTTTATGCTTCAAAAGTTTTTAATGCTAGTGACCAAACATGTATTTCAATAACGTAATAAATTAAAGATATTAATTTTAAATGTTAACGAAACAAGGTATATTACTGTAAATCTTTAAATTCAGAACTAGATCTTTAGTAGTCCAAATTGAAACTGTTCGGAAGCTTTCTTAAAAGGTTTCTCTGATGGCGAAGCCTATCAATAGTCCTGTAACCTGAAAGCTATCTATATTCTGTACTGAGATTTGGTATAAAAAGTCAGCCCAGCCACATATGTCTTATCTGTCGTCGGTCTGATTAATCAATGTGTGCTTTCACTGCCAGTTCGAGTCTTTGACTAGGTGAAATGGCCGAGATTTATCTGTTTAAAGGCGAGTATGTTTGAGTTGTAAATTTGCATGTGGAATTAACACGAAGGTGTGAGCGTACGAGAGTAGCTTGGATCACCTGTCTTTATTGGGCTAGTAGACTTCCGACAAAAGTCCCACAAAATGCACTGACTCGTAATGACAGCCTTTAAGTTTCTCGGGGATTAATTAACAATAATACAGCGTTGAGGAAGTTGGCAATAGGCCCAGAGTTACCAGGTATCTATATAATAATAGCTGCACAAATGTCCTTTAACATCAACTTACGACTTTCAAATTTTTACTGCATGGGCACATCATAGTCAGAACCCCAAACTTCGAGTTTCAAAACGATATCTTTCATATAAATCGTTTTACGATTTTTTGAATTTCGAATTTTAACATTGAAGGAGTGGGAGAAAACGCTCCGATCTGTCACGCTTTGTTCAAATACTCCTCCTACAGTTTTTATCCGATCTTTACCAAACTTCTTCCTGAGCTACTCGACTTAATAATGAAGACGGTAGCCACTCCATTATTTTTTAGTAGAAAATATTTTGCCAGTGAATTTCGAAAATTTGACAAAGTCCTACTCTTTAAGCAGGCAGGCCTCCGCCATGTGAAGAGATTAGTGTCCCTTTCACCTCGAACGGGGCGACCGCAGCGGAGTCAAACTATTAATAGCAAGACAACGTTTATATAGGTAGTATCGATTGGTTGTGGATTGAATATGCCATGACTTGACTTGACATAGGATTGGTCAATAAAAGTGACGGGGTAGATAGAAAATAGATAGAAGTAACAAGGACGATTAAAATATTGGTAGCTAATTAAAAAAACCCACAGCAAGCCGTAACAGAAGCTCGCCTGAGTAAAGGTTACCGTGTACACATTTTGGTAAACGAAAAGTACCCACAAGTAGGTAACACAAAACCGAGCGTACGGATTTTGATCAAACTTTCAGAATTGAGTCTTTATGTATGTAGCTACAACATATTAAATAAGCTGCCTTATTCAGGCGAGCTAAAATTCAGACATTGATACCATAAGGAAACGAAGCTATATAATTTAAACATCAACAAAAAATCAAAATTGATGATTGTTGACAATGAAAATCAACTGAAAATCAAAATTGATTAATGTTGACCATGAAAATCAACAGAAAATCAAAATTGATTAATGTTGACAGTGAAAATCAACCGAAAATCAA
The DNA here is from genome assembly GCA_020055645.1 of Tomocerus qinae. NCBI lineage: Eukaryota > Metazoa > Arthropoda > Collembola > Entomobryomorpha > Tomoceridae > Tomocerus > Tomocerus qinae. The sequence continues at coordinate 27,147,062 of CM034546.1, read as the reverse complement.
AATTGATTAATGCCGATAGTGAAAATCAAAATTGATTAATGTTGACAGTGAAAATCAACAGAAAATCAAAACTGATTAATGCTGACTATAAAAATCAACACAAAATCAAAGTAGATTAATGCCGACTATAAAAATCAACAGAAAGTCAAAATTGATTAATGTTGACTATGAAAATCAACCGAAAATCAAAATTGATTAATATTGACTATAAAAATCTACAGAAAATCAAATTACATTAATGTTAACTATATAAATCAACAGAAAATCAAATTACATTAACGTTGACTATAAAAATCAACAGAAAATCAAAGTAAATTAATGTTGACTATGAAAATCAACAGATATTCAACTTTGATTGATGAGTATTAAAATCGACAGAAAATAAAATTCGGCTAATAATGACTATAAAAATTGAAAGGAAATCGAAAAATGGTAATTTGACTATAAAATTGAATATAAATCCAAAATAGATTTATATCCATCGTATAACAGTTATTTTCCGGTTTTATTTGCTTTATTATAAAATCTCAAATTTGGTAGAAGCGTAATGAAATATTTTATACTATCACGCTAACAATTTATAGGAAACGCCATTGAACTTTGTAATGTCCATTTAATGCCAAATTATCACTTTGACTATCAAAATGAAGACAAAGTGAGCGCGCGGTATCTCGGCAACCAATGGACCGATTTACCCCCAATTCAATAGGGATCGTCAGTGGTCCATAGGCATTGTTTTTGCCAATTTAGTAAATATCCGTCATTGCTTTCGAAAGTTATCGTGGGGACGGACGGACGTACGGACAGACTGTGCGGTTCTATAAGCTCGCTTCCTCAGGCGAGCTAAAACAGAGCTACTTAAAATGAAGAGGTGAAAAAAGACTTGGATATTTAAGATTACAGGAATATTTAAAATAAAGAGATTATTTAAAATGACAGGAATGTTTAAAATGACGAGGTTATTAATAATGACGAGATTTATTAAAATAATGTTTATAGATTTTCAAAATGAAGGGCTGATTCTAAACGACGAAATTATTTAAAATGTGGGGTCATTTACTATGACGTCTATTTAAAATGATGGGGTCATTTACAATGACGTCTATTTAAAATGACGAGGTCATTTACAATGAAGTCTATTTAATATGACGGGGTCATTTACAATGACGTCTATTTATAATTATCAGTGAAAATATGAAAATTCTTTTTGGTTTTAAGGCAAAAATTGCTTTTTTTTCTTTGATTTCAATGGGGCTCTGCCTCGATGCTTCACCCTGCCCCCTGGCTGCAACACTGTCATTTACAATGAAGTCTATTTACAATTACGTCTTTTTAAAATGACGGGGTTATTTAAAATGACGACATGGTTATTTAAAATGACGACGGGGTTATTTAAAATGACGACGGGGTTATTTAAAATGACGGGGTTACTTTAATTTCGCTGTTTAGTTAAATGATGTTGAATTTGGTTCACTATTATTATGTTGATTCGATAAGTATTGTATTTGGTTCCCCGTCCGTAGGATGTTGTAGCAATGCAGCAAACAATTTTTTAAACATTTTAATCTGTTAATTTTCATACTTTTTTAAATGCATAATGCATACTCATGATCTACCGTCCCCATTAAAGGGTTACCCATTTCCCGTTCAGAGAACGGGCCTATTACTAGTACTTAAATGGCAGGTATAATAATTAAATTGGGCCCTATACTTAAAATACTTGCAAGTGTTTTAAAATACTTAAATCATACTTAAATACACTTAAATCAGCTAAAATCGAAAACGGTGAAATAACTTGAACTCCTTTAATATTAGAACACACTTTGTTATCGTTCATAAACGTTGACTAATTAAAATTTTCTGGCGCTTCGCGCGAATTTAAGTATTTTTTGTTTTTTAATCCAGTTTAATAGTCAAATTTGTCTTACAATTTCGAAGGAAATGCATTAATAACTAATCAGTGGGGTATAAATAACAAACCTCTCTTCCTCAGCTAAGATGTCACTAAACCGTTAAAACTATATTAATCAAAATTCGTTGTCTTTATTTATCAGTTTTGAAGTTGAATTTCAAAAATTTCTCGCGCTTAGCGCGAATCAGTATTTTCTCTTGATTTTTTCCTTCATTTATGAATTAATATGCAAAAGAATATTTATTTCAAGATGCGTGATTTACTTATTTTTGCTTCTTGTTTATCACAAAACTGTACATTTGATAGCTGCGCTCATATGATAGCGGCAAATACGGCTGTATGACATTTGAAAGCATTTACCAAGACGCGCCCGAAGGGCGCGGGTTGGTAAATGGTCACTGTTGGCCAGGATACTTAAATTCGTCGAAGAAAATCTGTTAACCCTGAATAGGCCCGTAAAGAGGCCTGCGCCCAGTATTATCACTCTGTAATGAGACAGCACACCGTAAATCACATAACATACATACTATACATGGACAAGTAACTACATTCCGTACAAATTTCATAAATTCTTTCGTCCTCAAAATTCGTCCATAATTAAAAAATTCTAAAGTCTTGTCTTATCTGTATACTCTCATATATTTTCGATGAATTTTTGAGAACATTCGTACGAAGTTTTAAGTTCTTAATTATAGACAGTACAGTTTTATAAACGCATGCAGCGACATTTTGTGTAGTGTTTTGTATTTCCGTACATGGGTGTTGAGATTTTGTTGTTGCGCTAGACAAGTTTCTTAAATCAGGGAAAGTTACACAACGCTGGTACAAGGGCATTTCAAACCCTAGTCAAATTAATTTGGAAACAAATAATACGGCTTCTTTTTAATATAAAAATAGTTTTCGTGACTTTACAAAAGGTTTTTACAACCTGATAACGAAAACCTTTAACCGTCATGGTATGCGATAAAAACGAAAACCTTCTCAAAACCATTGAAACCCCGCTTAAGAAACCCTTGTTAGTATTTAGAAGACGTAGGCTGTAATTACTTTGATAAGCACTTAATTTAAATTTTTAAGTCCAACTATCCCGCATAGAACTTTCTTTCTTTGCCAACTTGTCTTATCTTATTTCGTCGTAGGAAGGATTAATGGTTTTGAAATTTCTGTGATAAATCATGAAATAATGTATTATATTATGAAGAAGGTGAAACGAAACAAAACATTACGTGCCTACATCTCTTCCGAATTTCTAGTAGGAAGTAGGATCCAAGATTTTCAATCCCATTTATATCACACAATATGCCGGCCGGAGTATATCAACAAAGTTGTTTACTTATTTGTCGCTAATTGTTTTAGACTCTGCATGATGTTTTGTCTCTCAGGGACAGGGTTGTGGGTCGGGTTTTTTATGGGCTGGGGTTTTTTGGGTTTTTTGGCAAAAAACCCACCCCGCTTCACTTAAAAAGCCCCGGGTTTATTGGGTTTTTTGGGTTTTTTACACAACATACAAAAATGTGCACTAAAAATCTAAACAAATATACAATCAGGCGGAAACAAATTGTAGCTTCTACACTTTTACGTGCAAAATATGCGTCATATCGAGATGACTAGGTTTGCTATATATTAGTTTTAAGTTTGCAAGTCTTAATCGTTTTGGAAAATTATATTGTTGTATACATAATTATGCTCAATTTTAATTAACTCCTTACTTTTTCAATTCATTGCTGCACTGCTTCACAATTAAAGCTCCAAATTAATGAAGGAATTTCATGAAGTCAATTTAATCAGTAAAATATTACAATGACTAGTTATTTAGAAGTTGTTATCAAAAAGTAATAATAGTATAGATGCTCAAAAAAATTGCATATTTGTGTGTTAAAATATGTTAACAATTAAACTTTTTGTGTTTTAATTTTTGTTTTTATATGCGTAAGTACTACTAGTTGCAAGATTACACACAGATGTTGTTATTATCAGCTGTAGTTTTTCTATAAGGTATAGTATAGGCTTGAATTTATGCCTATAGTTATATAAAAAACCCTTAAACCCAAAAAACCCGGGGTCGTGAGTTTTTTCCTAAAAACCCGGGTTTTTCGATACCTTGCTCAGGGGTTATGCTATTTCTTGCTTCTTATTTATCGTGAAGTGGAATAATCGATAAAAATCGATATGGTTATTCATGCTTCTAAACAAATTCATAGCAGCATGATGTATATCCATTTAATTGCAATTCGTGTAGGGCTTGCATCGGGCAATTAAGCCATTACATCGTACTAAAATTTCACTAGTAATTAACAAATTAACTAGAATTTTGTATACTTTGTACAGTTTAGTTGACAGTTATATAATACTAGTGAAACCAGCTAAGGGGCGAACCTAGCACTCAAGAGACATTCAGCAGACCACCCACCTCAGTGATAAATTCCGAAAAAATCATCTTTATTTCCTTTAGGTTATTATATTAAAGTTGTAAATACAATAATTTAAATATACTTTTATTTTCTACAGCGTTTAGAAAAATTATCTGCAGTTCCAACTTCCTGATAAAAACGGATTTACTAAGCCCCAACAATAATTGTTGATTGTAGCATCAAATACAGGGGACAATGAAAGTCACCATTTTTAATAAACAGCTCAAAAAGTTACCAAAATGCTACCATTTAAAATCAGAAAAATAAGATTCCCCCTGGGATTTTGGAAAAACGTACAAATTCCATGAGAACAACTTACGAATAAATATTTTTAAAGGATAAATAGTGTCCCCCAGTACTGTTATTATATTAATTCTACAAAACGTTGTGCAAACTGACGCAAAGGAATCAGGGGGATAATAAAAAATAAAACCAGCTCTACTAAAAAATGCTAAATAAGTTTGCCGATTTAGCATACACAATTTGGATTAGGAGTTTTGAAATGCTAATTATAATACGGACATTACGATCATTACGAAATCTTCCCTTTCGCCAGTCATTTCCATCACAAAATAATCATTTTATGTAAATTTCTATTTTTGTTTTGATGTTATAATAATATAGTCCCCCAGTATCATTGCTGAATTTCAAAATTATTATGCATAATATTAACATTGTCTAATTTCGAAATAAGCTAATGTTTACTCATATTGGACTTCCTTGTTTTATGAAACATGGGTTGTATACGCGCATGTGCATTGCAACAAAATGCCGCATTGTCCATTGCATAGATAGATACATAGATACCTGCGACATAGGAATAATTAATTTTATTATATAGAGATATATATGAATAAACACATAATAGGATACATATGGACGAGAAGAAAGTGCTTTAAACGGTTAGTTTACTAACAAAAAGTTTCAAAACTTTGCTAATTGTCGAAACTCCAACATTTGTTTACCCAATTATTCCAGTATATAATCTGATATTATAAAACTGGTGTACATAAAAAATTATAGTTCCATGAATTTGCAAGTTTGATTTTCTATAATAGTCTTAACCATTCACGGTGGTTTAATTTTATTGCAGTATTGTCAAATTTTGAAAATTGCTCTGATTTTGATGAAAAATGATCAATGCAAAAAATGTTCACCTCCAAAGAAGGTTGAAACGCCTGTTTTAAAAAACCAAAATTATTATGGCCAGAAAAATCCAGAAATTTTGATATCGGCCAGTGTTTTTGACTTTTTTATTTTTAATGATTTTTCGAAACACTTAGAGTCTAGTGATATTGACTATGACGACAACTTATTAATTGACCTTTGGACGGTCTTCTAAATGATGTTTATACCTCTTGTCTCCATTACTAAAACTCTAAGTTCCAGAGACATGGGGGGGCGAAATTAGTTTTTATGTGCCTTCCTCCTGTGCTTATTAAATTATGGGGAACAATTAACATTGTTGTTTACAAGAGAGTATATGCAAATTTTAGAAGCTCGTACATGGAAGTATAGATTTATGTTTTTATTTAATTTTTTAGGCGTGCCCGAGTCAACCAGTGGCAACAAAATTTGGGGAAAGTGTCGTATTCGTTCATGGAAATGACGGGAAGGCTTCAGCATATGTTCAACATTTGCAATACGATTTAACCAACAAAGATATTGTAATAACAAAAAAACTCGAGGCTATAAAACTTCGCAGCCGTTATCTTAATCCAAAGGAGACATTAAAGCTAACAAATGAAGTGTTTGAACAAAACACCAACGTCAAATGCTCTCAAATGAATAGCCCTATCAACGACATCACTTGTTATATGGGTTATCTTGCTCCAAAGGAAATACTAAATCAAATGAATGCAATGTACTCAACATAATGGAACGGTTACATACTACATCCATACTCATGGACCGGGGCACCTATACGACAATTGCAGACAATAGTAAATAAACAAGTTTAAGTATTCCTAAATATTAGTTGTCTAGAAATAAATAAAAAAATAGCGATTTGGATCAGAGCATGAAAAGCAAAATAAGCTGGGTTTTTGGGTTGCGTTTTTGTTCAATTCACATCAAATAACAGTAGAATTCCTAAGGTTTTCATTGTTGATCTTAGTGTATGGAGACGCCTATATATATTATTACATTTCTGCTGATTGATAAAATAGTTTGGTTATCTATTGATAGAGGCTTTCCAAGATGTATATTATTATGCTGTTTTGGTGTTATCTGTTTAAAATGTAAAAAAAATGTACAATAAAAATATTAATTTAAATAAACAAATATAATATCACCAATGCCGATTCGTTTCCTAGGTTTCCAATGATACCCAAGAATGGCGAGATTTGATATGCGATTTCAGTAATGAGCATACGTCGGGATTTTATTTATTTAAAATCGCAAAAAATTTACACGAAAATTTACCAAAAAATGGTAAAAATTTTTTATAAAATTTTACCAAAAATGGCAAAAAATTTTTTATAAAAATTTACCAACATGGCAAAAATTTTCTCTAAACAGTTTTCTTTCGATTTCGGCAAAAATTTTCTCTAAACAGTTTTCTTTCGATTTCGGCAAAAATATTATCTATAATATAACATTGAAAAATCAAAAGCCAGAAACTCTACCTACCTAAATAATCAGGTGGTAAATAAGAATATCATTTCATTATTGAACATTTAATCTTCAATTTTAAAATCCAAAGTTAACATCTTAAAACATATTGCAATATTAAAATGTTGTCCAAGCTTGCCATCTTAAAATCATATTAGTATTAAAATTTAATCTAAACTTAAAATCAAATCTTAACTTCCTAAATTCCAAACCAATTTAAAATCGGATATTAATACGTTAAAATTCAATCCAAACGTAATATCGTCAATATTATCTTAATTCTTAAATTAAATTTTTAAAATTGAAATTAAATAAAGTCAACAAAACGGGCAAAATTACACCCATGGCAAAATCATATGGATAAATAATAATAACGTGAAACCATTGACATTTCAATATTTTCCATACTCATTTTTTGTCGCCGTGGACTTAAAAATGCCTTGTGCATACTACAACATTATAACAATAATTGGTATAATAGAATAAATTCAATTAACAAGAAATAAAGACGGAAATTGTCAGTTTTACTTTCTGCATATTGCAATTTTTCTTGTAATTCAACTCTAACTACAGCGACACTAAAGTAATGCTTGAACGCCCCGATTAACCTTGGATAATCTTGGTCACTGTAGGCTTATTGAAAACATAATTTATGCAAATGCATTTATTTTACTGTAACAGTTTCATTTTGAGAATTTTGAAAAAAAATTGAATATACAATATTCTGGAAATTGCCAAAATATTTTCTTAAGATTTTTTTATGTCGAAAATTTTACGTAAACTTTTTTTATATAAAAAAAATTTACTAAAACTTTAATCTTTTTTATAACTCAAAAGTGTAAAAAAGTTTACTAACACTTTTACATTTTTGAAATCCTCAGTGCACGATTCGTGTAGATACGAAGTCTCAGAACTCTATGAGAAGGCTGTAAAAATTTTACTTAAATAAAATTCCAATGTCTGGTAATTAATGATTAATGAACTACTATATTTTATGAGAAATCAAACGTAACTTATTAAATTTCCCCTTGACATTCTCTAATTGCTTCCGGGATTACTGTATAAAAGAAAAAGCAAAACCTTGATTGAATCACTTTTCTCTATATATCTATGGAGTATTTAGAAAGTAAAATAGGGAAAATAAGGCCATATACGTTTTCACTGAACTGTATTTTTTATAATAAGATTATTCATTGCTTGTGAAGATATGGGTAGAAATATTTTAAATAGTATACAGCAGACAATAAAAATAAAACCTAATGAAAAAAGCAACCATTTTCATTGGTTCGCGAATTATGTTAACTTCGCCCATAGTATTGGATGCATTCCATTTTATTGGAATTCTAAGGAAGGAATATTCGTGTTTGTGAATTCCTGCAATGGATCCAAAATCTCAGTAATTTTGGACTATGGACTGCGAGTGACTTTCATGTCTTAATTATGTTTAATTTGTTGTTTGCAACGTTTATACTGTGGGTCTACAATCTCATAACATTTGTCCGAATTTTTTATTGACTACATCAAATCAGGTTAACACAAATTGCTTTATTTTAAAAAAAATAATACTTAATTACTTAATTAATATTATATATTGTCATTTTTCATTGCAAACAGGGTTACCAAATGCAATCCGCATTATAAAATAAACTGTGTTACACACAGGGTGTAGGCAATAAGAGGTTCATAAAATGTCAAAGGTTAAAAAAGATGGTAAAATTTTGTGTTAAACATCGTGGGGCCTTATGGCCCCAGGCGGCCGCCCATTTACCCCCACGACAGACCGGCCCTGAAATGTATTTTGATTGCATTCGGTAACATGATAAGTGTTTAGGAGTCAAAAGAAGTGGTTAGAATGTACAGAATGAAAGTTACCCACTTCCCAAGACGGGAGATTAAGGTATTTGTCATATAGTATTTAAAAAGTTGTTTAAGGAGCTTTTTTAGAAGAACTATTACACGACATTGTTTGAATTTTGAAAGCAGACGCTATTGAATTAAAAGACCCGAAGGAAATCTAGCTGCATTCCACCTCACTGAGTGAGTGACGAAAACGGCAGTGTAGTACTAATATTTCAAAGTTGACCTAGCTGTTCCCCTTTTTTACACCTCTCATGTTTCCCCATAATGCCGAACTAAATTACAGTTCATTAGTTTCCCCACCGCCCACATCAATCATTCCCTTTTGACTGTGGTTTCGATAGACAGTAGACAGGGACAATGGGAATTCATTTGGTACCCATAAGAGAGTCATAGTTATTCCCGCCGTGTTTGTGACTTTCTTATGGAAAATAAATAAGTGGGCAGCTGATTTTCACACGATTCACGAAAATAATATTACGATGACCGTTAAATTGTACGGCTGATGTGATGTCAATGTGGCAACATAGCAAAATGATGGAAACGCTGCCCTTCACACGCTTTTGATTTACTGTATTTTGTCAGGTACTGTATAGTCAATGTTTTTATCTTGGAAAACATATCAAGGGCATCCTTCTGCTTCTCCGATGTGCGCACTAGGGAATCCAGTCTTGATCTATTTTATGAGCTATTGCATCCATCTGCTTTTCTGGTGAACGGATTGCTAGATCTAGTCTTGCTATTTGATGAGCCATTGCATCCTATTGTTTTTCTTGTGTTCGCATTACTGCATCACCTCTACATGTCGGCATACATCAAACATTATTTTTTCGGTGATAATCACGCAGATCTATAGCCTTTTGTTTTGATACGTCTTCCCCAGTAATTGAGACTTGAAGTAATCACTATCCTTTTTCTGTTTTCACATTTGTTTCTTTCTCTCTCGGTCTTCTTGCAGGTTTTCTTGTACACTATCTTTTTTAATTTGGGCATGATCTGCATTCAAAAGTAAAATTTAATTTTGTAATTCAAGGTGAGTCAAGGTAGAGTATGATAATGATGATGAGTAATGTAATAACAACTGAAATAAAATAATTGACGAATTTTACCGTTGAGTAAAACTGATAACGTCAATGGGAGGACCGAAATGTAAAATATGTGAAAAGTAAAATAAAATAAGGGGTATTACTTACGTGTAAGACGAATTCGTCATAAATGGTAGCTCGTGATTACTTCAAAGGTTTAGTTTAGTCAAAATGAAGTACCCAAAGGGATGTACCTTCGATGAGTGGTGAAATAACCAACATAATGGGGCGGAGAGAACTGTTGAAATGTGGAAGTAAAATTTAATGATGAAATCGACGTAGAATATGTGTGAAGGAAATGTAATGTAAAAATCGCTAAAGAAAAGTACCTTTGACGTGTGATACGTGTAACAAACGAAATTAAACAAATAATTTCACGACGATTGAGATAATTGTTGAATTGTGAAGGTAAATGTAATGACGAAATCAACGTTAAATAGGTTTGAACGAAATGTAAAATACGCGAAAATTGAAGTACGAATTGTAAAGTGACGTTTGATAGGGACGTTAAGCAGAATACGCAGTGGATATACGAAAATTTAAGTCACGGTGGAATGAGAGGAAGAAGTAAAACATGTGGCGGGTCTGCGGGAAACTGGAATATCGCATCATATTGCATCATATTGTAACTAGAATGGAATGTAACGGTCATCGACATTAAGTCACTCGCCATGACCTGTGGGTGTGACCGATGTGGCCCATTAACGAACTTGACCTTAAGTCATACATCTGGTTTCAGGATCCGAAGACAGAATTTAAAAATATTACTTCTGTCAAAAGTTATTGAGCACACAGCTTATGCATGGAGGGGTGGGGCACAGACAGACAGACAGACAGAAACACAAACTACTCGCAATAATAAGAGCGAACCTCTTATCTCTATTTTATAATCGTAGACTTGATAAAGCAATAAATTTACCTACCTATGTATCTATGTATGTATGTTTGTATGTATGTCTGGTAGGGCGATCGTAAAAGTAAAATTTGCATGTCATGAAATTTGGAAATGGGTGTTGAAAGTAGAATAAGCCGAGGCTCTAGCAGTATACCAAAATTAAAACAGAATTGTTTCATAATATGCACATTTTGTACAATGCAACTTTCAGAAGTATCAGCTGAGTTAAAAGTGTTTTGCTTTGTTGTGAAGTGTTTTTTACTGCATACACTGTTTACATTTTGCACTTTCAATTCATTCTTTGGTGAGTTTTGACGAAAACACAAACTACCGAATTCACTTCCGTATGCCTATCAAAAGAAATACTCATTTTTTAATCTGAAAATTATCAACTGCGTATTCATACTTACACGTCCTGAAGACTGAAACTGCTGCTGAAACAGATTAAACGTATGGTAAAATTTAATTTGTACACATTAAATAAGATCTGAAAAAGTAGGTTTCATGTTATTTATTTAAAACCAATTGTTATTTGTAATTTTAGCTTTTAATAATTTCCATTGTATTTGAATAATATTTTCTGCATTTAAAAGTCGTAGTGTATTTTCTGCACAATAAAGATTCAATGTGTTTACTATTGGCTAATGACTTTCCAACAAATTATCGAATAATTATGTATATAATAATTACATATTATAATTACATATAATATAATGTAAAAAGTATAGATATGCACCAAAAATTTGGTGTATATGATGGGTTTGCTAGGTTCGTTCCTTTGCTGGGTTCACTAGTTAATAATAAGAGCGAACCTCTTATTAATAAAACTCTACAACAGAATGAATGTTCTCTTCATTTTGACCCAAGACAGCATTTTATCAATCACGTACCCATTTGATCTAACGATTGATTCACTCGCAGTAATTTTTTGCACGTCGGCAACGATAAAACTTTACCACGTTATGGATTTTGCAACTTACGATGCTTTCCGTATAATTGGATTGAAAAACATTGTGGTCGTGGTACTAACTTTAGTGCTGTCATTCTTTGAGAATATGTGGAAAAGTTCAGTAATGACTAATGACATATTGGGAGTATTTAAATTAGGGAGTGCGACTCTACCTCAAGGGATAAGAATAAACTCTTTTATCAAGAAGTTTCTATGCCACTTATGTCCCTCAAATTAATTGAAATACGACTCGGCCCGATAAGTTAGACATGAAACAACCATTGAATACCATAACAAGCTACAACTGTCTCTTTAATTCGTGTGTCACGGATTTGATTATGTTTTAGTACTGGAGGGAGATAAATGAAATATGGTTCAGTGTAAATAATATATGTCAGAGTAGTTCATGGGAATACTTGTAAACTTGCATGCATGTAGGTACCATGTTACAACTTTAACGACGCAATTGGCTCAACGTCATTGTTTGTCATTTATCTCACTCTGCTGAAGCGTGGTACTGACTTTAGTGCTGTGATTCTTTGGGAATCTGTGGAAAACTTCAGTAATGACATTGAGAGTATTGAAGTTACAGAGTGCGGCTCTACCTCAAGGGGATAAGAATAAACTCTTTTATCGAAAAGTCGTTATGTCCCTCAAACCAATTGAAATGCGACTCGGCCCCATAAGCAATGTTAGGCATGAAAAAACCACCGAATACTACAACTGTCTTGTTAATTCTATTGTAACGTTTTTGATAATTTTTGAGTAGGGAGATAAGGGGACACATGTTTTCTGTGTAAATAATGTATGCCTAGGAATTCATGCATGGGAATAAAATGATTTAAATACTTGTAACATTGTCACCTGCATATGTATATGTAGCATTTAAATTTAATGTCAATGGCTCATCTCATCGTAATTGTTTGTCTTTGATCTCACTCTGCTGCAACAGCAAGAGGCGAAGTCCGAAGTATGAAATAAATTGATAACGTTTAGATAACGTAAGAACAACATAAAAGTAGCATGCCGATAGATGATCGACTGACCATACATGAGATTGGTATGTAAATTTTAAGTGTACATTGTGCATAATCTATTATTGTCCATAGATAATATTATTATCGATTATGTGGAAGGAAGATATAAAACATGGTAATTCCGCAGTAGTATATAATAAAATGAAGCTCACCATCTAGCATCTTAAACAAATTCATTCCGCTTAGAGTTATTTTCAATTTATATTATTCCATACTGTCGATAATTTAAAATCATACACCATTGTATTGCATTGTATTGTAAAGGCTTTATTGTCACATTGTCAGACACTATTGCAAATTCGTCGTTACTTGAAACTGGTTCCAGTAGAGGACAGCGAGTCAAATACAAATAGTCAGGAGTAGTAATAATATTACCACAGTAAATACCATGGTGCAAAAGTGTTTATTGTTTATTATTTTTGTTCTAGTATTTTTAAATCCTTTTCACAATTGTGAAGGAATTATCAACGGCAAGGATGCAGACAAAAATTCTTTTACTTCTACAGTGAGAATAATCATAACAATGGACAATTACAATTATAAAACACATTGTTCTGGTGTAATCGTCACTAAAGACTGGATTCTTACAGCTGGTCACTGTGCACAACATCAAATCACTTTGAGTGCTCTTAAAGTAGTTGCTGGGGTTAAAGATATTCGTAAAAACGACAAAACTCAGCAAATTAGACGAATCGACAAAAGAATTTTCCATCCTCGAATGGATATAGGGTAAGAAAAACGCTTTCCTTTGTTGTATTCTAAGAAAATGCTGGAATTTGGTCAAGTGACCGGTAGAGAAATGTTATCGGATGTAACTACAACTTACCTTCTAATTTACAGGAAGTCTGTCACCTACGATTTAGTTCTCCTGCATTTAACAACGCCATTGTCATTTGATGAATCAATTAGCCCTGTGTTCTTACATTACGGAAATAACATTAGGAAAGGTGAGCCCATTTGATTTAACGTAACAGAACATGGAACATTTTTTGAAATTGTGTTTGTTTGACTTGGTTTCACATTTTGGTTAGTGACAACTACTGATTAGTGATTAAGTCTTCGACAATCAGAATAACATACATCCTATGAATCTTTATCATATTGTGTCAGTAAAAGTGTAAGTGCTACCTCTGAGGCGACATCCTCGATACTCTTTAGCATATCTGGCTTTGCAAATGGTGTAATATATATATATAGTTACTAGTTGAATCCTAGCACATAGAGTGTGCTAGAAAATGTTAAAATCAGTTTTCTAGCTACTGCGCATTGGCCCGAATTTCATAGTTGCTTCAGTGAAATCGTCGTTAACCGTTGATTGAACTCAGTACTGATAGTCTACTCCTTGCTCATTAATTACAAAATATTATGGACATGTATACAAACATTTGTACAAGAATAGTGAAAGAATTCCATGCGCATGTCCCACTTTACGTTTATGTAGAGTATTATCATGCAATTTCCGAAGGCTTTCTACACAATTTTGATATCAAATCATTGTTTAAATAAGATAATACATGGGATATCTTTGCGTGTATTATATATATGTACGTATACCTTCTAGCATGTATATTTATATTATTGCCACTGACAGTTTGTGTTTGTAATAGTCATGACCTTAGTCATAAAATACTTATTCCAACTTCTTATTTATAGTTTACTCGTTATTGGCCGTAAAAATTATTTTTAATTTGCTTTAAAACATTAAGGAAACATGACATTTGCTGGATGGGGTACTACTTCAAAAGATGGAGAATTTGTTTATGCGGATGTCCTGCAAACTATTACTCTCGAAATAATTGACAAAGATACTTGCTACAAGGAATATACAGATGCCACTGAAGTAAACCAATCTTTTGAAGGAGTTTTGTGTGGGCGGAGTCATTTAAAATACGCCTCCGTATGCGCGGCTGATAGCGGAGGTGGTGCCTTTTGCTGGAATGGAACTACTAACGTGTTGTGCGGAATTCTATCATACAACGTCGACTGTCAACAATCTCCACCTGCTGTATTTACTATTCTGACGGATCCTAATATTATAAAGTGGATACGGAAAACATGTTTCAAAGAATCTCCAATGACTGAGAATCACTTTGCAATTACGAGCGTAATCCTACCAGTAGTCGTTGTAATCTTTTTAGCCATTGTTGTTTACCAACATGTCACCAGGTAAAGGTACAAAAGAACAAAATAGGGCAAAGAAAACATAATGGAAAAGAGAGAGACCTGGCTGGAATGGGATAGGTTAATCTGTGTTGAAAGATGGACACAATCGAATACACCAAAAAAATCAATAGTGACAACCAAAATTTTAAATATATTTAAAAATGGCAAAAATTATTCAATATGGTCAATTTAGGACATGATTTGATAGAAGACTTGATAGTGTTAAATCCTGGAAATATACTTTCAACAGACTTATATCTTGCTGTTTTCAAAAGAAATCAGTTATAAGCCTTAATGTTCAATTATTTTGGTTTTCCAATTTATTACTTACATTAAAAATTTATTTTTTGAATTCATTGCCTTAAAATACATCAAAAAGAAAAGACAAACATACAACAAACAAACATAATACCAACAGTCGTTTTCTATAGATGGAAGAAAGGATGTTTATCTGCCAAATCTTCTTACAGTAGATCCTACTACAAATAAAACCAAAGGTAGCATCCATACCATAGATTACATGTAAATTTTCACTTTCAGAAGTCAAAAGATTTTATTGGAAACCTTTACACAAAATTGGCTGTCATGTATACTTATCATTTAAACGTTATCACACTTACATTATATTAGAACGGATTCTATAGCATGGTGTATTCACAACAACATTAACAAAAACATGGATTCATCGATCGCAACATGTATTCCAATGCACTTTATATATATTTGTGTTAATTTAATTCTTTATTTACATTACATATATAGGTAAGTAATGAATGCATAATATTTCTCAACATGAATTGTGAACTATATGATGAGGTAGCATTAGATAGTTGAACAATAATTATGATGTCTTAATATAGTTTGAGTTTTTTTGACTTATTGTTAAAGCTAATAACTTAAAGCCATACTTTTCTCTACGATGCTGAAAATATAATAAAATAGCATTTCGGCGTAATAAAAAAAGTTATGGTTGTAACTTACAACAACGAAATATCAAAAATATTATAATGAATATTACTTTGCGTTTGCTCTCCCCATAATTTGTTCCTCCTAATACAGGATGTTCTTCTTTCACGTATTTTTATTTACGTTTGCTACTTCCTTCAAAGTAAAGAATTTTGCAAACATTCTGTGCACAAATAATACAAATGAAGTAAACCTTTTTTCAGAGTTAGATTGTATAATGAAATTGACAGCATTGGGGTTCAACCTGGCCAAAATCAAAAAAATTATCGGATTATAAATCTTTCACATCATTCTTGACTAATAATAATAACATTAATAATAATAATTGAAGTTTGCTGAGATGAGATTCCTGAGCTAAAATTATTTATCCGCTAGATTTATGCGTAAGTGAAAATACTGATAACTTTAGATCTGGGTTTGAGGACATTGTCAGGAAAATGTCTCACCTTATATGACAAACCATGCTTAACATACAATTTCCTTACTTACTACTATAGCCTACTCTTGGGCAAAAAGCCATGTCAACATACTGACCGAACTTTCATATACTGAAACAAAGTCAATCCATTCACTCAACCTTACTTTAAGCAATATATAACATAATAAAATTGATAATAGTAAATTAAAATAGCTTTGTGACTTCATAAAATAATCCAAAGTGGAATGAGACATTTAGTATAATGGTGATTACCTGGTATAAAGCATATTATCTAGGTCGACAGAATGCAATTGATAAAATACTCAAGGAATGTTATTTTTTACACATGTTATCAGTTGGTGCTCCAATTAATTATGTTGCATGATACCTTATTTTTTGATCATGCATGATTAGAAAATATGAAGTATATATTGAGGGGAAGCAAATATAGCTGTTTTAAATTCTCTTCAAATCTCCTTCTCTTTTCTTCAACGGCTTTTAATAAATTCTCCTTTGGTACGCGCAGCACTGAGAATGGTAATTGTTATTACATAAAATGATAATGCAATATTAAAATATTAATGCTTTATCATCGTATTTTCCTGTTGTACTGTTTTTGTCATTCAAACAACTATGCGTGGTGACTTTTGATTAGTGAATTTTTGGTTGACGTTTGTTTAGTAGGCTCAAGCACAAAATGATCTGCTGCAAGAATTAGTAATCCATTCTAAAGATCCATTCTACCAAAAAGAAATCCGTTAACTATGCTTTATTAATGGATAATATACTGCACAAAAGTTTATGTAGTTACAAAACCAATTCGTTTTCCATTGTTTTTGCTACTCAGTGAAATCGCAGCAGTGCCATAAACGCATTCATACTAATTCTATTGGACTTCCAGGCAACGTTGTTGTCGCCATAATTGCCATCGTGCTCCAATCCAATACTCTATATTTTTTATAGATTATAATTTTAAGAACATTATTAGTTATACCTTTTGAGCCATCTGAATAATGACCATCTGTTTGCTCAGGTGAAACAGATGGTCATTGTTTACAAGGTGAATTTGTAGTTAGTAGGTACTCCGGTTACTATGTCTTTATTAATGGATAATATACTGCACAAAAAAGTTTATGTTTTTGCAAATTCAATTAGTTTTCCATTATTTTTGCTACTCAAAGAAATCGCTGCGCAATGCAATTTCATTGCTATTAATTGCATTCGATTCCATCGTTGTCGTTGCAAAGTACAAATGTGTATTTGAATCTTGAATCTGTGGACATCCTGGTTGAGTAATTGTCATTGTGCACCAAACACCAATACTCTATTTTTATTAGTAGATAAAGAACATCATTAGTTTCGCCTTTTGAAAAATATCGTTTGAATAAAAATAATTGTAAACACGATTACTCAGGTGAAACAGATAATCTTTATTGACAAAGGGAACTTTTAAGCTATATACTGTTTGAATGCAGTAGATCAATTTTCAAAATATGTTAATCTTTTTTAATGATATCTAATCTTCTCTTCACAGTCGTCAATAATTTTATGATTGTCAGTTCCCCAAACCCTAAAACGCAGTTCAATATTGTATATAGTTGTGTTAGTTTCCACGATTATAAAAAACATATTACATGTTAGATTTAAGTAAGTTTAAATAAATTTCATCTCTGGGTTATCATCTAGTATTCCATGCAACAATCCTAATATTATTATTGAGAAATCTTTCTAACCTTTAGAGTAGGTATATCATGTAATTTTTCCAAGATTTCAACTAATTGAGTGAATAGACCTCTTAAGAACGTTCCACAAGCATATAAATATTGTGCTCAACTTTGTGTCGATAGATACAAAATTCTACGATAGCTACGAAGACAAGTAATGGCTTAAAAAAGAGGACTTTCTAACTTGGTTACTCATCGAGGAAAAAATTCAAAATTTTATTTCTATAAAAAATTATGAAAGTATTTGCAATGGTCATCAGTACGGCTACCACAAAAAAAAATTTGAAATTTTTCCTCGATGAGTAATCAAGTTAAGATATTCTCTTTTTTTTGAGCCCTTCATTAAGACTGTGGCTATATAGTAGAACTGGAGATCCACTGCAAATAAATTTCGAAAAATTTTGCATGTAATTTAGTACAACTGACTACCCCTGCCAGTTCGACCATCCGTACATAGGTGCCACACTAGTGTAACCGTTACAATAACGTAGGATTGTGAGCGGGACAATATGAAAATGTGTTTCATTATTGAAGTTTGTTGTCTATCGTCTATCCTCATCCTCACTCACTCACAGCCGTCATTTTACATTACAACTCCCATTCCTAAAATAACACACAAACCACAACCAGGCCAAAGGTTATTTCTTGCGAGGGAAATTTAAATTTTGACACATTTAGTCAATATTTTTGTAGTAATACGTAATCAATGCTTCCTGTATTATTCTTATTATTTCATAAGAGAATCAAGAGTCGAAGTGATGCCTTTGGTACCTACAGTGTTCAGTTTTATCCTAAGGGGAAGGGGAGGGATTTTAGATTAAAATTAGCTAGTAGATAACTTTGCATTACAGACTTATGATATTATAAAGAAATGCGGACTAACTTTTTTTAGCATGTATGAATACCATTACCACCATCGTAATTGTACAAAAAGACTTACATTTTAGCATAACATCATCCTCATCCTATAAGCTTTAATACAATTGCATTGCGTACTCAATCCTATGAAATAATGCAATTAACTTTCTATTCGAATAGTAATAAAAACGTAATAAATGCTTTATGAAAATCATATTTCAAAAATGCATCGACTAATGAGAAGCGAGATTTATGTCCGTTTCGATTTGAAAATTATCTCCTTGGGATAATTCGGACAGTAAAGCTGGAAACGGAATTAGACAAATGACATTGACATTTTGAAATTATATTTTTCAATTTTATTCTTTCCCAGGGTTGCGTTTTGTCCGGACAAAACTATTACTGTCCAGGATGAAATTAGTTTTGTCCACTTTCTATCCAGGACAAAAGTGGACAAAACTAATTTCTTCCTGGATAAAACTAGTTTTGCCCTGGATAAAACTAGTTTTGCCCTGGATAAAACTACTTTTGTCCACACCTTCCTATCCGGATACCGCAACCCTGTTCTTTCCATCGAACAATATTGCCCCAGACACCAGAATATTCAATAGCGTTATTGTATTGTGGGCCCAGCTCAACGTCTAAGTACAGGGCAAAACAGGATCCATTATTGCAATTTAATCTGTTTTTTACACCCCTATGGAAACAGCCTAGAGATGATATCCAAAATGACTTTCTCACAGGGCAGGACGTTGTGACAGCTTCACATACGTTGTTTTCAATTTAACATAGGCCTTACGGCGGACAGCTCTGACTTCGACAAAAGTCAATAATTTTACTGTTTGCATGACGATAATGGATCCTGTCTTGCCCTGTACTTAGACGTTGAGCTGGGCCCACAATAACAGGACCTAGATCGCGAATCCTGCGACCGGCTAGTTACCACATAAACCAGTATTCGGTGACCAGCCGGCTGGTTTGTTAAAATGGCCGGCCGGCTGGTTGAAATTCTTTGTTAGCCAGTGGCTAAAAAGGCCAAAAATAGTCAAATGGGGCGGAGAAAATCATCCCTGATTTGTCGGTAAATTTAAAAAACCATGATTTTTGGCTATTTTGGCCACTAGCCATTTCAGCCACTTTAGCCGGCTGGCTGGTCAAAATCATTTTTAGCCGGCTAAAATGAAACACTGATAATCACAACAACTCACACCACACACCAATTCCATTCCCATTCTATCATTTCCAACTCCAGCTGAATTGGAAATTGAAATGTTTGATAGCAAATGATAATTTAAGCGATCAGTGCGACACGAACGTAAAAGGTATTGACCGTGAGCCATTGGAGAACTGCGGAGGATACTTGTTTTGCTTGAATCCTGAACTATAGTCACAGTGGCTCATAGTCGGCCACAGCGGATGGAGTGTCCCGAACGATGCGAAGAAGTACCTTAAAGCAATAATTTGGACTTGGATGCTGTTTATAGAACTGAAAAAATGAGATAATACAAAGAATTTCATATACAACAGCGTTTCTGATTTTTCTCCTATACTTTTTGTTATTTTTGTGTAAATCACTTAGTTGTGTTCATTGTGTTACGTTGGTATAACGACTCACAACTCTGAAGTCCGAATTCAAATTGAAACACCAGTCTTTCCAAATATTTCAAATCCAAGCTATGTCCAATTTCTTTGTTCAGTTTTTGACATAATTCCCAAAAATGGATTTATGTTTGTTTTCCTTTTAAGACAAGAAATGCCTAAAATCCGAAGATTTAAAATGAAATTCGAAAATGAAACAACCATTGATATCACCATTAAAAAGTTCTTGAAACTTTTTAACGTAAAAGTTCATTCAGTCTCGCATTACCCTTTTGTCACAAACTGAACAAAGAATGTGAAGATAGCAGACGCAAACAGAGCAATTCATTCATAATGAATCATTAATTCATCGTTTATGGCTGAGAAATATTTAAACCCCGTGTAAACATTTCTCAGAATAAGAAATCATATCAATGCAATAAAATGATAAATAAATAATTCTTATGAAATTGGATTATGCCCTATCAAAGGTGCCAGGAACAGAGCGTGATACACGTACATATAGTGGTAGCAAGTTGGCCGATGATTAATGATCATGCATGGGATGCAGATATGAAGTATGTATATTGTGGGCAAACAAATAGATAATTTGCCGACGTGAAAGGAAGTTGTGATATTCGTTAAATTGTTTTTGCCGTTCTTGGGGCACAGCGAAATATCTTAAATACACGTGCAGTATAGATAAGCTGAGAACAATTGCACAGGTAAGGTTAGGAAATGGTACGTTTAATATAAAGACATACAAATACGAATTAAACACTAATGAACTTTGCGATTTGTGTTCGTTGCCTGTAAATGAAGATATGTTCCATTTCATTTTCGAATGTATTCATTACGCTCCGTATCGTAAGCACTATCTTAAGCAATACGACATTACGTATCCTACTTGGTATTCTTATTACGAATTATTAAATATAGATGATATAACGAAACTGTATAATATTAACAACTATGTGACACGATCTCTTAGATTAAGGGCTTTCTTAAGGAATGACATGTAAAAAACTTATGATTATTTTAAAAGGAAGTGTTAATTTACTAAATCAAATGTATATAAAACATGATCATGAAAACTGAATGTTGTGTTATGGGCTGGCTTCCGTGAAACACAATGAATAAAATTATTATTATTATTATTATTATTAAATTGTTTTTGCCGTCTACATGGCGCCCATTTTCAAGTAAGCTCATCATCATTAACAAATTCATTACACCGCACTGCGAGTTCTGTTTTACTACAGAATATTTTTATACTTTTTTACTATTTATATTCATAGTATCATTGAATATTAATTCCATCATATAATGGAAAAATGTCAGAAAGACCACATAAGACGAAACCTTATGAAACTCATAAATGGGACTTCGAATCTCCCCGTTCTGCTCGCCTCATTATACTCCAGAGAAATAATTTGTAAGTCTACCAAACAAATCATAGTAAGTTTCTTTCAATCACCTCCTTGAATATAAAAAAATAGAGTGGGATTGGACATAACGGTGCGCAAATTTCTAAGTCCCACAGCACCACTATATCTCGGTAAATTTAGACGTGACCCTCCGCAATGTTTCATCGGATCTTTATCGGACATGACCTAAAGGTCACGTTTCCACCCTCCCCACCCCCTAACCTAACCCAACCTTACCTAAATGAAATAAAAATAATGACCAATTTTAGGTGTAAAACCGGTGGAAAGTCATTTTGCCCCATACCCCCGTCGGGTGTGCGGGGAGGGTGGAAATGTGAACTTCAGTTCGTCCAATCCAACCAAGCTACAATTTTCGCCTCTTTTTTGACCTAACCTAATAAAAAATAAACTGTTTTATTGTTAAAGCCTAACAAGCAAGTAATATGCTTATTTTTAATTAAGTTAGGTCAAAAAAGAGGCAGAAATAGTAATGGGAAGCAAATGGCAAAGATAATAGGTTAAGTGGCTAAACTAGGGGCAACGGGGGAGGGGGCAACGGAGGCAACAGGGGCAACGGGGCAATTGAGGCAACGATATCCCGCTGCCTAAATCTAGCCATATCTACGATTATATAATTGGATATTGTTTTTTCAATTTCATATTTAATCTGGTATCACGATATTTAACCCTTCAGAGCCCAGAAAAAAGTAACCATGCTATTGTAACCAAAATCTCAGGGTGGTAATATCAGAATTTTATTAGTGTGCCAACCGAGTTTTAAATTTTTAAATTCACGGGTACCGAAGATACTACCCGTATCATATATGATACACTAGGGTGGAGATATTTAATTATTTAATTGACTTTTGTGAAAATGTAAGTTTTATGATGCAATTACAGAACAACACATATTAGCGATCAAGCACGTATCCAGTAGGGGGTCGGGGGGGGCGCAGTGCCCCCCCAAATCTGAGAAAGAGAGAGGATTTTTTCCAAAAAAGGCCAAAAATTGCAAAAAATTTTCGCGCTTCCCGCAAATATGTCCTATTTTTAACATTATTTTTGGTTGCGCCCCCCCTCGACAAAATTTCTGGATACGTCCTTGTTAGCGATAATAAAATGTGTCAAAACACTTGACACAGAGTCCAACGTAACATTTTTTACAAGATGACCTTGCCAGTGTTACACAATTTTCCGCTGCGCATCTTCTCCTTTTACCATTCGGTATTTGACAGTGTGGTCCATTCTGTCGTATCTAATGCCATCTGAAATCCGCAGTTTTGTTACAGTTTTCTTCCTGGACCTCTTGATTACACACCAAAAATCAAATATTCATCCACAATTGCTCGACGGAAATCCAGTTAGGTCATGCTTCCACCGGAAGATTTGTGCAAAATCCAGGCATTTTGTAAACATGCATCTATAAGCTAAGTACTACCCCCCAATGAACATTCTTTGGGTATTCGATCTTTTCGTAGAGATGCAGTACATCCATAACTTCGGATTTTCATTTCGGATAGTAAACTAATGCTGTTGAATAAATTGTCCACAAAAAATTGAAATGGCAACTTCTTCACATCATCATTTGCCAGGTAAACAATTACAACCAGATATAGTAAGCATAATTGCTATCAATACTTTGATATCTTCAGTAGTTATGTAGGGGTCCTATTCCATTTTGAAGACAGAGTAACTCTTGGGTTCGGTTTTGATGAGTATTATTACCTCTGAATCAAAAAACTGTTCGAATAATTGAACAGCACTTAGATTATTATACGAACTGTAGTCTGAGGGGGGAAAGTAACCCCAGAGCTAATTTGGGACAAGTCAGTTACATTCCAGACAGAAGGCAAGGCAGCCGTTGTAATTCCTTTTTGTGATATTTTTGGATTCGGAGGTTTCTTGGGTTTTTTGCTGGAGTTTGTGCGGCTTTTTTAGCTGGGGGGATTTTCCCTGGTCTTTTGGAGGAGGAGCTAGGCGAAACAGTGACAACTGGCTGTGGTACAGTGACTGTTGATGATAGGTCATCAATATCTTCATTATATCATCAACCGGATCATCAGTATATCTGTTCAATTTGTCCCATGGCTCTCAGCTGGTTACTGGACAAGTTGTCAATAAGTCCCCCTCCATCTTCATCAGCAGAGTCTTCTTCAGAGTCCACATTTGGGTCAGGAGTTCAATGTAAATTCTATCTATGTCTGGAAAATCATCATTTTCGAGCATGTCAACTAATTCAGCCACCATTAGGACCCTAGAGCAAGTAATTGTGAAATAATTATTATCGGGTCATTCCTACCGTATTATATATGATACGGAAGTGGATTTTCACTTCCGGAACGGAGGAGTATAACATTGGGACAAACACGACAGTTTTATGGCAGTCTTCAACCAATTTTGTACTGAAATAAAACAAAAAATTAAAGTGCAAAATTTTTTGAAAGTATTTAAAAAAATTTCAAAAATTTACCTGCTCCGCGCTGACATATTTTTTCGTGGGTCCGAATTCCGAAATCCGATATCTCGGAAACGGGAAGTCAAAACTCAAATCTGAAATTTTTGGTATATATCTAGAAAGTGTCTTGTACTACCCGCGTAAACTTACTATTTTGCATTGCCGCAATGTGAGAGTGATAACAGAATTTAGTTGTATATCTTATATGATACCGTAGGCTCTGAAGGGTTAATATTTTTCCAACATTTTAATTTTTAATCCTAAAGGTATAGCATTTAATTTTAACGCATTTTAGCTGCCAGTATCTATATCTTGAATTCTGTTCATTTAGCGTATTTATTTCTCCTGATAAACTATTAGAAACATGTAAAATTATTGTATTTGACATGAATCTCATGATTAACTCGAGAATGTTCCAAATATTGACATTATTTTATGATTTTTCACGATTTTAATATTAATTGCTTTCTTGTTTTATAGGAAAGTTACCCCGACGAGTGTTCAAAAGGTTACGAGCTGTATACTTCACTGATGAAAACAAGTAAATACAATCAGATTATTGAATCCTTAATCGAAACAGAGAATCCTAAGGCTGCAGCTATCCTTCAGACGCCATTACCTTATATAACTGCGTAGCACGTAGTACAAACTTTAAGTAACTGTTTATGCTGAAATTTTTGATAAAATATGTATTTCAGTTTAATAAATTATACGAATGAAGTTTTAAATATTAACGAAACAAGGTATGTGATTCTTTAACTTCAAATTCAGAACTAAATCTTTAGTCCAAATTTTTTAAGGCAGTTTTTCAAAAAGGTATTTCTGGTGGAGCCCATCAGTTGTCCTGTATCCTCAAAGCTATCTGTATTCAATACTAAAATATCACTACATTCCATACAAAGTTCACAAATTATTTTTTCCTCAAAACGTATTGCTTGAGAATCAGATTCTTCCATAATTTAAAAATTCTAAAATCTCGTCCTATCAATAGGGTCATACATTTATGCTGAATTTTTAAGAGCATTAATTTCATACAAAGTTCGTAAATATGGACAGTACAGTTTTATAAACCCATGTGGTAACATTTTGTATAGTGTATTGTATTTCCGTAGTGAGATTATTTCCGTAATGGTAGTGAGATTTCGTTGTTGCAGTGGACTAGTTTCATACATATATAAGAAAGTCACTCAACGGTGGCACTAGAGAATTTCAAACGCCAGATCAATTTCGAAACAAAAATATACGGCTTCTTTTTAACCTAAAAATGGTTTTCGTGACCTTGGGTTTTTACAACCTGAATTATGAAAACCTTTAAGCGTACCGATATGTGATAAAAACGAAGCTTTTTATTCAAACCATTGAAACCCCACTTTTACTAGGCCTAAGTTGGCATTTAGAAGCCATAAGCTGTAAATACTGTAAGCCATATAATATAAATTTTTAAATTCAACTATCCCTTTTCGTGCTTGTTTCTTTGTTTTGCTTTGTTTTCTTTCGAGCTTTGTAAATTCAACTTGTCTTATCTTATTTTGTCGTGGAAATGATTAATAATTTTGGGATTTCTGTGGTAGCTCATGAAATAATGGGCGACATGATTAAAACGAAGCCTTTGCCTTCCTTTCAATTTTTGAAGGGAAAGCTTTAAAGTTTATGAATAAAAATCGAAGGGAAAGAATCTTTCCCTTCGATTTATATTTCCGAAAGACTTTCCGATTTAGCTACTGCCTGGATCCAAGCCAAAAGTAAAATTTACCGTAGGCGTGTGTTTTACCGTGTGACTTTGGCTCCAATTCGAAGCAAATGCTTTATTTCGACATGAATAAAACCAACGCGAAAGCTTCTAATTCATAGTTAAAGCTACGAAAATGAGGATCACTTCAGGAAGTTGATCCGACTATGTTAAAGAGTAGGAATTTTTTTAAAGTTCAATAGCAATAACTACTGTCCGTTAGCAACCATGACCACCAACTCCCAATTGTCTGACGAGAGGATGGGTAGATTATGAGACTTTACAAAATGCCAATACAGTGGGCTCTGATTGGTGGAACCATAGTGTTTAATTTGTGAACAGAAAAAATAGCGAAGCAATTGCTAAAATTGCAAAGCAATTGCTTCGTAGCAAAAGTTTTTGCTTATTCATACGATTTGAAGCAAACACTCTCTCTATAAGCTTTAAATACGTAGCTAAACCTTTAGCTTTGATTTCTAACTCCGGAGCTTTCGCTTCGTTTAAATCATATCCCTCAATGTATTATGAAGTAGGGGGAAATAAACAAACGACTCTGTGCCTATCTCTTCCGCGTTTCTAGGAGGATTCTAGATTTTCAATCCCATTTATATTATACACAATTTGCTGGCCGGAGTAACAAAGTTGTTTACTTATTTGTCACTAATTGTTTTGGACTCTGCGTGATATTTTGTCTCTCAGGGGTTAAATTGCTATTTCTTGCTTCTTATTTATCGTAATGTGAAATAATCGATAAAAATCAATATGGTAATTCCTGCTTCTAAACAACTTAATAGCAGCATGACGTATATGCATTTAATTACAATTCAGGTAGCAATCGGGTACATTCAGGTACAATTCAGGTACATCGGGCAATTAAGCCATTACATCGGACTAAAACTTCACTAGTAATTAACAAATTAACTAGAATTTTGTATACCTAGTACAGTTGACAGTTATAATATATATGAATAAACACATAATAGGATGCCTATGGACGAGGAGGAAGTGCATTAAACGGTTAGTATACTAACAAAAAGTTTCAAAAGTTTGCTTATTGTCGAAACTCCAACATTTGTTGGCTCATTTATTCCAGTATAATCTGATATTATAAAACCGATGTAAATAAAAAAATAGAGTTTCATGAATTTGCAAGTTTGATTTTCTATAATAGTCTTAACCATTCGCGGCGGTGGTTTAATTTTATTGCAATATTATCAAATTTTGAAAATTGTTCACCTCTGATTTTGATGAAAAATGATCAATGCAAAAAACGTTCCCCTCCAAAGAAGGATGAAGCGCCCCTTTTTAAAAACCAAATGTATTATGGCCAGGAAAAATCCAGAAACGTTGAAATCGACCAGGATTTTTAACTTTTTTATTTTTGATGATTTTTCGAAACACTTAAAGTCAAGTGATATGGATTATAAAGACTACTAATTAATTTACCTTTGGATGGTCTTCTAAATGCTGTTTATACCTCCTGCCTCTATTACTAATATCCTAAGTTCTAGAGACTTGGGGGGCGATATTAGTTTAATGTGCCTCCTCCTGTGGTTATCAAATTATGGGGAACAATTAACATTGTTGTTTACTGGGGAGTATATGCTAATTTTAGAAGCTCGTAATATAAATAGTAAGGGGCCAATGTACACCACTGCATAGGGATAAATTGTTCTACATTGTCCTATTTACTTTTACAAAATACAAATATCTTGCTGTCTACCGAATTGCAACTCATTTCTCTTTCTATAGACAAACAAACGTAAACACTGTCGGCATTCTAGCTATACTGCCCATCCGAAAGGGAAATAATTGCATAATGAGTGTTCGGAAGAATATTCAGTAGAATAGGTGAGCTTGAGTAATTATCGATAATTCACCAGCATTAATTAAGAGTAATTAATGACCACTGCATTTCTATGGGAAAGCAAACGTACCATACTAGATTTCACCTTGACATTCTCTAATTGTTTCCGGGATTACTGTATAAAAGGAAAAATAAAACCTTGATTAAAACACTTTTCTGTGTCTATTATGGAGTATTTAGAAAGTAAAATAGAGAAAATAAGGCCATATATAAGTTTCCACTGAACTGTATATTTTATAATAAGAAGATTATTCATTGCTTGTAAGATATGGGTAGAAATATTTTAAATAGCATTCAGCAGGCAGTAAAAATAAAACCTAATGAGAAAAGCAACCATTTTCATTGGTTCTCGAATTATGTCAACTTCGCCCACAGTATTGGATGCATTCCATTTTATTGGAATTCTGAGGAAGGAATATTTGTGTTTGTGAATTCCTGCAATGGATCCAAAGTCTCAGGAGTCTTGAGCTGCGTGTTTGTTATTCTAACAGTTTTGCACCTAATTATTACTACTTCTATTGGGACTTTCAATGTCCTGTCCTGGTGTAGCTCGATGTCGATGACTCATCGCATCGCTTGCTTCGCTTTCCTTTCACTCACACACTCACACAAGCCGGAGCCAAAGCACTAAGTCAGTGACTGTTTGACCCGGCGGCCACAAAAGCTAAGACCCGACATACTATTATTGCACTACCGAATTACTCGGAAGTAGATACAACCAACAGCTGACATTCAACATTCAACCAACAGCCACTATCGAGAATGTCAATCAATGAGAATTCGAATAAATTCGACCATCTTCGAATAAATTCGACCATCTTCGAATAAATTCGACCATCTTCGAATAAATTCGACCATCTTCGAATAAATTCGACCATCTTCGAATAAATTCGACCATCTTCGAATAAATTCGACCATCTTCGAATAAATTCGACCATCTTCGAATAAATTCGACCATCTTCGAATAAATTCGACCATCTTCGAATAAATTCGACCATCTTCGAATAAATTCGACCATCTTCGAATAAATTCGACCATCTTCGAATAAATTCGACCATCTTCGAATAAATTCGACCATCTTCGAATAAATTCGACCATCTTCGAATAAATTCGACCATCTTCGAATAAATTCGACCATCTTCGAATAAATTCGACCATCTTCGAATAAATTCGACCATCTTCGAATAAATTCGACCATCTTCGAATAAATTCGACCATCTTCGAATAATTTCGACCATCTTCGAATGAATTCGACCATCTTCGAATGAATTCGACCATCTTCGAATGAATTCGACCATCTTCGAATGAATTCGACCATCTTCGAATGAATTCGACCATCTTCGAATGAATTCGACCATCTTCGAATGAATTCGACCATCTTCGAATGAATTCGACCATCTTCGAATGAATTCGACCATCTTCGAATGAATTCGACCATCTTCGAATGAATTCGACCATCTTCGAATAAATTCGACCATCTATGAAATCTGGAAAGAAAATCCATGCTAAAAATTGTGCACTTTTGGTGTTATGCTGAAGATGTATTTTAAGTGTACAAAATACCATTTACCATTTCCAGTGGCAAGTAGTTTTTAATAGTATTTACTGTTATTTCTACCACCTAAATATTAGTGTTGTTAAGAAATTGTAAAAATTACTTTTATTTAATTTTCGTACAGAAGTTTTACTAAAATTAGCCGCTTATACATAAAACGCCGTCGTATCTGACGATTTTTGTCAAAAATTGACTTATGAGTTAAATCAGCATTTAAGTTACCATTACCTAGCGCATAAATGACATTTGAATGACATTTTTTTAATACTTAAATTGTTCTTTTAAATATAAATCTTATTTTAGAGGAACTAGAGCATAACACCTTATTTTAATATGTATTTTTTGTATCTCTGGTAATTATTCACTACCATTTGTAGTTTTCACCATTAAATGCATTTTTACCACTGTGATAAGGCCAAAAGGTGGTAAATTTTGTACACTGTGTATATTAGACATTTATACCTTAAAGAAGAAATATTACACTGAAAATGCTTTGTGAAAGTAGAAAAGCTCTGTCAACCAATTTTTAGGTCACAGTCTCTTTCTTTTTCTCTTGATTTTAAACCAGCTATGTATTTCACTGTACTTTCTAATGAGGTATCACTTTGTACGTCAAAAAGAAAATGAAAGGTAAAAGGTTTTGGAATGCGGGATGCTTACGACGCTGCTTTTATTAGCAAAAAATTATCTTTTAGTGGTTCAATATCATTGTACTCCAATCGAAATAAGCTAGATTCCTTTGTGTGAATTTTTTCACATTGTTGTGACGGCTAGGGTTTATGGACGGGCTCGTATATTCAATTGGAAGCAGTGATCTTAAACTTAACGACGTCGCCTCGCTATCTCAAATGTTTGTAGTCTTAAATCTTCAAATCATTTCTACAGTTGTGGCCTGAGCATTTCGACTAGAGGGCAACTAGTGCAGACGATTTTAAATTCCTTACTTTCACAAAGTATTTGCTACCCAAGCCCAAAAGGTATGTGTTTTTATATTTTGCACTTAAATAATTTTGCCAAAATTGAGACATTCATATTCTAAAACTTAAATTTGTTTTTAAATATTTATTTTTAGTCGTTTTCTAAATTGTCATAAATTACATTGTGGGACTATTTTTGAGTTTTAAATAAAAAGTTTTCCTTATATCGACCAATCGATTCTATATATAGGTACTAATAATATGCAAACTTGTGTGTAACTACAATTAGTTATTAAGCATAAAGACAATTTATTTAAATTCCAATGTTTCTTTGAATATTTTTATGATGGTATTAATAATTATTTCTGTATGTTAAGTATTTTCGGAATAGTATATCAAAAAACAAAAAATTTACAATACTTCGAAAAAATTTATAATTTAACTTCAGACCTAGTCAAAGCATTGTCAATAATTTAAATCGAAGATGTTTTTTGCCAACGTTATAATATAGTTTTTGTAATTTAAAATCTATGTCTGGAATGAAGAGACTTTTAAACTTAAAACTGAAATTAAATTAATTGGCTTTAATATATTTATTATGTACAAGATGAGGTTATCGTGAAATCCGGCACTAAAAGAAAGAATCACAAAAGGGTCGAGAATTGGATATTGACGTTTATTATCCCAGTAATGGTGGTACCGGATATTTTGGGCTTGATTTACGTCATTTCTTTCCATCAAAATAATAAATTTTTGAAGATTATTTTCATCGCTGGTGGAATTTTGGACTATGTACTGCGAGTCCTTCATGTCTTAATTATGTTTAATTTACTATTTCCAACGTTTATACTGTGGGTCTACAGTCTCATAACATTTGTCCGCATTTTTTATTGGCTACATCAAATCAGGTTAACACAAATTGATTTATTTAACTATCTGTAATTTTTTTAAAAATACTTAATTACTTAATTAATATTATATATATTGACAATTTTCATGGAAAACAGGATTACGAAATGCAATCTGCATTATAAAATAAAACTCTACAACAGATTGAATGTTCTCTTCATTTTGATCCAAGACAGCATTTTATTAATCGTGTACCCGATTGCTCTCACGCTTGATTCACTTGCTGTAATATTAATATTATATGTAATATTCACTTGTCAATCTATGCCACTTTGTCATTAAAATCTAAACCATTTTATATTATTTATTATAAAATGATCATAATTTTTGCTTCAGTAAATCTGGTCGGCTTATCTAGCTGGCAGATAAATGTTTCACAGAGATAAGACAAATTTAGTTTAAACCAATCGAATAATCGGGAAGCATATTGGTGGGTAGTTTGGGTAAGTTTCAAATTCTAACAACCTTCTGTAATTTTTGTCTTACAGTTTATATTTGATTGTTCATTGATTTTAGTATTTTAATTGCCATCTCAGAGTATTACCGATCGGGATAAAAATAAATCTAATGACAAAATGTAAGAGGTATGCACTTTATTATTATACGTTCTTAAAAATATTAGATCATCATTTTTGTAGTCTGTATTGTAACAAAAGGGAAATTTACTAAAATCATTCAAATATTTAGACTTGTAATATATACATTTTTATAAATAATAATAGTGTCATTTTGTGGAGATTTTAAGTAAATACCTTTACCCACAATAAAAAGCTGAAGAATAAGAACACGTCAAATTTCTTCATTCATAATACGTTGAGAAATACTAACTACAGGGCCTAATATATTTAAGAGAATGGATGCAAATTTGGATAAGCTCTTAAATTAATTTTTGATCGTTCATAAATTGAAGAATATTTATAAATCAATTAATATGACCATATTAAATTTCGTTTTACTAAGTCAAAAATACCATTTTTTGGTTTCGAGTTTCAATTATATGTGAAAATAAACATTTTAGATGTTGATGACAAGTATGGAGTAAAAATAGATGCCTTAGTGGAGGGATTTACTGAATATTTTCAAAACCATTTAGCGGAAAGAAGTCAGAAATGGGAAAAAAGTTCGGAAGAGGATTTCTTCAATACTCACCCCCATAAAAAATGGAACGTACAAGAGCAAGAGAAGATTAACTCTCGGGACATTACAAAATGGGATACTCCACTTAGTGTTAAATGGTCATTGGAATTTCGTTGGGAGCCACATGAAACAAAACTAAACGACGATGAAAAAAATGCTTTGATAAAGCTTCGTGATATTCGAAATCGAACGAAACATTATGCAAAACCGAAAGATGCTACACAATTTGAATTTGAAGAACACTGCGCAACGGTCGAAACGGCTTTGCTAATTCTTGGAGCTGACCCAACAACAATTTTAAAGATAATTGAAGATGCTACAAATCGAGTATTTGCAGACAAAAAAAGACTAGCGTATGCTCTCCAACAAACACATTGGAATTACACAACAAGCAAAGTATTAGGCAGCGGATCTTTTGGAGTTGTTATTGCCGCATCGCACACAGTAGACCATCAGATTTATGCTATCAAAATCATTCCAAACCGAAAACGCTTTGGTAACACTGATGAATTTAGCATTTTAAGGGAATTGAGGATTCAAGCAAAACTAGATCACCAAAATGTTGTTAAGTATAAATCCTCGCGGACAGATTTTCATTATCGACGGATAAGATGAAGAAAATACTTCAATGGGATAACCCCACTGACAAAATTTCAGCCAATGCTCAGGAGTTTTTTGGAGGATGCTTTGATTCTGCTAGTAATGGCCTAGTCACTGGATTTTACATAAAAATGGAAATTTGTGGCGAAACTTTGAGGGAATGGTTGAATAAAATTTCAAAAGACGGTAACGAGCCAAAAATGTCTACTAGCGAAGAAATTGGACAGGCAATAGCTGATGGTTTAATTTACATACACGGAAAAGGAATAACTCATCGAGACCTAAGACCAGACAATATATACTTTGCAGCCCTTAACTTCGTTACCCCTGTCAAAATCGGTGACTTTGGTCTTTCAATACAAAGCAAAAGTTACGAGAAGGAAACAATGACACTTGCGGAATGGAATACTCGATATCGGGCACCTGAGATGGATGAAGAACATAAAGATGGCAAGGCGAAGTATGGTCAACACGCGGATTTATTTTCATTTGGATTGATTTTATCTGAAATCTTTGATCCCACAAAGGAAATCAATTTGGCCAAAAAATTCGAGAAAATAAAATATCACAGGAATACAGGAAGTAGACTTCAGAATGTAAGCTGGCTGAATTCGCTAATATTGCAACTGACGGAGGAAGAACCAAATAAACGGATTCAGTCAGGAGACTATGAAAAAGAAATGCCAATAAAAATTCGTTTTACTTCACAGGTCTGTAAATTTCTATAAATTTTATTCTTTCGGGTGGTAGATGATTCGGGCCATAATAATTATTTTTTAATTTGAAAATTTCGCCTCATGCATCGTAGGAGTACATCTTATATATAAATAGGACTAGGCTTTCAAAGCTAGCAAATTTCACAGCAGGAATAATGTATAACCTTGTGGTTTTTGTGTTTAATATTTATATATAATATTATTCAGTCAAATTAACGTAGATGGCAAAAGTGTAGGTCAAATGTATGAAAAACACAAAGCTAAGAAAAAGTCTTATTCTTTTTTATTCCGCTAATAGATGACTTAGTGCATGCCCGTAATAAAGCCACAGTAAGAATCACATGCAAAAATAAGACTTTTATGTTATATAGCTAAAACAAATCAGAACTATGTTGTCAAGTATTTTCAAATTTCTCCAGGTACAGCCATAAAAAAAGCTAGGAAATTAAATATGTATTATATAATTGCTGACCATGGCTGTCAAAGTTTTCTTTGATATCGCTCGCGCTGGTGGATTAACATAGTATATTTGGCAACCGCGGCGCAACCTGGTTTAATGTGTGTACCGTGTATTAATACAAGAATGAGAATGAACTAGTAGGATGTAAAGTGCACAAAAGTCCCATGTCCCATTGAGACTCGCACAGAGTGCACAGAAGGCTCATTGATTTTCACAATTTAATGTTTGCCTGTCTCTCTATTTTGTCTAAAATATTTCAAATTAATAATTAAATTTGAATTTAAGGAATTAAATAATTTTTTAGCAACATATACCATATACCAAACATTTTAATAGGTGCTAGGTGATAAAACAAGTTAAATACGTTCAACTAACCACTGACTTTCTGTTCATGAAAATTATATCCACATTTTTATTGGATATAGATCTGGACAAAATATTTTTTATTTCCAAATGATAAAATCAGGAAATTACTGTTTTCCAATGAAAAAAAGGCATTTTTGGGCAGAGGAAAATAGCAGCTGTGAAAATGGTTTGAATCTTATTTGAATATATTACTCACACAGGGGGGCTTCTTAAATCAACAAATAAATGCTGTAGATGAAGCCATTTCAATAGAACTTGGACAAAAGGCCAATTGGATACAGTGTGGTCTCAAAACGGAATTTATGCAAAACCAAAACACAACCATCGTAGAAAATGCAAATAAAGCTGCAACTAAGGCATTTAAGGCTTACCAGAATCAATTACAAGGCAATATCGGAGATATTGAACCAAATAAAGTCACAAATCTGTACGAGTTTCATGTTCAGGCCAGAAATAGTGCTTTAGACATATTTTACAATGAGTTGTCGTCTTTCCCAAAGGAATTAATAGAGCCTTTTTCTGAGAATCTTTCAGAAAATATAGTACACTCTTAAAAATGACAACAGTCATTCCTGTCATTTTTAACATTATTCCCAGTTATTTATCCTGTTTTTTTGGACTTACATTTTTTCCCGTTAAAATGACATGATTCAAGACTGTCAATTTTCTAACTTTACTTAATGTCAGCTTTTAACAGTAGATCACGTATCCATAACATGAACTCATGTGAAAAAATAACGTGACAAAATGTCATCAAAGCAAAAATTTGTACCGTGACAGAGGTTTGAACCACATACGTACACTTGTGTATCCATCCATTTCAATCCCATCTAAAGCCACTCTGCTACCAATGCTCTATGCACTGAGGGTAGACTTTTGACGATATATATTCTGTTCGCAGCTTCCAAAATATCTACATTAATATTTCTTGTTATTTTAACAGTCAATTTTGTCAATATTTTGACATCGATAAAGTTGTCATTTTAAAATCGTTTAACATTATTTTAATGTCATTTTTACATTCATTAATGTTACAAATGACATTGTGGAGACCACGTTAGCACAATTTGACGTTTATTTTTAAGAGTGTAGAAGAGTACTGCAGAATTCGTAATGCATGTCTCTCACACAGAATCCAAAGCGGCTGGATCTTCTATTTTGGGAATCCAATTCGGCCTGGCGGAAATCAAATTTGGAATATACAAAGAAAGAAGCCCTAAACTCTTTGAAATATCTAATAATGCAGCAATACCAAACTTCATTAATTTGTCTGAAGATATTTCTGTTGGAAATGAAGCTAAAGAAGCATATCAAAAATCTGGGTTTAAAATGGAAACAGTTTTGTTGGATAAAGTAGGTTCCATTTATGAAAAAGTGGTGATGGGAAATGTAAAATCACTTCAGCAGGAAGTAATAGTGTCTTTGGTTTTTGGCTACATAAAATCAGCAGCTTCAGAATATTTCAACGATAGATGCGTAATAAGCGTCCCGAATGCTTTCGACCACGTACAACGAAAAATGATAAAAGACAGCGCCAGTTTGGCTGGATTTGAAGTGTTGCAGATCTTGAGTGAAAACGGTGCAGCCGCGATGACTTTTCTCCAGATTATAATAGTCAAAGAGGAAACGTCAACCTGTTGATCCATTCCTACTCATCTGAAACTGAAAATGATACTTCATCTGTATTCAAAGTCACAGCTCGAAAAATCACTATGCTATTCTCTTGCAGTCCAACGTTTGTAAAGGAATTAAAAAATTCTGGATATATATCAAATTTTTTAAATTCAACTAATCGCACTCAGCCTGAAGATCTGGACATTATTTTAGCCGATGTTACCCAAAAGGTAAGTGGTGGGTATTGCATGTTAATAAAATCCGGGAAGTGTAGTAAAGAATTCACTCCAGATGAGAATTAAGTGAAGAAATTTTGCAATGAGATTTCCTCTGCTACTTTTACCAATGCGATTGTATTGGGAACGATTTACTATGCAGTGTCAATGCAAAGAGGAGAACAATTTGTTGTTACAGAAGCCTTACAGTACGGAGTTGCTATTGAATTTCAAGACAAATCGAATAACTTGACGATTGAAAGAAACACACCATTACCAACTACTAAGGAGCTCGACTCATTTGGGGTATCAGCAGGTGGGACTCCTGTTTGTGCTAATTTAGTCAAGCTTCAGGGCAATAAAATTCCATTGGGAAATTATTCCATCGATGCGGGTCACAAAACCAATGGTTGCAGTATTGGACAAATACATTTTATGTTCGATCGCTCGGGACTCTTAACTACCAAAGGGTTTATATTGACTGGCGAGGGCAAAGAAGAAATATTTGTGACTGAACAAACCTATAATATGAATGAACATAGACGAAAAGAAATATCCGAACAGTTGAAACAAATTTACAACTTGGAAAGAAATGTCAGCTCTCAAAGTACTTTGCGCTTTGGTCTCTGACTAGTCCTTTGATATGTTTGAGAGATAATGAAAGCTAAGTAAAAATATATTAACAATTGGAATGTCTTAGAAAAGCACATGAAAACTTCCTACAATAATTAATTATTTCAATCAAGTTTAGGTATTAGCATTAGGAATATAATATGTTTTGTTATAAACAATAAACGTCATTCCAAATTCAACTTTGTGTATGAATGTAGATTTGGTCCTAAATACATGTATCAAAATCATGATCCTCTAGCTAGCTAGTTTTTTTGAACCTAACGAAAATCTAGAAATTAATTTAGTTACTTAGTGGAGAATGCAACAATATCCATTAAGATTGAGATAGTATTTTTCCCGATATAACTTTCGACGACGGTTTCAAATTACGGGGTAAATCGGTGTAAATGTAAAAGGTTGCATAGACTTACTCTTCCAAAAACACTACATAGTATAGGTGTTACAGGAAATTTGTACAGACCGGACGTTTGCATAGGTCCGGCAGGACATGTGTACACGGCCTGTCCTGAAGTCGGATATTTGAATTATCCTAGGACATGTGCACTTATCCTCGGACATGTGCACATGTCCTAGGATAAATGAAAAGTAATTGTTAAGATAGCCTAGGACAACTGTAGAAATGGAAGTTTATGTGACATTACATGAATCAATACTACTGCCATTTCTTGTTCTACTTTATGACGTTTACAAATTTTTATTACAATGGCATTTCTAGAAATTTCATTTCCTCATTGCACTATTTAATGGCACCGCTGTGCATTAGGTACTTATGCATGTAAACTTTTTATGCTCACTATTGTTTTTGGTGAAGCTCTTCCCCTTAAGAAAAATCTGCGTATTCTC
Source organism: Tomocerus qinae (assembly GCA_020055645.1). Classification (NCBI taxonomy): domain Eukaryota; kingdom Metazoa; phylum Arthropoda; class Collembola; order Entomobryomorpha; family Tomoceridae; genus Tomocerus; species Tomocerus qinae. The sequence continues at coordinate 27,109,153 of CM034546.1, read as the reverse complement.
ATTACGCCTTTCAACAACTGTTTGCAAATACAGTAAAATAAATACTTTTAAATAAGCATTTCTGTTTCATGCACAAAAAAATGTAATATACTTATTTAGTGCAATTTCTCATCTTGATCCAAGTCAATATCTACACATTTTACTTTTTATTTAATCGGAATGTCTACACACGTCTGAACAAGCATAGACATTATTACACTTGAATTGATATATTAAAATGTTAAAAATGGAATTATTTGTTTTTCTAATTGTGTTGTTATTAAATCCGTGTTGTTTTGGTGGGGAAGTTGAAAAAACTGTGGGTCTGGGTAAGAAAATTGATTATTACTAAATAGAAAAAACTTTACGTGTTTCAAAAAGAAGTGTAATTTTGATTTTCATTACGATTTTTGCTCTGATTTTATTTGATTTCAGGGTGCAATGACCATGATAATTGTGATGCCTGTTTAGCAGCTCACTGTTCATGGTCCTGGACTGACAATACATGTTTATGGCCTAACGGAAAATTCCCAGGACTTTTTTGCAGGTACATATTTATAATAACCTCTTAATTTAAAAAAAATAATTCTAAATATATGTTTGTTAATAATTAGAAGGATAAAATATTGTTTCTGAATTGAATTTTTACTTTTCTGCAAAATCGAAATCCAAAGTGGAAATTATCATAATTTCACTCCCAACGGTTTTTTGATGTATATTTTAATGATATTTTAAATTTGTATTTAATTTTATTAATGTAACTCCTAAATGGAACGATTTAAAAAAACATTCTGTATTATGTGTTTTAAGTCATTTTGTAAATCTATTTACTCCATAATGTATTTTAACTACAGGTTTATTAATTACTAAAAATATATTACAGTGTAATACAAATACAAGCATCCGATGTCAGTAAAAAGGACGTTTATGATACCGCATCTGAAGCCAATGCTCCAACTTCTCCAAGTACTATTGAATCAAAATCGCCTACCCCCGCAGATCTAGAACTGTCAACCGAAAACATATTGTTCAAAGAGAAAATATTACCTAGTAATAGCGTGGACGTACCACCCACTTACTACACAATTTTTGGAGTAGGAGGAGGGATTATCCTGTTGTTCATTACCATCTTTTTCGGCATCAAGATAATCCGCAATTTCAAGAACCAACTTTTAAATCTTTCATTTAAGTAGATTAAGTCGACCAATGGAAAAACTGAGGTTTAATTAAACCTTTTGTATATCTAGTTAATATTTGGTTGACTTCGTGGTCTCTTGAACTGGTCAGCTAAAGGTTTTTTCTTTTAATGCTCAATTTTAAACGACTGAGTATCTTTCACGCGCAGTTCTAATATTCCAAAAAATAAACTGGCTCTATTTTTTTCTCAAATACTTCAACAAAATTTTATTTGCACTAAATTATATAAAGGTAAAGGTGATGATTCCTAAAGAGTATTTCACACGGCAATAAAAATCGGATTAATTAATACATAATATGTTCTAGTATTTTTACTCTTTGGGATCCGCGCAGCATATTCTTCAAAATTCTATCGCCTCGCTTGTGAGTCGATAGAGTTCTGAGAAATATTAATGGTTTGGAGGATTTCTCCAAAATTTGTTGAAATAATGTACGAAATAGGTAAAAAGAATGGTGAACAACTATATGTACCTGTCCTGTCGCCGGCCGAATACCTTGTAGATCTCAGTGTTACAATCACTGTTGGAACTGCTAGAAATATTATGTAGTTGTATTAGTAGCTTGCCGATTACTGTGTAGTGACGTGGTCAGTAATTTACTGAGCACGTGGTCTTTGGTCGGTAAGGCTCATTTCAGCTAATACAAAGTAGTGTATAATATAGGTTAGGGCAGCAAGTGCCACCTATGATATAATTTGTGTTTTCCACTAGATGTAACTAGTGTTTGTGAAGCTAAATTGTTGAATGAGCCAATAGCCGATAAGCTTTGGCCGTTAGAAAATAAGAGTCGATCGAGGAGCGTTTTTTCTGTAGAATCTTAGAATACTTGTTCGACCGTGCTCCTGATCGGAGGTCTTTTTCTTTGTGCTGCGAGAAGAGAATTTTTGGGCTTCTTCAGTATCAAAATTGAATTAAATAAATAGTGTGACTGTCTTTTGTGTGAATGCAATTTCACCTAGTTTTGTGTCACAATTATTTTGACCTCATATCATGTCATCTATCCTCCCTGGTCCTAGCGTTTGAACTTAATTTGTCTGTTGGTTACAACATTCTGGCGCCCCTGGTTAGGACTGCAGGGGAAGGTGATAAGTGACAAGATCGTCAACTAGAAGACAGTGCTCGGTTTTTGAAGATTTGTCGTCAACGGAAGGTTGAAGAATTGGACACTTCAAGTCAAGAGGCAGCTGTCGTTCTACGTTGAGTGAGTGGTGCAAGTATTCCGATATTTGACATTGTTTCATTGTTTGTTGAAGTCCGTTGTGTCCACCAGAACTGTCGTTTGTCATTTGGTGAGGGGATTTTCACAATGGAAAAAGTAAAATTAGATCGTGACCTTTTGAGGGCGAAGTTTACCGCTTTGGGGTTAACCATCGTGGACGAGTTGGCGAAGGAAGACCACGTGCTTCGGGACCTGAAGGCCAAATTCGCCCAGATGGAAAGAAAATTTTTGCAGATTGATCTTTTAAATAATACCATTCTTGCAAGTATGAAGACAGATCCAGATTTTGATCAGGATGAATATGAAATTCAATTCTAATCCAGGCCGAAGACGATCGTGACCGAATGGATCGATGTCGTGTGCTGCTGGAAGGTGAACTGAACGCGAGCAAATCTACTGAGGAGGTGGATGCAGGAAGTTCAGTAAGTCAAGTAGGATCACCCAATTTGAAAAGAAAATTCAAGCTGCCGAAACTTGAATGGAAGAAGTTTGCGGGTGACCCTAAGGAATGGCTAGGATTTGGGGGCCAATTCCAGAAGATAGACGACGACAAGAGTATAGATGGTGCCGATAAGTTCCAATATTTGCTTCAGGCCGTTGAGAAGGGTTCCAGAGCCGGTGAGTTGGTGGAAAGTTTCCCCCCAAGTGCAACGTGTTACCCGAAGGCCGTAGAGAGCCTGAAGAATCGTTTTGGACGAGAGGACATCTTAGTCGAAGTCTACGTACGTGAACTGTTGCGGTTAGTGCTTCAAAATGCCTTAAATACTAAGCAGAAAATAGTTTTATCAAGTCTGTATGATAAACTGGAGACGTATTTAAGGGCTCTTGAAAGTTTAAGTGTCACTAGTGACAAATATGCTGCTATGCTGTATCCCTTGGTGGAATCGTGCTTACCTGAAGACGTCATGAGAGCCTGGGAAAGAAGTCGAGCGCAGCTTACTAGTGTCTATGGAGTTAGTGGAAATCAATTTAACCAGTTGACAGTGTTAATGTCGTTTCTCCGTACCGAAGTGGAAGGCGAAGAAAGAATTTCCATGGCTCGTAAAGGATTTGGATTAGAGAAAGAAGACAAGTCAAAGAAAGTAAGACTGAAAACTGAAGAGATTTTTTCTGATGTCCCTACAGCAGCTGGACTTTTTTCTGGTAATAGTGATACAAAGAAAAAGAGGTCCTGTGTGTTTTGTGACAAAAATCATTCAAGTTATAATTGTTATAGTGCGAAACAAATGTCTTACGATGATAAACGTAAGCTTGTTTGCAAGAATAAATGCTGTTTACGCTGTTTGAAGTTTGGACACATGGCTAAGAACTGTAAGTCTACCTATAAGTGTAGAAAGTGTGATGACTTACATGCCGATGTCATGTGCAACTGTGAATTAAGTGCCAAGCATGGGAAGAACAGTACTGATGGAAAGGAGACTGAAGAAACCAACTTGGCCAATCAGACGTGCACTGCTGAAGTTTTGATGCAGACTTTGATGGTGAGGTTACTCCATGAAGGAAAAGAAGTCGTTGTGCGTGCAGTGATGGATTCGGGGTCTCAACGATCTTACATAAGGGAAGATGCGGCGAGGGCACTCGGATATCCATGCCAAGGTGAAGAGAAAATCGCACACAATCTTTTCGGAGGGCTGTATCAAAGGTCAGAGTGCATAAGAAGTACCAGATCAGAGTAAGTAGTATGGATAGAAAATATCGTTGTACTTTTTGCTGTTCTGGATGAAAATGAGATCTGTGGAAATTTGCCGAAGGCGACGAATGGACCATGGATGCAAGAATTAAAGAAATTGTGTATTCCTCTGGCTGATTGTGTGAGTGACTGTCCGGACATAAAGTTATTGTTGGGAGTCGACGTCTGCAAGAAGTTAGAGACTGGCAAAAAATATGATTTTGCTTGTGGACCTTCAGCTGTGGAAACCCACCTCGGATGGACCTTGTGTGGCAAAGCCCCTGGAGGAAAAGCTGACAGTACTTTGCTAGTGACAAACATGTTCGTGAAGGATGCTGATTTACAGGATTTGTGGAAGCTGGACACTATTGGTATTACGGATCCAGCAGAGAGTAAAACCAGAGAAGAGCTGCAGCAGGCAGCAATGGATCACTTCCTGGAGACAGTTACTCGTGAAGCAGATGGTCGCTACGAAGTGTCTTTGCCGTGGATCAGTGGACATGGAGAACTAGCAAGTAATAGATTCTTGGCGGAGAAGCGGTTGCTGTCTGCCACCAAGAAAATTCAAGCTGAAGGAATGATTTCAGCATATCAGAAGATTTTTGATACATGGGAAGAGGAAGGCATCATCGAGACAGTACCCCCGGAGGAAGTAAGTGCGTTTGGTCATTACTTGCCACATAGGGCTGTTCTGAAGCCTAATAGTGAAACGACCCCAGTTCGTCCAGTTTTTGACGCTTCAGCGAAAGAAAAGTTTTCAGTGTCGCTGAACGATTGTCTGGAGAAAGGGCCGAACCTGTTGGAATTAATCCCAGATGTTTTAACCCGCTTTCGTTTGGAAAAAGTAGGAGTAGTTGCGGATGTGAAGAAAGCTTTTCTCCAGATCGGGATTCGAGAAATAGATAGAGACTTTCTTCGGTTTTTATAATGGGAGGATTCGAGCTTGTGTGAGAAAGTGAAAGTGTATCGGCATCGTCGTGTCGTTTTTGGAGTGTCATCCAGTCCGTTCTTACTGGGTGCAACAATTAACTTTCACTTAGATCAAGCAACTCCTACATTACAGTGTACCGCAGAAAAGTTGAAGCCGTCCTTTTATGTGGACAATTGTGTGACGAGCTGTAGCAGTCAACAAGATGTTCAAGTTTTTCAGAAGGAGGCCATTGAATTGATGTCAACAGCAAAGTTTGACTTAAGAGGTTGGGTCACTAGTTATGACTGTGAGCAGAAATCTTGCCCTGTGTTGGGATTTACTTGGAATCTGGAGGATGACACACTCAGTTGTGATGCAAGAGGATTATGTCCAGAAGTAAAGTTGCCAGTCACTAAGAGGAAGATTCTTTCTGCTGCTCATGGAGTGTTCGACCCAATTGGATTCTCATGTCCTGTGACGTTAGTCCCGAAGAGACTTTTGCAAGAAATTTGGAAGTTGAAAATCGGATGGGATAAGGAACTGCCGGAGGAGATCTCAACTAAGTTCGTGAAGTGGTTGGAGATGCTGCCGCTGTTGAAGGAAGTGAAAATCCCCCGATGGCTCTTCGGATCAGATTGTGGTGAAGAAAGTAAAAGTCTTCACGTTTTCGTAGATGCAAGCAAGGAGGCCTACGCAGCATGTGTTTTCATGCGAGGTGAAAGTGAGAATGGAGTTTCTCTTCAGTTGGTCTTGGCTAAGACTAGAGTTGCTCCGGTGAAAAGTGTCTCCATTCCCCGCATGGAACTTTTGGCTTGCTGTATCGGTGCTCGTTTGGCTTTCTCCGTGAAGAAGATTTTGGGCCGAATGGATTTTCCCACTCACTATTGGACAGATTCAGCTAATGCATTGTGCTGGATAAGAAAGGATGAGCAGTGGGCTACATTCGTGGCCAATCGTGTTAAAGAGATCCGGACATTGAGTGACTACAAAATGTGGGACCATATTCCCGGAAGCCTAAATCCAGCAGACTTACCCTCAAGAGGTTGTAACCCGAAGCAGTTATTAGAGTCTGCATGGTGGGAGGGACCTGACTGGCTGAGAGGACCGGAGGAAATGTGGCCAAAAAGTAAGTTTGTTCCGGATGAAGATATTGTGAGTGCTGAGAAGAGAAAAACTGTAGCAGCTCATTTAGTAATTCCAGCAGATGGTTGTCTTTCGGGAGAATTGTTGAAGAGTTTCTCCAATTATCGAAGAATCCTAAAGACTGTTGGATATATGCGTCGGTTCATCAACAACTGTAAGAAAAGAGTTCGAGACAGAAAGTTGGGCCTATTAGACGTTCAAGACTTAGAAGGGGCTGAGATGTCTCTTGTAAAGTTAATTCAGATGGAGTCTTTTGGAGGAAAAGAGGATGTCGCGAAAGGGATCTGTGTTTCCAGAGATGAAGCTGGAGTCTACCGAGTTAAGACTAAGCTACAGTTAAGAAAAGACTCTGAAGATTTGTAGCATCCTATAGTTCTCCCTGCGGAGCATGGATTAGTGAAGCTCATGATAAAAGCGAAGCATATTGAAATGTGCCATGCAGGTGTACAAACTGTTCAGTGTACCCTGCGAGAAAATTTTTGGATTATTCGTGCGAAGAAGACCATTCGTGATGTCATACGAAAATGTGTCCGTTGTCGCCGATTTGATGCCCAGAAGATAGAAACTATCCCAGCACCCTTGCCTGTTGACAGAATCAGAGATGCGGCTGTATTTGAAGTCACAGGAGTGGACTTGGCTGGACCGTTGATCTTGAAAGGAGGTACAAAGACTTGGATTGTCTTATTTACCTGTGCGGTTTATAGAGCCGTACATTTGGAGCTCGTGACGTCTCTTTCCACGGAGGCATTTCTCCAGGCGTTACGAAGATTTGTTTCGAGAAGAGGACGACCCACTACCATTTTTAGTGATAATGGTACCAATTTTGTGGGGGCCGTTAATCTGTTTCGGGGATTGGACTGGAAAGTTGTGGAAGAGACTGCAGCGATCCAGAGAATCCAGTGGAAGTTCATACCCCCCACTGGGGCTTGGTGGGGCGGTTTTTGGGAGCGGCTGGTCCAGTCAGTGAAGAAATTATTAAGAAGAGTTCTTGGAAGGGCTGCCCTTACTTATGAAGAGCTCTTGACTATACTTTGTGACTGTGAGAGTGTAGTAAACAGTCGGCCCCTGACTTATGTATCAGAAGATGTTGAGGATCTCATGCCTTTGACGCCATCGATGTTTCTTCAAGAGGTGAAAGAGTTTCGAGTGGCAGATGTGGACGCATTGGATGGAAAAGGCCTCAACCGAAGAGCTACCTATCAGCAGAGACTTAGTGATGATCTGCGAAGGCGTTTCAGGACGGAGTATCTTGGATTGCTAGTAGGAGCTGAGAAGAAGAAAAGGATCGACACCATAGTTCCCGGAGACATTGTCTTGATTGGTGATGACCATTCAAAACGGATTGATTGGACTCTGGCGATGGTGAAAGAAGTGTATCCCGGACGTGACGGAGTAGTTCGTGTGGCTCGTTTGAAGACGTCTAAAGGGGAAGTGACTCGTCCTGTGCAACGACTGTACCCTTTGGAGGTTTCTGTTGAAGACAGAAAGGAAATGTTGGGAACGGATCACGAAGACTCGACTGAGAAATCCGAATTTGTGACCAAGAGTGGCCGCAAGGTGAAGACGCCAAAGAGATATGGCATTGCATGAAATTTATTGCTTGTATGTATGATTTTGATTGAATTTACGTGTCTGGTAAACGCTTATGCGTGTTTAGTTAAGTTCTTTCTATGTAACATGTTCCTAGATTAATTAGATTAAGTTCTGAAGTATGTTAAGAACTTAATGGTGGGAGTAATGTTGGAACTGCTAGAAATATTATGTAGTTGTATTAGTAGCTTGCCGATTACTGTGTAGTGACGTGGTCAGTAATTTACTGAGCACGTGGTCTTTGGTCGGTAAGGCTCATTTCAGCTAATACAAAGTAGTGTATAATATAGGTTAGGGCAGCAAGTGCCACCTATGATATAATTTGTGTTTTCCACTAGATGTAACTAGTGTTTGTGAAGCTAAATTGTTGAATGAGCCAATAGCCGATAAGCTTTGGCCGTTAGAAAATAAGAGTCGATCGAGGAGCGTTTTTTCTGTAGAATCTTAGAATACTTGTTCGACCGTGCTCCTGATCGGAGGTCTTTTTCTTTGTGCTGCGAGAAGAGAATTTTTGGGCTTCTTCAGTATCAAAATTGAATTAAATAAATAGTGTGACTGTCTTTTGTGTGAATGCAATTTCACCTAGTTTTGTGTCACAATTATTTTGACCTCATATCATGTCATCTATCCTCCCTGGTCCTAGCGTTTGAACTTAATTTGTCTGTTGGTTACAACAATCACATTTATATAGAATTTTTGCCATAGTATACGTCAACAAAATTGTTGACCTATGTCTAACTAATACTTTTTGTGGAACTGTGCTTATCATTTTGTCATTTAGGGATTACAATTTCCTGCCTCTTATCATATATACATGTAGAATAAATGATAAAAGTCTATATGTCGTAACGCCTTTATCAAAACAAATTCATATCATCATGACATGTCGTTATATGACGTGCATGTATTTTACAGGAAGTTGTACAGACAGAACGCATGCAAAATGTCTATAGGATATAAAGTTTGAAGTGCAATTCATGTATATCGCTGTCTATAATATTGATAAACTGCTGTATGCTAAGGTCGGTGACATCCGCATATCTGCTTTAACAAAATGGTGTGTATTGGCTATTTGAAATTAATAGTTATGATCCTATTGACTAATGCGCTGATCAGTTAACCACTGTCAGCTGTGACACTGTGTGATGTTTAAAAGTGTGTACAGAGTACGGAGTTCAAAAAATGAGCATTCTGTGATAAGGGTATATCATATAATATCAGTCATGCCATAATACATGTATGTATGTGCGTTGGTTGCTCCGAGGCCCCAACTATTCTTCGACAAATTGGGTATTCAATCACAGGTGGTTGAAAAACTGGGGAAAGTGAATTCAGTTAATACAAATTTTGTGCTTTCAATTTGCGTTTCCGACAAGTGTCCACCCACTATTTACATTCTTGTTTTTCTTTTATGTGTCCCCTTTCATTCTTATTTTTCATGTACATTCGAGAAACTTTACCAATATTCTCAACAATACGCTAATATACCTCCGAAGAACCTCCTTAATCGTTCTTATATAATGTGACAAGTAATAAAATCAGTGTTGTGCAGTGGTTAAAACCACTAGTGGTCATAATGGCCATAATGGTCAAAATGGCCTGGTCAAAATGAAATTGAAAAGTGGTCAAAATGGTCAAAATGTAATTTGGGGCACTGTGAAACTACATTAAAGCCAAGGAGGCTACGTAGTTCCGCAGATGTACGAATTGCTGTTTACATTTTACAAGTACTTTTTATGACCAGGGACGGTATTCTGAACTTTTGTGGTAAATTTGCGATATCGCAAGAGTTGCTATGTCTACTTGCGATGTCAAAATAAATCCATATTCTCATGTCAGTTAGCAGCGTCCTAGCAAGTTTGCGACGTTGTAGCAGTTTTTGATAAGTTGTCCTAGGTAACGGTACTTATCGGCATGGATGTTCCAACTCCAAGGTATGGAGTAGTGTGGGAAGGGTGTTAGGCATTGATTGAGGTACTACTTTACGAGTGACTGTAGTCATGGAAATTACAGTTGCCTAATGTCTTGCACTTCAATATGCATGGCACTTGACAGTCGTACTACGGAGTCCGAGACCGGAGATTATCAAATTGCAATTGATATTGTCAAAGTAACCATAGGGATCACAAGTGTCTCCAATCTCCAAGTGCCTTCAACAATGTGATCGCAAAGTTGCGGTAGCTCTCAGTTTGCGCTAACTTTGCGACAGATGTTTGCTATGCTGTGGCAAAATTATGGGATGAGAATCGTGTTTTGTAGCAGCGCTATGGAATTTCCCTATTCCTACGACAACGATAGCAAAGTTAAATCTACGACAATGATGAGAATATGGACAATAGCAACTCCTGTGGTAACTCAATATTTGCTTGCGATTTCCCCTTGCTAAGGGGTTCAGAATGTCGTCCCAGTATGACAATAATTTCATTTTGTAGCATTCGGTATTTAAAATTTCAGATTAAATTCATGACGGGCACATTAAATAATAAAAATTACATTCTCAGAAGTATATATTCTCGATTGTAAGGCAACATAATTCTTACATCGTACCTGTGATGTATCTAGAGAAATTTAAAATACCTATTTCTGACTCCGACGTAGGATTTCTGTAGTAGAAGGTTACATAAGTTAATATTTCGTAGCCAATTTAAGAGGACATGCAGTGCAGATATAACCATCCAGTCATAATATTCATTATTATTATCCTAAATATGCTTAAAGTTGAGTATTTATTTGACTGAATTATGCTAAAGATCGTATTTCTATTGAAAATATTTGATATTCTATATAGTTAGGTACGATTTGTTATTCAAAACATATGATAACAGTTTAAGTATTTAAAACAGGCGCGGGTCTAGTACGCATGTGCAAGTGATGACGCGCATTTTGACCATTTTGACCATTATGACCATTTTGACCATTTTGACCAGTGGCCTGGTCAAAATGCAAAAAAGTGGTCATTAGTACAACACTGAATAAAATGTTTGCAACATTACAATCTTTACTCTACATAAAGATAAACTGGGGCATGCGCATGGGATTCTTTCACTATTCTTGAATAAATGTTTGTATCTATGTCCGTAATATTTTGTAACTAATGAGCAAGGGTAATATTTTGTAAATGAGCAAAGCCTAGACTACTGAGTCCAATCAACGGTCTATGAAATTCGGGCCAATGCGCAGTCGCTAGAAATTTACTGATTGCAACATTTTCTAGCACACTTTGTGTGCTAGGATTCAACTAGTATATACATAATTTCGTAATAAATTGTGCCCCCATAACTAACTTCAACCCAATCTATTTCTTGTTAAACTTAAATATGGCGGTATCCAGGCATACAGAAAATATAATTTTTTGGTAACCTCGTTACCCTGGCAAGCAAAAAATAAATTCGGTTACCGGGCGGGCAGTAATTTTGTGAAATCGGGCAGGAAGCGCTCGTAATTTTATAAAAACGGACAGCCCACCTCAACTTGCGGACGCAAGTCCTAACGTAGTTACCGGGCAATGCCTGTCCGAAAAGGGAAGCCTAAAATAGTTTCATTGCAAACATTTTCTGTATGCCTGGGCGGTATGTAACTATATTTCTCATGTTAATCTCTGTGAATTTCATTCATCAATATTATTTTATAAATCATGTACAAAACTCTCCGTATCTGTAGTTGTGATTAAAGTATTAGCGCATAATTATTTGATGATGATTAATCAAATTACTTTGCATTTTAACTATTATTTACCGGAGAAAAATCTTACAGATATGCATCACTATATACGCACGGTGGCCGACGCGAAAAAAGATGTGACAGAAAAGACTGGCTATAGATTTAATTCATGTTAGATTAGTTTTGCTAAATCATAGGTTGGCTTATTGGATTATTTTTGTTGGTGATTAGATAATTCTTTGGCTATATGGGTCCCTATTATTTACAAAGCTTCAAAAACTGCAAACAGAAAGTGACTAAATTTAAATTGATATGTGGGCTTATGTGAGTAATAAGTTGGTGCGGTGACCTTAAAGTTTAAATTTAAATATTTCATTTTCAAGCTTGTTATTTCATTATAACCTCGATTTATTTGTTCATTTTTTGACTTGATTCATAAACTTTATATTTTGATAAATTAATAAATGCCTACAACTTAAAACGATGTGCGGATTCAGTAATCCCAACCCAACTAACTAGAAACAACCACTGTATAATGGTGGTATAGGTATAGTACAGGAAATAGGCAAGTATGAGTGTAATACTCTATGAGCAGGCAGGATATATGTACCGTTTCCAGCAACTTAGAACCTTAAGGTGAAAACTATGATATTGAGTAAAGAGGAATACAAGGCAACCACATCAATCTAACCTCTCAGTATTTTAGACGTTTATGAAACTAATAGTTATGTAAACGTCCTACACATGATTGTCCGAAGTTTTTCCAACTACTTCCATTGAGTTAGACACCATTTCCAAGCACTTAGAAAACATTTCTAAACAGTCAAGTGGGTGTGTTTAGTGGGAGGGGCAACCACACCCACTTGGTAAATACAGTTGTATTTTACAACCAATTTGGATTTTGAAGTTTCAAAACTAGCTTATTTCGAATAAATTGGACATTTTAACGAAATTTGAAAACTGGGTGGAGCGACTCCACCCATTTTCTAATATTTACACAATTAAGCTGTCAAATTCTATTTTGACGTTGTGGAACATGCTGATTTCGAATAAATTAGTCAATTTAACCAAATCTGAGAAGTGGGTGGGGCCAGCCTACCTATTTTCTAATATTTATACAATTAAGTTGTCAAATTTTATTTTAAGCTTTTGAAACATGGAAATTTCGAATAAATTAGTCATTTTAACGACACTTGAAAACTGGGTGGAACGACTCCACCCATTTTCTAATATCTATACAATTAAGCTGTCAAATTCTATTTTGACGTTGTGGAACATGCTGATTTCGAATAAATTAGTCAATTTAACCAAATCTGAGAAGTGGGTGGGGCCAGCCTACCTATTTTCTAATATTTATACAATTAAGTTGTCAAATTTTATTTTAAGCTTTTGAAACATGGAAATTTCGAATAAATTAGTCATTTTAACGACACTTGAAAACTGGGTGGAACGACTCCACCCATTTTCTAATATCTATACAATTAAGCTGTCAAATTCTAGTTTGACGTTGTGGAACATGCTAATTTCGAATAAATTAGTCAATTAAACCAAATCTGAGAAGTGGGTGGGGCCAGCCTACCTATTTTCTAATATTTATACAATTAAGTTGTCAAATTTTATTTTAAGCTTTCGAAACATAGAAATTTCGAATAAATTAGTCATTTTAACGAAATTTGAAACTGGGTGTGCCGACTCCACCCATTTTTTAATATCTATACAATTAAACTGTCAAATTCTATTTTGAGGTTGTGGAACATGCTGATTTCGAATAAATTAGAAAATTTAACCAAATCTGAGAAGTGTGTGGGGCCAGCCTATCTATTTTCTAATATTCATACGTTTAAGTTATCAAATTTTATTTTCAGATTTCGAAACATGGAGACACTTCTCAGATTTGGTTCTCACCTCTCTTGATACAGTGGTTTGTTACCTTGTCTCAGCCATGATAAAATGGTTTGTTAATTTGTAGCAGCCATAATAAAATGGCTTGTTACCTTGTAATATTAAGCAGACGATATAACAATAGAATCATATAAATATAGCATGTAATTTAAATGTAATTGTAATTAAGGATATCTTAGGATTAAGGAGAAGTTTAGGGTAATAGAGTGGGGAGAAGACTGCCTTTCACGGTTTTGCTTATCCACAGCTTCCGTGATACTCAATACGAGTTGTAAAGTTTAACCTCACGGGACTTTACAACTGAAATCAAATTTATAAATTTCTTATTTGGGATTTTCCGTAAGAAATTTCACAGATGTTTTAACCCTTGTTCTCCAACGTTCAGGAGTTTGATTTTTAAACGTTCTTTACATAGCCTTAAAAGTTGAATTCTCAATGACCTAGTCAAACTCAGCAGTTGGGCATTTTTGACGAAATTTCATTTATTGGAAAGGTTTTAAGGCTATCCGTCGATGAGCAGAATATTGATAACACGTCCACTGAAGGAAATAAAAAGTTGTCACACTTGAAACATATGTACGATATATTTTCTGAGGATTTATTGTTGTCCTTTCTCTCAAAAAGCTTCTGATTTAAAAGAAATAGGGCTACCATAAGACTTTGTGTTTTATTTTTTCTTGCCCCAAATAGGGTTTCCCATAATCAATTTTCTACGATTTTCTTATATCATTCCTTTCGGTTACACTAGATTGTGGCAATTTAATAAGTGGAGGAACGGTGCCAATTTAATAATTATGTCATATTATCCTACTGACTTGGTTTGTTAATAATCAATCTCCGTAGTAAAATTACTCATTTCTGCTAGTCGCTAAGAAACCGTATCATCGAAGCAGCCTTAAGGCTTAACATGTAGTTAAAATATTAGGTGTCAGTGTCAGTAACAGGCTACCAAATTTTAAAAAATGACTTTTCCGTTCATTCAGTCTCTTATTGCCCTTTTGTCACAAACTGAACGAAGAAAGTGGATAATGGACTGCAATTCAACCAAATTACCCTACTGGTTTCTATTACAAACACTTGTAAATAATGGATGGATGATTCATAATGTATTGCTCGAAAAAGATTAAAACCAGTGTTAGAAAAGAATAGAATTCTTACAATAAGTATCGGTAAAAAACATTCTTACGAAACTATACTGGAATGTAACAATACATGCTACATGATATGCAGGTGCAAGGAACAAATTATAAAGTAAATTGATGACGTATGAACAGCATGCTGATGTATAGATGATCAACTGACCATACATGGGATGGGATTGGGATGCAAATATTAAGTGTGTATTGTGTATTGTGTGCGTAATCAAGTAGATAATATTATCACTTACGTGGAAGGATAAGGAATATAATATAACATTTATTTCTCGTTGACGGGACTACTGGTTTTCAGTATATACAAAGATCACAATCATTACACAAATTCATTCCCCCTAGAGAGCTGTTGTACTACAGTATAATTTTATACTTTTTTATTATTTATATCCATATTATTATTTTCATTTTGAATATTAATTCCATCATATAATGGAAAAGTGTCAGAAAGACCACATAAGACGAAACCTTATGAAACTCATAAATGGGACATCGAATCTCCCCGTTCTGCTTGCCTCATTATACTCCAGAGAAATAATCTCTAAGTCTACTAAACAAATCATAGTAAGTTTCTTTCCATCACTTCCTTAAATTTAAGAAAATAGCTACAATATGACAATATCTTCAACAATAAGATGGTATCATTTTTGCAATCACAACACGAGAATTATTATTTTCTCAACATTTTAATCTAAAAAGTATAGTATTTTTAGCACATTTCTAAAAATTCTATGTTTAGCTAATATCTATAGCATATTTATTTAAAGCGTTATTTTCTCCTGATAATAATATTGTATTTGACATAAATAGATATCCTGATTGGGTCCAGACTACTTCAGTATTATTTTATAATTTCCAAGAATTCTAATTATACTACTAACAGAATTTTACGCGATGCCTGTTTGTAACATACATGCTCTATGCGAGAATGCGTGCTGCAGAACGAAGGGAGAGAAAAGTTTGTTTGTGTGTGTTTATGGTAGGCATAACCTTCGCTCCGCTGCACGTTAACAACTTACTCTTTACCTCAAGTAGTAAGCGCGCCGCCCATTCATCCGGTGATGACTTCGACTCTTGGCAATGTTATTATACTTTTTGCCTCATGCATATTAATTAATGCACATTAATTGAGCACCTCCACCGTGAAATTGCAAATCTCAGTTGCTACGAAATTAAATTTTGTTAAAGTTAACAAATTTTATTCGTAGCAACTGAGATTTGCCATTATTCGTTTTAAGAGCTCAATATTAGTTTATATGTGACCTTCTAGGGGATTTTATCAGTGTACAAAATTTACCACTTTTTATGCTTTTTTACCATAACAGTGGTAAAATTGCACTTAATGGTATAAATGCATTTAATGGTAAAAATGGTAAATATTTGAGACTGATTAGACAGCTTAATGCAGATATTAAACTTCCTAAAATATATAGGTTTTAAAACTTTATTTTCTATGAAACATTTTCAATTAGCTCCTTAATTAATTACCAAATTAATCAAGTAAATATTACTAAAACCAAGATTGCATTTTGGTATCGTCAAATTAAATTTGATTTGAAGGCAATATAATAGCAATTAATTTCTCAATCGGCAAATAAGGGCTATCAATGCCCACATTGGTTGAATCTAACTTTGATTGGCGAAAAAGTGAAAACTTATCAATTAGTAACAACAATCATCAGCTGCTAAGCTATTTCATACTTTGGCCCCGAATTTTATTCAAAATCTACACACGAAATTTCAACGAAACAATTTTTACCATTTTTTACCATTTTTACCACTTACCACTACTTTTTAGGTAGTGGTATTTAACGTTTAATACCATTAAAAACCACTTACCACTGGTAAGTGGTAAATGGTATTTTGTACACTGGATTTTATACCATCGGCGAAATATTATAAAAATGAGTTAAGGCCAAGAAGCATAACCTGTAGTCATAGCGCTTAAGTCAGTTTATGCTTCTTGGTTAAGGCCATACTCTTCCTATTCCTATTGCTATCACGATTTGTGATTGTGATGTCATTATCAGTTGATTTTCAATCTACTAAAAATTGTTTGCAATTAGACATGCAGAGCTCCCAGTCGTGATATTTAGTGGCCGCGGCGGCTGGAAATTTTGGTACGGTGGCCGTCATATGGTTTCATCAGTTTCAAGTATTTTTCCCCAGCAGTGGCGCGGCGGCGACTGATAGCAAATTTGACCATAAAACGGCGGCGGCAGTGGCTGACCATCACGGCTGGGGGCTCTGTTTGGGTGTGAGAAGTAAGGAGGTTGGTGAGTTGGTGTGATGGCCTTACTATCTCACATTCAATTCCACGCAAATCCATCTAGAATACTGTCGTGCGAATTAATTCGCATTTTTGTTAAGGCCTGAGTATAGTGACGGCTTGGGTCTATTGACGGTCTCGTACTTAATATACTCTCTTTTTTATAGGAAAGTTACCCCGACGAGTGTTCAAAAGGTTACGAGCTGTATACTTCACTGATGAAAACAAGTAAATACAATCAGATTATTGAATCCTTAATCGAAACAGAGAATCCTAAGGCTGCCGCTATCTTTCAGGAGGTAGGAGTATTCATCAATAATATTGGGGCAATTGACAAAGGTGATTTCGATAGAAAAAGATTAAATATCGACCAGGCACCACTACCTATACCTAAGTTGCACGCAATCAAACTTGAAGAATGAATTTGTTTACTGAGTGTTGTAATAAAATGTGTTGTTCAATTTACGAAATTAAAATTACACGAATGAAGTTCAAATATTTATGAAACAAGGTACACTGTAAATCATTAAAATTCTAATTAGGAACTAAATATTTAGCCCGAATTGTTTATAGAAGTTTTCCATAAAGTTATAGCTCTGAAGGCTGTCAGTTGCTATTTAGCTTCGAAGCTATCTGTATTGAAATTTTCTATGGATAAGTCACTGCATTCTTTAAAAATTTCATAAATTATTTGGACCTCAAAAGTAGTCGATTGAGATTCTGATTCTTCCGCAATTTAATATTTCTAAAATCTCTTCCATTCTGTATCAGTATCTTTCGATCTGCTTACATTTGCTTAATTTTAAAAGAATTTAGCACAAATTTATAAATTTAGGCACTCAATTTTCATAAATGCATGTCGCGACATTTTGCATAGGATTTTGCAATTTCGTAAATGGGTATTGAGATTTCGTTGTTACACTAGACCAGTGACCAGTTACTTACATGTGACGATGACATTGACACTAGGGCATGGTCCAAGACAATTTTTCGCTATTTTAAAGAAATACGGCTTCTTTTTAACCAAAAACTGGTTTTGATAACCTTACAAATAGTGTTTGAAACCTGCTTTATGTAAATCTTAAAGCGTGAGGAAACTGGTATGTGATCTAAACGAAACCTTTTCTCGAAACCATTGAAACCTCGCTTTGGAAGCCGTAGTTGGCATTACATAGATTATGCTTACTGTAATAATGTAATAACCACTTAATTTAGATTTTAAATCCAACTATCCCAAATCCAGCTTTGTTTCTTTGTTAATTTGTCTGTCCTTATTTCGTCTTGGGGCCGATTAGTGGTTTTGAGTTTTCTGTGGTAACTCTATAAGTTATGTATTATGAAAACGTGGAAACGAAACGTAAACGATTCTGTGCTTGTCTGGTCCGCGTTCCTAGTAGGATCCCAGATTTTCAATCGCATGTATATCATACCAGGCAGGCCCAGGCCCAGGGCCCATACCCTTGTAATAAACAAAGTTATACGAAGATCCTCTGCTTACATAAAAACCGACACGGACACTTACAGAAATCATTATGCGAATGCGCTGCTTATAATTTATATTATAGTAAAGATTAGCACGCACAGTGTGATAGAAAAATGTTAAAATATTCCCTACGCCTGCGTACTAACACTCGTCCGGAATTACAATAACTGCTTTTATATTATGGAGGATGCCTATAAGCGTGTTGAAATGTAAATTCAATTCAGTACTGGTAATCTAAAGAGTCATTACAAAACGATACGGACATACTTAACACTTAGAATATCAACAGATTTCCATGCGCATGTCCCATATTAGGTTCATCTATAGTAAAGATGTATAGTAAAGACTAGTTGAATCCTAGGATCTACAGTGTGGTAGAAAAATATTGAAATATTCGTAACTTGGACGATTTTCTTTTAAACGTATTGGTTTGCCATATGAAGACAAAACAAACGATACGACGGATCCAATTTTTGTTTAAACAAAAGTTGATTGTCTTCATGTCCTCTAGAACATATGTATGATTATGAACGATATCGAACCACGGATACCTAAATTCGGGGTGCCGGGTAACAACCTTTGGTGACCTCTCCCAGGTAAACTACTCGGGGGTTTTCATACGCTAATCACAGTTGATTGTCTTAATGCCCTCTACAATATATATGAATATCAACCCTATTTAACAGAAGGATCTTAACCATAGGCTTACCGCCTTTGTCCTTTATTGATACTGCGCTAGCATTTAACTAGAATTATATAGGTGTATACTTAGCAAGCACGTATACAGAACTGAATTTCGGGGATAGGGGCTATAGACTTCCGATAGACAGTTTAATTGTATTAAATTTTTGCATTTTTTAACGAAAATGAGTAATAAGTAGTCTATAAATTGCAAAAGGTTGCAATTTTTTGTTATTTTGAAAAAAATTCCTTTATCCTGGATTTCGGTGGGGGGGGGGTGGGCTTCAGCCCGTATAACCCATCCCTCTATACGTCCTTGATACTTAGCGTATTTAAAACGCATAGGATACCTATTACCTATACACGAGAAGGAAGCGGAAGTAATTAAAATGAATAGTAAGCAGAGTTGCGAATATTCCCATTTCCCACCTCTGTTTGTTGGACGTCCGGGAAATGCGGGAAATTGTGGTTAATGTTAGTTAATAGTGGGAAATATGGGAAATAAAGCCCAAAAATGTGAATTTCGGCGCAATTTTTTCTTTATTTGCCATTATTTCCCACACTACTCATTTCCCACTCCATTTTGATACCCACATTTCCCAGTGGGAAATGGGAAACTTCCCGTTAGTGGTATTTCCTAGTCGAAACCTTGATAGTAAGTTAACCAGAAATTCCAAAACTTTATTAACTGTAGAAACTTCAATATTTGTCAACTCATTTATTTCAGTGTAATCTAATGTTATAAAACTGGTATGCATATAAACCACAGGCACAGGGTATGAAAAATCCATGGGTTTTTGCTTTTGGTGAGGGTTTTTGGGTTTTTCATGCCCTGACAGGACAGGCATTTGAGAATTTCAGTGAAAGAAAGATGGATTTCTACATACCAAGCAGAAGCAGAACTCGCCTAAATTCCAAGCAAAAGAGGATTTTTTGTCAAAAAGTATAAAATCTGAAAATTTTGATCATTTTTGACAATATATCCTTTATTCCTTGATTGTAAAGATATGAATAAAACTATTTTAAATAGCAGACAATTAAAATAAAAGCAAATGGAAAGAATTCATTTCATTCTTGCTTCGCGAATTATGTCAACTTCGCCTACAATATTGGATGCATTCCATTTTATTGGAATTCTGAGGAAGGAATATTTGTGTTTGTGAATTCCTGCAATGGATCCAAAGTCTCTCAGGAGTATTGAGCTGCGCGTTTGTAATTCTAACAGTTTAGCAACTAATTTATTCAATTGGAAGCAGTGATCTTAAAATAAACGACTTGAAATTTCGACCAGACGTAACATTGTGCAGACGATTTTAAATTGCTTACTTTCAGAAAGTATTTGCTACCCAAAATATCAGTCTTTTAGTCTTTAAGATTTAGGTTAGGAGAATCTGTATTTTGGATGTAAGTTATTTTGTATGAATTGAGACATTTGTTTTATAAAACATAAATTCTTTTTAAAAACATTTATTTTAGTGGTTTTCTAAATTTTCATAAATTACACTCGGGGATTATTTCCTATTAAATCGAAAACTCGATTGTATTTGCAAACTGGTGTGTAATTAGTAATGAAGAACTAGCTTTAGACCACTTATTTAAGTTGGAATGTTTTAGAAAATTCTGTAATATAATCGTAAACTTGAAAAACTTTACCTACCTATATATCTATGTACTAGTGAACCCAGCAAAGGGACGAACCTAGCCGCAATAAATTTTCAAAAAGCTAAAATCTATTGAGTCTTTCTAAGGGTATGTAAAATGTTAATTACAACCATTCTGAACCATTCAAATGTTTTAGGGGGTCGTAACCCCCGTCTGAGGCTATCTTCGCCCCCTCTGATATATTCATTGAAAATAAAGGTCCCCCATATGTACCCAAATACATTTGCCTAGTATATTTGGTTTTATTAAAAATGTCTCATTACATTCTGAGATATTTAATTTTAAAATCAATTTTTTGGTACATATTTTCAAAAGGACCTGCTTCTGGGCAGCATTAGTCCTGTTGCTTAAAATCACTTTCGCATCACTTTCGCAAGTTTCGAAAAACAATCCAGGTCGCCAATTTTTAAGTTAAGAAAGAATCCTTCACAGATGAACAAACAACCAATACCCGAAAAGCAATACAAAACATGCATATCTACTACAAACACAAAGCACAGCAAATCAAAGATGTTGGTAGTTTTGAAATAATCACACACCAGACCTTAACACAGAAGTAGCTAGATAAAGTTATCCAATATCCAATGTAATCCTTTACCGGTACTGTATTCCATTTGTCAAAGAAAACTTTTATTTTTCATTTATTTTATGTGAATTTAGCATAATATCAAAATATTTCATTTTTTGGTACTGGTACCGGTATTGGGTTGAGGAGTACCGGTACTCCCGGTATTTCCCAGTACCAGAATAAGGGTACGATTGCCTATATAGTTAAAATAATATTAATTCACAATTTAAATAATAGAAAACTTATTAGTAAATTTTATTGATGTGTAATCTTATATGGTGATGCATTTTCAATTGAAATCTTGAATGACTATTTCTCTATTTTACAGGTGGATATTTTTTGCAATTGGCCAATAAAATTACACACTTCCATCCCAAACTTTAAAATAACTTTTAAAATTACACACCTCGATGCCAAACTTTAAAATAACTTTTAAAATTACACACCTCGATGCCAAACTTTAAAATAACTTTTAAAATTACACACCTCGATGCCAAACTTTAAAATAACTTTTAAAATTACACACCTCCATGCCAAACTTTAAAATAACTTTTAATGTAGCTTTAAAAAACTGAAAATTTCTCATTTAGGAAGCTTTAAACGTTTTACCATGCACCAATCTTCAGGTGAAAATAAAGCGAAATGAGTCAATTGGAAAGTCAAAACCGAAAATTACTCATATTTTGGAGGAAGGGGGCACGTGTATTATGTTTTCAAGCTCTTCCATAGCAATGGGTTTGTAAATCATGTGAATCTCAGCTTGTACAGACAGATATGCTTTCTTGGAGCAAGCGAATCTACAACGCGCTAAAATTCAAATTTACCCTACCAGACATACATAGTTATATAGGTAGGTAATTTTATCCCAGTCTGTGGTTATATTATAGGGATGGTTAGTAGAGCACATTTAAATTTTACCGCGTTGATCCAAGAAGTCATTATTATTATAATATAATGCCTTTCGAAATCGAGTCGCGTATGCTGGGAGTTACTTATATTTTATAATAGGGTTAAATATTTATGTGTATATGTAAATTATTTTTGAAACAGTGCGTCAAAAGACTAAAATTTTGGACATTGGACTGTGAGTCTTTCATGTCTTCATTATGTTTAATTTGCTGTTTGCAACGTTTATACTATGGGTCAATGTGTCTATAGTCTCCAAAGTTTAGGAGCCTGATTTTTAAACAGAAAGTAAATGTCATCCTGATGAATTTTTTATGAAAAATTTACTGCATTTAATCAGACGTTGTGTTACATAACCTTAAAAGTTGGTTTCTCAATAGCCAAACTCAGCAGTGGGACACTTTTGACTAAATTTCATGTATTGAAAAATTTTATGGCTAAACACCACATTTAGTTGAATTTGAAATATTTTAGGTGTCGCAACAGGCTACCATGCTTTAAAAAATAATGACGTTCTTAACGTAAAAGTTCATTCAGTATCACATCACCATTTTGTCAAAAACTGAACAAAGAAAGTGGAGAGTGGACACAGTGCATTTCAGCGAGACTAATTATCTAAGCTATATATATGTTAACGGTAATAAGTAAATTCAGGCATTAAGCTTAATGCCTAGGCAATAAGTAAAATTTTAGAAGAATTCTAGTTTTTGGTATTTGAAGTTTAGAAGACCATTTATAATGTCCAATTATATTCTTTTTCCTAAATAAGGACATTGTACCGAGTTCAAAATGCCGCATATGAACAGCGTGCGACTAAGACTTAAGAAGTTGTAGTGGTTTTTATGCAAAAGGTTTATAGTCTATAACTCGCAGTTTATTCGTGACACAGTAAACATCTTTACCTTTTTGGACTTGTAAAAACGTCCTTGTTCAAATACAAATACGAAAAAATGGTATATGAATGTTCTTTCAAATTTTAAGTATGAAAAACTAAAATGTTTCAAAATTACACTTAATGCCTAGGCATTAAGCTTAATGCCTGAATTTACTTATTGCCGTTAACATATACACTTGTCAATATAAGTAGTAATGAATCATTAGTTTATATAAAGGCCCGTTTTAGCACTTTATCAGAGTAATAAATCATCCATATCCATGTAATAATTAAACAAATTAAAATTCTTCATGGAATTACTATGTAGGAGCAATGACCAGAGTATCATATAAATGGATAAAGTTGTTGATATAATATGAAGTACACATTGTTCAATGTACTATGGACTGCACTGCACCAAGCAAATAGATAAGCATCAGATGAATCGTTTTCGACGCCCACATGACGAAAGTTTTTAAAGTTAAAGTTCAAAAAGTCATCATATATAAAGATCACCATTATCATTAACAATTGCATTCCGCCTAGATAGCTGTTGTAATACAGAATAATTGTATATTTTTTATTATTTATCATATTGTTGGATTTTGAATATTAATTCCATCATATAATGGAAAAGTGTCAGAAGGACCACATAAGACGGAACCTTATGAAACTCATAAATGGCACTTCGAATCTCCCCGTTCTGCTCGCTTCACTTTACTCCAGAGAAATAATTTCTAAGTCCACAAAACAAATCATAGTAAGTTTCTTTTCATCATCTCCTTAAATAAGAAAATACCTCCAATATGACATTATCTACGTTTATAATTTTTGCAAACACCTATCACGAGATTTGATATTTTCCCAACATTTTAACCGTATAGTATTTATTTGTATCGCTATTTTAACCGCTGTGGTAACCACATCTTATTTTATTTACCTTAATTTCTCCTCTTAAATTATTAGAATCACGTCAAATATTGTGTCTCACATAACTGAATATCATGATTGGGTCCAGAATACTCCGGATATTATTTTCCATGATCCCAATATTTAATATACTCTCTTTATTATAGGAAAGTTACCCCGACGAGTGTTCAAAAGGTTACGAGCTGTATACTTCACTGATGAAAACAAGTAAATACAATCAGATTATTGAATCCTTAATCGAAACAGAGAATCCTAAGGCTGCAGCTATCCTTCAGACGCCATTACCTATAACTGCGTAGCACAAAGTCCAAACTTTTGTCCAAACTTTGTTTATACTTCAAAAGTTTTTAATGCTAGTGACAAAATATGTATTTCAATAACGTAATAAATTAAAGATATTAATTTTAAATGTAAACGAAACAAGGTATATTACTGTAAATCTTTAAATTCAGAACTAGATCTTTAGTAGTCCAAATTGAAACTGTTCGGAAGCTTTCTAAAAAGGTTTCTCTGGTGAAGCCTATCAGTAGTCAGTCCTGTAACCTGAAAGCTATCTGTATTCTGTACTGAGATTTGGTATAAACGAGTCAACCCAGCCACATATGTCTTATCTGTCGTCTGGCCTGATTATTCAATGTGTGCTTTCACTGACGGTTCGAGTCTTTGACTATAGGTGAAATGGCCGAGGTCTGTTTAAAGGTGAGTATGTTTGAATTGTAAATGTGCATGTGGAATTAAGGCGAAGAATGATAATGATATGTGTACTGATTACCTAATGAAGCATATTATCTAGGTCGACAGGATACGATTAATAAAATATTCAAGGAATGTTATTTTTTACACATGTTATCAGTTAACGCTCCAATTAGTTATGTCGAATGATGGCCTGTTTCTTGATCATGCATGGGATGAAAATATGAAGTATATATTGTGAGGAAGTAAATATATCTGTTTCAAATTCTCTTTAGGCTATTTCCCATTTCTTCAACTGCTTTTAATAAATCCCCCTTTGGTACACGCAGCACTGAGAATGGCAATTCTTATTAAATGAATTTAAATGACTATGCAACCAGTATTAAAATATTAATGCTTTACCATCGTGTTTTCTTGTTGTATTGTTTTTTGTCATTCGAACAACTATATGTGGTGATATTTATGATTGGTGAATTTTTGGTTGACGTTCTATTAGTAGGCTCAAGCACAAAATGATCTGCTCCAATGATTAGTAAACCACTCTAAAGATCCATTTGACCAAAAAGAAATTCGGTTACTATGTCTATATTAATGGATAATATACTGCACAAAAAAGTTTATGGACTTACCAATTCAATTAGTTTTCCATTATTTTTGCTACTCAGTATGAAATCACAGCACAGTGCCATAAGCGCTTTCATTGCTACTAATTCCATTGGATTCCATTCCATCGTTGTTGTTGCAAAGTACAAATGCGAATTTGAATCTTGAATCTGTGGACATCCAGGTTGAGTAATTGCCATCGTGCACCAATACTAATACCAATAATTTTTATTAGTAGATAAAGAACATCATTAGTTTCGCATTTTGAAAATATCGTTTGAATAAAAATAATTGTAAACAAGATTACTCAGATGAAACAGATAATCTTTATTGACAAAGTGAACTTTTAAGCTACTGTTTGAATGCAGTAGATCAATTTTCAAAATATGATAATCGTTTTTAATGATATCTAATCTTCTCTTCACAGTCGTCAATAATTTTATGATTGTCAGTTCCCTAAACCCTATTAAAACGCAGTTCAATATTGTAGTTGTGTTAGTTTCCACGATTATAAACAACATATTACATGTTAGATTTAAGTAAGTTTAAATAAATTTCATCTCTGGGTTATCATCTAGTATTCCATGCAACAATCCTTATTGTTATTGAGAAATCTTTCTAACCATTAGAGTAGGCATATCATGTAATTTTTCTAAGATTTCAACTAATTGAGTGAATAGACCTCTTAAAGCAATAATTTGGATGCTGTTTATAGAACTGAAAAAATGAGATGATCCAAAGAATTTCATATACAACAGCGTTTCTGATTTTTCTCCTATACGTTTTGTTATTTTTGTGTAAATCACTTAGTTGTGTTTGTGTTACGTTGGTATAACGACTCACGACTCTGAAGTCCGAATTCAAATAAAAACACCAGTCTTTCCAAATATTTCAAATCTAAGCTATGTCCAATTTCTTTATTCAGTTTTTGACATAATTCCCAAAAATGGATTTATGTTTGTTTTCCTTTTAAGACAAGAAATGCCGAAAATCCGAAGATTTAAAATGAAATTCGAAAATGAAACAACCATTGATATCACCCTTAAAAAGTTCTTGAGATTTTCCGTTAGGAATTTCATTGAAATTTTAATCTTTGTTTTCCAACGTTTGGGAGCCTGATTTTAAAGCAAATGGTAGCTGCGATCCTGAAGAATTTTTTCTAAAAATAAGATTTTGCAGACATTTCTCTGGAAACTGAGTTGCATAACATTAAAAGTTGGTTTCTCCACCACCACCTAGTCAAACTCATCAGTGAGAATTATTCAACTAGATACCACATGTATGTAGTTGAAATATTTTAGGTTGTGGCAACAGGGTTCCATGTTTTAAAAAACAATAAACTTTTTAACGTAAAAGTTCATTCAGTCTCGCATTACCGTTTTGTCACAAACTGAACAAAGAATGTGAAGATAGCAGACGCAAACAGAGCAATTCATCCATAATGAATCATTAATTCTTAGTTTATGGCTGATAAATATTTAAACCCCGTGTAAACATTTCCCGGAATAAGAAATCATCTATGTGTTAAAATGATAAATAAATTCTTATGAAATTGAATTATGCCATATATAAAGGTGTCAGGGACAGAGCGGGATACACGTAGATAAATTTGATAGCATATTGGTAGCGGATATATAATCATGCATGGGCTGCAAATATCAAGTGTGTATTGTGCGCAAGCAAATAGATAATCACCGACGTGAACGGAAGCTGTGATATTTGTTGAATTGTTATTGACGTCTGCATGGCGCCTGATTTTCAAGTATATATTTAAGCTCATCATCATTAACAAATTCATTCCACCGCACCGAGAGTTCAGATTTATTACAGAATATTTTTATACTTTTTATTACTTATATTCATAGTATTATTGAATATTAATTCCATCATATTATAATGGAAAATTATCAGAAAGACCACATAAGACGAAACCTTATGAAACTCATAAATGGGACTTCGAATCTCCCCGTTCTGCTTGCCTCATTATACTCCAGAGAAATAATTTCTAAGTCTACTAAACAAATCATAGTAAGTTTCTTTCCATCACCTCCTTGAATATAAGAAAATAGCTCCAATATGACTATATCTACGATTATATAATTTGATATTGTTTTTGCAATTCCATATTTAATCTGGTATCACGAGATTTAATATTTTTTCAACATTTTAATCCTAAAGGCATAGTATTTAATTTTAACGCATTTTAGCTGCCAGTATCTATATCTTGAATTCTGTTCATTTAGCGTATTTTATAACTATTAGAAACATGTAAAATTATTGTATTTGACATGAATCTCATGATTAACTCGAGAATGTTCCAAATATTGGATATTATTTTATGGCTTTTTACGATTTTAATATTTATTACTTTCTTTTTTACAGGAAAGTTACCCAGACGAGTGTTCAAAAGGTTACGAGCTGTATACTTCACTGATGAAAACAAGTAAATACAATCAGATTATTGAATCCTTAATCGAAACAGAGAATCCTAAGGCTGCAGCTATCCTTCAGACGCCATTACCTATACCTGCATAGTACGTAGTACAAACTTTAAGTAACTGTTTATGCTGAAAGTTTTGATAAAATAATGTATTTCAGTTTAATAAATTACTCGAATGAAGTTTTAAATATTAACGAAACAAGGTATATTGTGATTCTTTAAATTCAAGTTGAGAACTAAATCTTTAGTCGAAATTTTTTATGGAAGTTTTTCAAAACGGTGTCTCTGGTGGAGGCCATCAGTTCTCCTGTAACCTCAAAATTATCTGTATTCTCTACTGAAATTTTGCATGGAAAAGTCACTAAATTCCGTAAAAATTTCACAAAGTATTTTGTCCTCAAAACGTATCGATTGTGAATCAGATTTTTCCATAATTTAAAAATTCTAAAATCTCGTCCTATCAATAGGGCAATACATTTATGCTGAATTTTTAAGACCATTAATTTCGTACAAAGTTCGTAAATATGGACAGTACAGTTTTATAAACCCATGTGGTAACATTTTGTAGTGTTTTGTATTTCCGTAATGTTAGTGAGATTTCGGTTGTTGCAGTGGAAATAGTTTCATACATATGTGAAAGTCACTCAATGGTGGCACTAGGGCATTTCAAACGCCAGATCAATTTCGAAACAAAAATATATGGCTTCTTTTTAACCTAAAAATGGTTTTTGTGAGCAAAGGGTTTTAACAACCTGATTTTTGAAAACGTCTAAACGTACCGATATGTGATAAAAACGAAGCTTTTTCTTCATACCGTTGAAACCCTACTTTTACTAGGCCTAAGTTGGCATTTAGAAGCCATAAGCTGTAAAAACTGTAACAACCACATAATTTAGATTTTTAAATTCAACTATCCCTTTTCGAGCTTTGTTTCTTGTTTTGCTTTGTTTTCTTCCTAGCTTTGTAAATTCAACTTGTCTTATCTTATTTTGTCGTGGGAATAATTAATAATTTTGGGATTTCTGTGGTAAATAATGGGCGACATGGTTAAAACGAAGCTTTTGCTTTCCTTTCAATTGTTGAAGCGAAAGCTATAAAGTTTATGAATAAAAATCGAAGGGAAAGAATTTTCCCTTCGATTTATCTTTCCGAAAGATTTAGCTACTGACTGCGTTTTAAATGAAATCGCCCGGTCCAATTTTCGACTTTCTAATATCACAAAGATAGTCATACCAGTGGATTAGGCATGCCTAAGTGGTATGGAATTCAGTAATATTAAAATTTTCAGAACCCAATTAACCTCTGAAAGAGGGGTTCAAAAGTGCTCGAAAGTACTAAATTTATAGACTCAATATAGCGGTCGTCAAAAAATGTAATTATTACTCATAGACCTGATGGCCAAACCCTGCCAGAATTTTAGCAACTACTAAGGGCTATACGTAGATAATTTAGAAAATAATAATTTTCAAAAATTTTTAAAATTGAATTTTGTAAAATTCAAAATTCTAAAACCGTATTTTTTGAAAAAAATGTCAGAATGGAGTGGGCGCTAAATAGTGACATATTCAGACGAAAATTCAGAAAAAATGCTACAACTTGGCCATTTGAACTATACAGCGCCCACTCCATCCTGATGAGCTACAACCATTTGAAATTTCATAAAAAAATCTCCTTTTTACAGCCTTTTTGCCAAAAGCTGGATATTGCTGCAGTTTTAATTATTCATCAGCAAGAAAATTGAAGTATAGAAAGTTCAAAAAAGGGTGTCATCTTTGTAAGCCGTAGGGGTAATCAAACATGGCGAACTCGAAAAAAATATGTTATACTCGTTTTTCTATCTGAATATTGTGGGCGTGGTAACAAACAGCCCCTCCCATCTCGAAGTGACGGCATAAATATTCACTTCGGCGTATAAATGTAATCAAACATTACGAATTCGCATAAAATATTTGTTTTAAAAAATTTAACATTGTGGGCGTGGTCGCTGAAAGTTCCTCCCACAAAATCTCAAAGTAACTCACTTTCGGATATAAATGTAATCAAACATAGCGAAATCGAATAAACCAATTTTTTGAACATTTGAATAATGAAGGGGTGGATACTAACAGCCCCACCCACAAAAAATTCAAAGTGACGAAACAAATAATCCACATTCATTGTGTAGAGGTAATCTAACTTGGCGAACTCAAATAAAATATTCGTATTTTAAAAACTTAAATATTGTGGGCGTGGTAGCTAGCATCCCCACCCTCAAAAATTTCAAAGTGACGTCGTAGATATTTAATTCAAGGAATGAAGATAATAGAACATGGCGAATTCGAGAAATGATCGTTTATTAATAAATTGAATATTGTGGGCGTGGAAGCTAACAGACCTTCCCACAAAAATATTAAAGTGGCAGTACTGATATTACTTTTGCAATATAATGCCTATTTTTGAAATCAGTTTATTGGAAATATCAAAATCTAATTTATCAACCGATTTGCTTATATTGCAATAAGTGGGTGGAGTGCTCCACCCATTTTTGAATTTACGTCGAGATACTTTATTTTTTCGAAATCAGCATGTTTCAAAACCTCTTAGCCCAATTTATCAAACTATTTGCTTACATTTTAATATGTGGGTGGAGTTCACCACCCATTTCGTTTTCTTAAGTTTTCTTTAAGCGACTATTCCGAAATTAGGATTTTTGAAAACATAATAATCCCAAGTTTCACATTTTTTAATTTTAAACACATATCCTACCTTTTACGATATTTAGTTTGTAGCGCTTACAAAGTTCGCACACTCTAGCTCCACTCCTTATCAGCTCTTTCTGAGCTGGGGCAACTTGCAACGGGCGATTTGTTTTAATACACAGTCTACTGCTTGGATCCAAGTCAAAAGTAAAATCTACCGTAGCTATTACTTTAGCTCCAATTCGAAGCAAACGCTTTATTTCGACATTAATAAAACCAAAGCGAAAGCTTCTCCTTCATAGCTAAAGCTAAGAAAATGAGGATCACCTCAGGAAGTTGATCCGGCTATGTTAAAGAGTAAGAATTTTTTTAAAGTCCAATAGCAATAACTACTGTCCGTTAGCAACCATGACCACCAATTCCCAATTGTCTGAAGAGAGGAAGGGTAGATTAGGAGAGTTTACAAAATGCCAAGTTACAGTGGGCTCTGATTGGTGGAACTATAGTGTCTAATTTGTGAACAGAAAAAATAGCGAAGCAATTGCTAAAATTGCAAAGCAATTGCTTCGTAAGAAAAGTTTTTGCTTATTCATACGATTTGAAGCAAACACTCTCTCTTGGAGCTTTAACTACAGGTAAACCTTCAGCTTTGATTTCTAACTCCGGAGCTTTCGCTTCGTTTAAATCATATCCCTCAATGTATTATGAAGTAGGGGGAAATAAACAAACGACTCTGTGCCTATCTCTTCCGCATTTCTAGTATAGCATTCTAGATTTTCAATCCCATTTATATTATACACAATTTGCTGGCCGGAGTATGTCAACAAAGTTGTTTACTTATTTGTCACTAATTGTTTTGGACTTTGCATGATATTTTGTCTCCTAGGGGTCAAATATCTATTTCTTGCTTCTTATTTATCGTGATGTGGAATAATCGATAAATATCGATATGGTAATTCCTGCTTCTAAACAAATTCATAGCAGCATGATGTATATGCATTTAATTACAATTCATGTAGGGCTTGCATCGGACTGTGTATTAAAACAAATCGCCCGTTGCAAGTTGCCCCAGCTCAGAAAGAGCTGATAAGGAGTGGAGCTAGAGTGTGCGAACTTTGTAAGCGCTACAAACTAAATATCGTAAAAGGTAGGATATGTGTTTAAAATTAAAAAATGTGAAACTTGGGATTATTATGTTTTCAAAAATCCTAATTTCGGAATAGTCGCTTAAAGAAAACTTAAGAAAACGAAATGGGTGGTGAACTCCACCCACATATTAAAATGTAAGCAAATAGTTTGATAAATTGGGCTAAGAGGTTTTGAAACATGCTGATTTCGAAAAAATAAAGTATCTCGACGTAAATTCAAAAATGGGTGGAGCACTCCACCCACTTATTGCAATATAAGCAAATCGGTTGATAAATTAGATTTTGATATTTCCAATAAACTGATTTCAAAAATAGGCATTATATTGCAAAAGTAATATCAGTACTGCCACTTTAATATTTTTGTGGGAAGGTCTGTTAGCTTCCACGCCCACAATATTCAATTTATTAATAAACGATCATTTCTCGAATTCGCCATGTTCTATTATCTTCATTCCTTGAATTAAATATCTACGACGTCACTTTGAAATTTTTGAGGGTGGGGATGCTAGCTACCACGCCCACAATATTTAAGTTTTTAAAATACGAATATTTTATTTGAGTTCGCCAAGTTAGATTACCTCTACACAATGAATGTGGATTATTTGTTTCGTCACTTTGAATTTTTTGTGGGTGGGGCTGTTAGTATCCACCCCTTCATTATTCAAATGTTCAAAAAATTGGTTTATTCGATTTCGCTATGTTTGATTACATTTATATCCGAAAGTGAGTTACTTTGAGATTTTGTGGGAGGAACTTTCAGCGACCACGCCCACAATGTTAAATTTTTTAAAACAAATATTTTATGCGAATTCGTAATGTTTGATTACATTTATACGCCGAAGTGAATATTTATGCCGTCACTTCGAGATGGGAGGGGATTTTGTGGGAGGGGCTGTTTGTTACCACGCCCACAATATTCAGATAGAAAAACGAGTATAACATATTTTTTTCGAGTTCGCCATGTTTGATTACCCCTACGGCTTACAAAGATGACACCCTTTTTTGAACTTTCTATACTTCAATTTTCTTGCTGATGAATAATTAAAACTGCAGCAATATCCAGCTTTTGGCAAAAAGGCTGTAAAAAGGAGATTTTTTTATGAAATTTCAAATGGTTGTAGCTCATCAGGATGGAGTGGGCGCTGTATAGTTCAAATGGCCAAGTTGTAGCATTTTTTCTGAATTTTCGTCTGAATATGTCACTATTTAGCGCCCACTCCATTCTGACATTTTTTTCAAAAAATACGGTTTTAGAATTTTGAATTTTACAAAATTCAATTTTAAAAATTTTTGAAAATTATTATTTTCTAAATTATCTACGTATAGCCCTTAGTAGTTGCTAAAATTCTGGCAGGGTTTGGCCATCAGGTCTATGAGTAATAATTACATTTTTTGACGACCGCTATATTGAGTCTATAAATTTAGTACTTTCGAGCACTTTTGAACCCCTCTTTCAGAGGTTAATTGGGTTCTGAAAATTTTAATATTACTGAATTCCATACCACTTAGGCATGCCTAATCCACTGGTATGACTATCTTTGTGATATTAGAAAGTCGAAAATTGGACCGGGCGATTTCATTTAAAACGCAGTCATCGGGTAATTAAGCCATTACATCGCACTAAAATGTCACTAGTAATTAACAAATTAACTAGAATTTTGTATACTTAGTACAATTGACAGTTATATAATATATATGAATAAACACATAATAGAATACCTATACACGAGGGGGAAGTGCTTTAAACGGTTAGTATACTAACAAAAAGTTTCAAAAGTTTGCTAATTGTTGAAACTCCAACATTTGTTTGCTCATTTATTCCAGTATAATCTGATATTATAAAACTGGTGTACATAAAAAATTAGAGTTCCATGAATTTTCAAGTTGGATTTTCTAAAATGGTCTTAACCATTCGCGGTAGTTTAATTTTATTGCAATGTTGTCAAATTTTGAAAATTGTTCTCACTGATTGTGATGAAAAAAGATTAATGCAAAAAACGTTCACCTCTAAAGAAGGTTGAAACGCCCCTTTAAAAAAACCAAAATTATTATGGCCAAAAAAATCCAGAAACTTTGAAATCGGCCAGGATTTTTGACTTTTTTATTTTTGATGATTTTTTGAAACACTTAGAGTCAAGTGATATTTATTATAAAGACTAATTGACCTTTGGACGGTCTTCTAAATTATGTTTATACCTCTTGTCGCTATTACTATTACTAAGTTCCAGAGACATGGGGGGGGCGAAATTAGTTTTATGTGCCTTCCTCCTGTGATTATTAAATTATGGGGAACAATTAACATTGTTGTTTACAAGAGAGTATATGCTAATTTTAGAAACTCGTACATAGGGATACATCGTTCTGCATTGTCCTATTTACTTTTGCAAAATTCATAATATCGTGCTGTCTACCGAATTGCAACTCATTTCTCTTTCTTTAGACAAACAAACGTAAACACTGTCGGCATTCTAGCTATACTGCCCATCCGAAAGGGAAATAATTGCATAATGAGTGCTCTGAAGAATATTCAGTAGAAAAGGTGAGCTTGAAGAATTATCGATAATTCACCATGCAGCATTAATTAAGGGTAATTAATGAACTACTGCATTTTATGAGAAACCAAACGTACCTTATTAGATTTCACCTTGACATTCTCTAATTTTTTCCGGGATTACTGTATAAAAGGAAATGCAAAACCTTGATTGAATCACTTTTCTCTATCTATTATGGAGTATTTAGAAAGTAAAATAGAGAAAATAAGGCCATATATAGGTTTCCACTGAACTGTATATTTTATAATAAGAAGATTATTCATTGCTCGTAAAGATATGGGTAGAAATTTTTTAAATAGCATACAGCAGGCAGTAAAAATAAAATCAATTGAGAAAAGCAACCATTTTCATTGGTTCGCAAATTATGTCAACTTTGCCCACAGTATTGGATGCATTCCATTTTATTGGAATTCTAAGGAAGCAATATTTGTGTTTGTGAATTCCTGCAATGGATCCAAAGTCTCAGGAGTCTTGAGCTGCGCGTTTGTAATTCTAACAGTACTGCAGCTAATTTATTCAATTGAAAGCAGTGATCTTAAACTAAACGACGTCGCCTCGCTGTCTCAAATGTTTGTAGTTTTAAATCTTCAAATTATTTCTACAGTTGTGGTCTTTAGCATTTCGACTAGAGGGCAACTAGTGCAGACGATTTTAAATTCCTTACTTTCAGAAAGTATTTGCTACCCAAGCCCAAAAGGTCAGTGTTTTTATATTTTGCACTTCAATAATTTTGAAAAAATTGAGATATTGATATTCTAAAACTTAAATTTGTTTTTTAATATTTATTTTTAGTCGTTTTCTAAATTGTCATAAATTTCATTGTGGGACTATTTTTGAGTTTTAAATAAAATGTGTGTAATAATGTAATTACAATTAGTTATTAAGCATAAGGACCATTTATTTAAATTACAGTTTCTTTGAATATTTTTATGATGGTGTTGAATAATTATTTCTATTATATTCATTATATTATGTTAATTATTTTAGGAATAGTATATCAAAAAACAAAAAATTTACAATACTTCGAAAAAATTTATAATTTAACTTCAGACCTAGTCAAAGCATTGTCAATAATTTAAATCATATTTTTTGCCAACGTTACAATATTGTCATTGTAATTTAAAATCTATGTCTGGAATGAAGAGACTTTTAAACTTAAAACTGAAATTAAATTAATTGGCTTCAATATATTTATTATGTACAAGATGAGGTTATCGTGAAATCCGGCACTAAAGGAACGATTTACAAAAGGGTCGAGAATTGGATATTGACGTTTATTATCCCAGTAATGATGGTACCGGATGTTTTGGGCTTGATTTACGTCATTTCTTTCCAGCAAAATAATAGATTTTTGAAGATTATTTTCATCGCTGGTGGAATTTTGGACTATGGACTGCGAGTCTTTCATGTCTTAATTATGTTTAATTTACTATTTCCAACGTTTATACTGTGGGTCTACAGTCTCATAACATTTGTTCGCATTTTTTATTGGCTACATCAAATCAGGTTAACACAAATGGCTTTATTTAACTATCTATAATTTTTTTTTAATTACTTAATTACTTAATTAATATTATATATATTGACAATTTTCATGGCAAACAGGATTACCAAATGCAATCTGCATTATAAAATAAAACTATACAACAGATTGAATGTTCTCTTCATTTTTATCCAAGACAGCATTTTATTAATCGTGTACCCAATTGCTCTCACGCTTGATTCACTTGCTGTAATATTTTGCACTTCGGCAACCATAAAACTTTACCACGTTATGGATTTTGCAACTTACGTTGTTTTCCCTATCATTGGTTTTATAAACATCGTGGTACTGACTTTAGTGCTGTCATTCTTTGGAGATCTGTGGAAAAGTTCGGTAACGGCATTGAGAGTATTAAAATTGCAGAGTGCGGCTCTATTACTAATTCAGTATAACCTGGTAAACAATGGATACAATGGAAACAATGAAACGCCATCGCTAATTGGATATTTTGTATTGTGTAGCTAATTGGTTTTAATTGCCTTTCCTCGACGCTCGGCGAAGCGAATGCAGTATATAGTGAATGTGTTGTAGAGACCTGCTGCATGCCGGGGACAACCAAACTGGCGAAGTTCTATCTTCAATATACCGAACGCAACTTATAATACACAATCTCACACTCAAGTACCAATATATTAATAACATATTAACATATTAAGAAGGCTCACCACTCACGCCTGCATAGCAACCACAACCACATGGACCTTTCTAAATGCATGTTAAATAATGTTTACATCTGGCTTTATTCCTCCCGAAAGATAATTCCGATTTTTATGGGACTTAAATATTTGGAATCCTCGACTATCGATGAACACACAAGGGTTGCTGGATTTTTGATATCGTTGCTTTAAATGGTGCAAAAATGAACATTTAATAAAGACGAATAGTGTAACCCCACAAAATGTTTCTGTCGGAAAATTTTAAAGTTTTGTTCCCATTTTTCCATTTTAATTCGCCATTTGCAAATTGTTTTATCTTATTTCCAAAGCCCATGTTGCATAAAGAATTGCATTCAATGAATCAATAATTACTACTACATTCATAAATGTCACAAATTTGCATAAGCACAAATATGAATTTAGAACAGACAATTTTACGATTCCAATACAGTTTGTGGTAATTGTACACACAGGTCAGGTGAAGTCAATAGCTGCAATCAGTTTAAAAAGAAAAATTGGGTGCGAACCAGAAAGATCAGTTCCTGTCCCATTGCTGGATTTATTCCGGCTAAACATTAATTGAATGCATCCAAGTCTCAAACTGGTTGCACAAAGAAGCTGACTTAACCACTGACACTACACACAGGTCTCTAGAAGATTATCAATGATGTTAATAATATATGAACGTTATATAAATTGAAAAACTTACCTACGAGGGTCGAATCGCTTTGAAATACACAATTAATAGTTTGAATTGCATTTTGCTGATAACAAACGAAAGGTAGAGAAATTGCGTCAGCACCCAAAATACAAATCAAAAAGTAAATCACAAACATAACTTGGAACGCTGTACGGTATGGATGATAAATTTGCTCCAGAAGCAGTACGACGAAGGACAGTCCAACAAAATTTAATACCAGTCCAGCGTACATGTAATGACGATCACTTTTAGTCTTCCCTGCGGAAAAAGTCCAATTTTGTGGATCAAAAGCGAGTGGGTCATACTTAAAATATTTACAAACTGTGAAAAAACGTTTAACTTCGTTTCGCATATCCTTGGTACTCATTATTTTAGCAAAGTCCACTACTACTGTTTAAATGAAAATATGTGGTATACGTTTTAAAAAATATGATTGGTTTCAACCCTATCTTATGGAAAGTTATGTAACGGTTTACTTATGGGTTGGGATTTTTGGCAAAAATACACGACCCGCTTCACTCAACAAAATCGTGGTTCTATTGGGTTATTACAAAATATACATAATATAAATTCTAAGCTCTACATAATTATAATGACGGATTTTCACAAACTCAGTTTAATCTGTAAAATATCATGATTTATAGTTTTTCAGTAGTATTTATTAAACAGTTTTTATAATAATATAGAATCTCACAAAAATACTTATTGTTTGTTAAAATTTTATGCTTGAATTTCTGCTTTATGGACGTAAATAAAAAAAACAATAGTTTCAGGATTATCTGGCTGAGTTGTTATTGCTGTATTTTAGTATATATGTTTGCATTTGTTTCTGTTATTATATACAAAACCTTTAAACCCAAACTTTATGTCGTCAATGTTTATAAACTTACAGTCTTCGATTTCAACATACAATTCGCCGCTCATACAATACAAAGTAAACGGAAGTTTCTTGTTTTTTTGCACACGGAGGAAAGTTGACACTGTTGACTGTTTTTCTGTGGTTTATACAGCACAGGTATGTCGAAATGACGAATAGGTCGGCATAAATGTAAGCAGGAACAAACATCAACGCGTTCCGTGTCATTCATGTTTAGCCACATGATGATGACCAATTTTGTAATTAAAAATTCATTCGATTTTCGTAAGCATAATAAGTAAATGCAATATTCACGTTCTTTGGCAGTCAGCTTTGACGATTTCTAGTCTATCTAGTAAAAACTTAAGGAAGAAGTTTGCATTTAGGTGATGTCCCTAAAATGAGCATCGACTAGGAAATATTTTTGTTTATTTGGGTCAATTCCATCAGGGTTATTATAATATCCCAATACTTATTACAAAAACGATTATTATCTAATATTAAGTATACTCTAGAATTGGGATCTATTTTATTTGGAGTGATGTTTAACTTGTCTTGCCACTTGTGACCTTAAATACATTTAAATATCACCAGGCTGACTGCTGACTATTGATCAATATAATTGTATTCTTAAAAGACATATTTATTTCAAAAGATTTTAGTTTAATAAAGTTTCGGTGCCTTATATTGTATTTTGACTCAAGGGCTTACCTATTTTTTTAGGAAATGTTCAATACCCAGAACAGTTAAGAACATTTGCTGTAATTATTATTAGTTTACACAGTTTATTAGTTTATTAGTTTATTAGTTCTTTAGTAAAAGCAGCACAAAATCATTGTGGAAGTTTTCACTTGCAGGAGATTTGTGCTACCAGATAAGATAGTTTCCTGTTGCTGGTGGCGACTGGCGATAAAAAATGGGGGTTAAAATAGATTCAAAGATTGGATAAGAGTAATTATTTATAGCGTACCGTAAGTGAAAGTTTGTGGGTGAAAACGTAGTGGAGAGTAGTAATAAAATAGGTAGAAAAGGAAAATGATGGATGGAATTTATCTATGATGTAAAGCAATTTGGAGAGAAAGTTGAGTGTTGGGCTTGGGAAGGGTGGTTTGGGTTGGGAATGTCTTAGTTATAGGTGTGTCAGCGATACGCTATATAGGCTACGACTACACCGAGTTGAGTTAACTGAAAATAGAGCAGAATTCGGATGGGGTCGTGGGGGACCTGGGAGAGTCGGGGAACGAAGATATACTAAACCATAGTCAGTGATTTCGACTCAGTTTCCGTACCCCTTTGATTCCACTATTTCCACTCGTTCCATCTGTATACCCGTGTCGATTTGTATGTCTGTATCAAAGTATAAACAGTTTAAAATTATAAAAACTATTTGCAATGTTTTTAAGAAATAATTAAGTTCTAAATTTAATCACTTTACTATGAACATTCTTGGGAATTAGACTATTAGCTTTGATATCAATGAAGGTGTCAATATACTTTCAAAAGAATTAAAAATACCCAATAATTCCATAATTATAATTAAAGAGACTAAAATGTTATACGATCGCAGGAGAACGCAATAATGCAAAAGTATTTAGTGTGGGGACTTTCAATAGTTATAGGAATGCAATATAATCAATAGATTTGGAGACACAATCTACATGAATATTTTAAATGTTTTCTATTCCTCTGCATTTACATGCACCTAACATGTATTCAAGCTTCTACCGTTTGGAAGTATGAGACAGTAAAGTGTCTAGTATAAAGCTGTGTTTACATTTTTTATTGGCGACTGCGATTGAGCAGGTTATATTGTAAAAATAGATACTGTTAATAATCCTATAATGTTGAACATCAAACTATAATATCCATTATTCGAGATTAAAAATTGACCGACTAACTGTCCTTGACTGTCCTTGTATTTTGCGTATAATTTTAATTAGACTGAAATATCATGTTTGCAATAAATCTTATATTCTATATCAAAGACAAGTGATATGGTAGAGTATTGTATCACTAACTCCGAACGAACTACGAGTTTAGATATGATAATAATAAATGAAGAAATAAATGCTTCAGTAGTAAAACAAATTGCTCAAAATATATACAGACCAAAAATGAGGATTTCTTAATATACTGTAAAATATGCAATTGTATATTACAAGTATTTATATGTACAAAGCACGAACACACCGGATATATAGTGCCGGTATATTTTATCGATTCTCGAATTGTATGGGTGACATGAAAATAAAGTAATAGCGTTTATAGAATTGCACTAACTACATGCCATATAGTTTAGAAAGGAGAGGATTTATGCATGTAGAGTTTCTTGGCATAACATAATACTTTACCAATTCCACTGTCACTGATAAAATGGTATTCGTATCTGATGTTTATTGATATGCCATGAATATCAGAAATTAAATTATTTTTATATTTTAAACTTCCATCTAAGATTTTGCACAATTGGTTAGACCTGCTCAGTCACCATAAAAACCATGAATGTAGCAAGTAGCAATAAATAGCTCTACCTGGTGATGTAGAGGTGCAATCCAATGTACAATGGGCATAGAAATGCCTAGCTTAGGTAGCCTACCACTTACACACCAACGCTAGAATTTCTAAGGCAATCTCATTATATAAAATTCATAATTTTATTTAGTGCAGTTACATGTCAAAATTGTGACCTTTGTTTTCCAATGTAGCCGTTCTACAACAACTACAGAGTCAAAAAAGAGCGTGATGAAAATAAGACAAAATAAACAGGTTGGTTCCGGTACGTTTTATCTTATATCTACACTCTGATGCCCTCTACGGGGGAAATTTAGCTGAGGGTAAATTAGATAATGGATATTATCGCTTGTGTCTGAACTAGTTGCAAAATCGAAAAGCTTATATAATTTAGTTAGTTTTTTGTGGAGAGAAGTACAATATTTCATCGGCGAGTCCTAGTCGTCCAGGCGAATGTGGATTTACCCTTCTGTTCCACATTGTTATTTCCCATACAGGTTCTTTAGCTTCAAAATTCATCCCACCTATCATAGTTTCTACAACTCTGGCCTGCCTAAACTAAGAGCTGAAATTCATCACTCAAAGCCATTATTCCTCTTCAGAACTTTCTACTCTTTCCGATTGTGTCCACCGTTTTTTGTTGTTATTTAAAGTCGTGAAGTTACGATAGAAAATTTACACTCTAAATTTGACCTTTGACTTTTGACAATATGGCAATTAAAATGCCGTCTACACTGGGAAGGTTATTAATGAAAAATAAATTCTAATCAACCCCGAACGCTATAGGTTATTATTTAAAACAGTCAGGAATGAAAAACTATCAAATTTATTATGCATAATATACATTTACTGACCACAATAAGCATTTTTTCCATCTTTTATTTCACATTCAAATAGTAAAATCCAATCAAATATCGACATTTTATACTGATGTCACAGAACACCCATGATTACCTAGTATAGTAAATGTATAAGGTTAGATACTATCTAAACATTTAGTCAAACAATGATTTTGCTTATCTCTACGTCAAGCATTAAGTGATAATGTTATTGATTGATCATGTTATTTTACAACGGGGGGCGCAAGTGATATTATACAATGATACATTCAAAAATAGCAAGAAATTGCATCTGCATTTAACACTAAGTGGACGGAATCTCCATCAAAATTAAAGTTTTGAATCTATTTTAACGCATATTACATTGTTTGTTTTATGATTTATTGGGACTAGATGTACGTCAATTAAAGATTTTCATCAATAACGACTAACTCTAGTGCTTCGAATTTGCAAAGATTTAATTACGTCATGACAGTATGTGTAAAGCGTCTTTCCAAAATATTTCAATTTGTTCATCACTGTTAGTATTTCAAGTGAAGGTGAGCAACATTTAAAAGAATTTCGAAGAGGAAACGAAAGAATTATTGTGTCATAAAATAGTTCCACATAAAATGCAAGAAGACATGTCAGAAGTAAATATCCGCATAAAATAAAAATTGTATGAAATTTCATTCTTAAATTGATACCAACGGGCTGACTGTCGTCATACTTCTTTTTTGCATTTATCTGTTTAGCAGGCAGAAGTATATTATATTTGTATTGCTCTTCCCAAATACTTAACAGTCCTTTTTCCTGCATCCATTGGAAATACGCTTGAAAATTGTGACGGTAACAGCCTCGAAATCTGTAAGAATGAGGAATTGTGTAGGCAATGTTTTTGGTTGTCATGCATTGCCCACTAAATCGTAAGAAGCCTGGCACACGCGGCACTTGATATTTTCCATTGTCCTCATCTGTTAGATAAAATAGTTTCATTGAATCAGTACTGTATTTAGAAATCGATTTCGGTGGGGGCTATGATATCATAGGACAATATCTATTAGGCATAATCGCGCGAAGCGCGAAAATTTTTGGCTTATTTTGTCTAAAATGAGTCAAAAATAGCCTAAAAATCACATAAAATCGCGCGAAGCGCGAAATTTTTTGGTATTTTGAAAAAAATTTTCCTTTTTTCTTGGATTTCGGGGGGGGGCTTTAGCCCCCAAAGCCCACCCCCTCAATACAGCCTTGCATTGAATAGTTATTTAACAATGTATACACCAATATTACAGGATATTTTGTAAATGGCTTTTCTACTTCCAAATCATAAACATATACATTTGAATTCATCTTTTCCAATATTTTATACTTAATGAATAATTCAGTTCTATTGTCATCTATGCGTATTCTTTTGTCTTTCAAGTACAATAATTTGTAGTCATTTTCAACGAGTTCCTTAAAGTCCTCAAAGATTATCTTATCTGGAGCTGCAATGATTTCGCTAGTTATCCAGGTTTGATATAGAGTAGTGATTGCAAATCCCGTGGTTATTACTAACAAGAAAAGGATATTTTTCCTGTTGTAAACAATTCCTTGATCCAAAAGAACAG
The DNA here is from genome assembly GCA_020055645.1 of Tomocerus qinae. Lineage (NCBI taxonomy): Eukaryota > Metazoa > Arthropoda > Collembola > Entomobryomorpha > Tomoceridae > Tomocerus > Tomocerus qinae. The sequence goes on along the minus strand of CM034546.1, from coordinate 27,066,553 downwards.
CTGCCAAGGAGATCAAAATCCATTCAAACTTCTTAGCTAACGAGTATTTCGAGGCTCTAAAAACTAAAACTAAAAATGAAAGTGGAAACAGCGACATGAGGAGCCAGCAATGATGATCAAATGTATTCTGAATTAACACCGATAATGGGACGTCTTTGAAATTCGTAGATGGTTCACAATAGATGGGAATTTGGTTTTCAAAGAATTGAATGAATTTAGTTTCCAGAAAATGGTAATGAAATGAAAGACCTCCCGAGACATTTGCAACATATCAATTTCACCACATATCCCTGGAGGAAGTTTTTTACGATTTTCTGCATAGATTATCGAGAAATTGAATCCATCGGCCATTCTTTTAACTGCTCTAAACATACCACGACAAATAGGGTATCCTTTTTTGATTGAAATGTAGACAGAGTCTTTACACGTTGAACTTTTTGATTTGAAGTCATAAGCATAATTCCGTTCAACCCCTCCAATTGTGTTTCCATGTAGATTTCCATTTAAAAAGTACCAAACCTTTTCCCAATCTTCGTCTCCTATTTTTGTATCAGCTTCGAAACTTTTTTGTTTGTACAGATGTCCAGAATGGACTGAATCATGAGTTGCGTTATCAACAACTAATATAAAAAAAGGACTCGATAATTCCCTCCCGATATTGTTTCGCCATTCTTTTGTGATGATTTTATTTTTTTTCATGTCGTAAACCATCAAAAATTTAGAAGAACGACGATTAATTTCTTTGCCAAATAAATAAGCTAAGAAAACAACGCTTGCGTCTGGCTCCATCAGAATGTTGACACTGCACAAATTGTTGGACAAATCCCGTGAGTTGTTCTCATTGCGATTGAACATACTTCTGTTGTAGTCGGAAGAAGCCACTGTCCATGGCTGCCCATTTTGATTGGACGCCAGAAACTGAGTAGTCCAGACCGAATCAGGAAATTGGATCAAATTGAAATCACAATTTTTGTAAAATGACAAATTTCGAATGCTGTTGGTGGTCTTAAAGGCAAACATAGCCAAAATCAAAAACAAATTGCTAACTCGTTTGAAAGTCATTTTTATCGACTATAATATAACCAGCTTTGACTTAAGTGTATAATTAAATGACACAGAAAACAACTAGCCTGGCCAGAAATAATCAACATACTAATATACTTCCTTGTTCCTTGAGTTGTAGTTGCCAACAGAGCAAAAGTCAAAACATTCCGAATAGTAGACACCATAAAGCGAAAAACAGTTCCTTCTCTTTTATGGGTTTTCAATTTTACGCCGGTATTTCAAGATGGTAGTCATTATTTTCGTTAATTTATAATATTTATAAAATTTTGATTTTAATTGAAAATAATTAATTTCTTTAGAGAGAAGATAAGTCCCGAAAGGAATTTATTTTTAGAAGTTGTAGGTTTCGGCATAACCCCTCTAACTATTATGAGTGCTCTCATTTTCGTAAGTCTCAAATTTTACGGTAAATGTCTACATATTCTATAGCAGGAAGCGTTAGAACTTCCTGTCCTTCGTCGTTTATCTTGGAGGTTATATTCTCTGTAAACACCGATAGTTCTTGGTAGTAGAAAGTGAGAACATCCTGAGTGTCATTTCAACGAAAGAATTTTACCTTCTTAAATAAAGACTCATGTTCAACGAGCACAAAACCAAGCGATATTTAATTGATAATCCTTATTAGAAAATTTTGGTTGTATAAAATTTTTCTGTTGTCGTTATGAATATGATTTGAAAAGAGGTCCTTTGTAAGTTAATTAAATTTCAAGCGGATTTGGGGTTCACTACAGCGAATTTAAGCAATTCTGTGATTGATAGCTTCGCTACTGCGTTAAAAACAGATAATGTAGAGACCTCAATACAGCGTCTGTCACAAAAATACTAAAAGTGAGCCCTAAATTCCCACAGAGAACAAGTGCTCCTAACATGCAAAATATTTTTAGGACTTCCAGGTTAAGGTAAAACTTTTTTCTGGAAAGTTTAAAGTTATGAACTTCCATTGTTTTTGCATTTGCATTTTTGGCATTATTACACTGCTCTAGCTTACGCTTTGTATTTTAGACTTTTACAATTCTTTCCGTTTGAATTCTTGTATTTGTGTTCATGTTTTCGTTGTGGTTAACATTGCTTTGCTATCGTTGAAATTCATTCGTTCAATTGACGCCGAATAACAGAAATGGAAAGAAAGTGTCAGACATTATACTTTGGCCTTAGTACATCATACATATTTTATTCATCATTGATCCATATATTTCTAATAACCAAATAAAACGTCCTTCTCATTTAATTATGGCATCAAGTTTTCTCCAAAGAAGTTTTTCATAAAATTAGAAAAAATAATGAAGTAGTGAGAAAGAGTTTTACAATGATATTTATAACTAAAGTAAATACTTGGAACATAAAAGCATTATTAAATTCCAAATTTAATCACTTTACTATGAACATTCTTAGGAATTAGACTATTAGCTTTGATGTCAATGCCGGTGTCAATATACTTTCAGAAGAATTAAAAATACCCATTAATTCGATAATTACAATTAGAGAGACTAAAATGTTATACGATCGCCGGGTTTTAAAATTATATATTGAGAAAGTGCAAAAGAATTTATTTTCGAGACGTTTCATAGATAGGAATAAAATACGATCAATAGATTTGGAGACACAATCTACATGAATATTTTAAATGTTTTCTATTCCTCTGTATTTACATGCACCTAACATGTATTCAAGCCTCCACCACCGTTTGGCAGTATGAGACAGTAAAGTGTCTAGAATAAAAACTGTGTTTATATTCTTTATTGGCGACTGCGAGTGGCCAGGTTATATTGTAAAAATAGATAATGTTAATAATTCTATAATGATGAACATCAAACTATAATATCCATTATTCGAGATTAAAAATTGGCCGACTAACTGCCCTTTACATTTTCCTTGTATTTTGAGTATAATTTTAATTAGACTGAAATATCATGTTTCTAATAAATCTTATATTCTTTATCAAAGACAAGTAATATGGTAGAGTATTGTATCACGAACTCCGAACGAACTACGAATTTAGATATGATAATAATAAATGAACAAATAAATGCTTCAGTATAGTAAAACAAATTGCTCAAAATATATACAGACCAAAGATGAGGATTTCTTACTATACGGCAAATTATGCAATTGTAGACATTGCAAGAATTTATAGAAAGTACAAAGCACGAACAGAGTGTTATTAGCCACCGGTTAGTGGGCGGGTGTCTAGGGAGTAAAAGTGGCTAGTGGGCAAAAGGGGTAAAAGGGGCAAAAATAAAATTAAGGTTTCAAAAATAGCACGAAAAAATTTCAAACATAACTCACGCAAGTAAACTTACTATCAACTATTGAAAATCGGAATGAATGATATTCTAGTTCCAGTCTCTGAGGTCACGTGACGTTAACCAAAGCTTGCGGACCAGATTGATCTATGATGCCCTTTTGTGTTTTTAAATTGTAGTCTTAGATACTTCCTCTTGTCTTTACTTGAACTGTTTACCGGCTGAATTTAGGCAGCGGATTATTGTAACCACCGCAACCATCGTAACCACCGTAACCATCATAAAAAACGTAACCACCATAAAAAACGTAACCACCGTAACCACCATAAAAAACGTAACCACCGTAACCACCATAAAAAAGTAACCACTATAACCACCGTAACCATCATACCCTCCGCAACCATCGTAACCACCGCATTGAGATGTGAGTAGCAATGCACTCCCTTAATATAAGGTTATGATCGTTACGGTGATTACGATGGTTGCGGTGGTTACGATGGTTGCGGAGGGTATGATGGTTACGGTGGTTATAGTGGTTACGTTTTTATGGTGGTTACGGTGGTTACGTTTTTTATGGTGGTTACGGTGGTTACGTTTTTTATGATGGTTACGATGGTTACGTTTTTTATGATGGTTACGATGGTTACGATGGTTACGGTGGTTACGATGGTTGCGGTGGTTACGATAATCCGCTGCCTAAATTCAGCCCTGTTTACCTGTACTTATTGAATTCCGTCAGAGACCTGACACCTGACTCTTGTTGCTACGTTTTTCACAAAATACGATGACATTATTTGTAATGTTTGAAGATAAATATTTTGTAAATATTTGGTGCAGGTTAAAATGCCACCGAAGGCGAAAGAGCTGCAAAAGATAAGCACCAAGCAACCTCCCGACTTGTTGTATGCTTCAGAACTACTGGAAAATGTTGGAGCTTGTGTCATTCCAGGATCGGACTTTACAGAACGCAGAAATATGTACCATTTCAGGTAATTTACATACATGTTGCCTGCTATATAGCAAATGAATTAAAATCACTCTCACAATTTTAAATATCGTTTTAGAATTTCTAATCTACCTCAACCAGAACAGTTTGCACGCTTGTTGGAAAAAATTAAGGATTTTCATTCAAAATTTCTTGAGAAATATCAATAAAATTCTCTTAGTGAGTTTGTATCCTGTCCGTCCGGACCAGCCGCTGCTGGTCTGTTGACGTCTCCACCCACCATCCATCGTCACCCTAGTGGCATTTTGGCCACAATGTCAATTGTCATACTCCCCACAATTTTTAAATCCAGTCAATAAAAATAGAGTAGACTGTTAACGATAAAATTAACTAAACGCTCGGTTATATCAATTAGCATAATTTGAAATTATCAACCATAATGTTGATACACAATGCTTTTTTTAAAACAAAATTCAATGGTTAATTGTCTACCTTTCGAAATTGAGTCATGCATGCTTGGGGTTACTACTTAGTGATTCAATGTAAGGGTATTTAATATCATACAATGCAAAGATCAGAAAGATAGCTTAGCTATCTGCGGGACATAAAACGCATTTTAGGAATATGCTAACGTCCTTTTATGAGATTTGAGATGTGGACTGACTGACAGCAACTTTATTTTATACAGTGGTAGAACTTGATGAATTTAACCAACACAATCACCAAACCATAACTGATAACAATTAAATTGCCACTATTAGTTTTATTTATGTTCCCACATCTTAATATCATGAAATTATTTTTATGACCACTAGAATCGCCCTGTAGAACTAAAACATACGGACATACATAATTGCATCGAAAAGATACATTATATACATTGAAAGGTAATTAAATGAAAATAACTTCATGATATAATTAGTACTTCAAAGATACATTAATATTATTGTGCATCAGCATAATATGGTATAGATTTTGCAGTCTTGAAATCCCAGGCTTACACTACAACCAACCAATTCTAAATATAAATATCCTAACCATCAAAAAACTGCTCTCTTTACTCTTCAAAAAAACTTTGAAGTGCTTTTGTTAATAATTGGACGGTTTTAATCAATTGCACATTATAATAAATATGAAGTTTATTAATCGAAAATTTATAATTAAAATTTTATCTAACCCTTTACATACAATCCTTCACCTTAATTAAATAACTGGAACGTTAACTATTATCATAAGTTTGTACGAATTAATAATCAAATCCATCATAATTTACTACCGGTGTGTACATTTCACAAATTCATAGAGCTATAAATAATAAATAACAACTATTCAATCAAATAGAAAATAGAAATACCCCACGAATAGGAAATCTGTAAAATTTACAGTGGAACTCTGTTGACATTAATTTAATCAGATTCTTAAAAAATTCGCAAAAGATTCTCAATGTGGAATTACCACAATAATAGTATCTCTGTTGTCGAAAATTCTGATTTGCTGAGAGAAAGACGGTCGCTGCATGTTGTGCATATGCGGCGTAGTTGTCTAGTTACCAATGGAGGATGTGTAGCAGAAGTGTATGAATTTAAGAGATGTGTATGAAAAAAAATTTGAAATTCGATATCGAATCTCAACTAATGATAACCTATGCAGATAAGGGAATGTAAAAAACAGTTTCTCTCCGATTTTTGATGCACCGCCCCCTTCCCTCAGGACACACCCCCCGAAGGTCGAAAAGCATATACAAAAAATCTCGGTAACTACTCAACCGATTTGGATGAAATTTTTTTTAAATTGAATAAGACAATATTTGCCCCAGGGGTTCTGCGATTCATTTCAAAATTCGAACTCCATCATTCAAAATAAATTTCAAAATTTTGAAAAAAGTCGTATTTTTGAAATTTAACACTTACATAGCAAATCTTACTGTAGTAGCTATAGAAACAGCCAGTTATCATATTACATCAATTTGACCTCTGAAAGTGTCAAAGGTCAACTTTATGAAACTCTCCAATAAATATTGTGTGACCTATCAATTAGCATCTAAATAATTCAAGCAGAACGATTATGATGTGAAATGACACAAATTTTGAACCAGTAAGATGTCAAAGATCAATTTGTGACAATGTTATTTTTGTTATTTTGTAGAAATTGACCTTTGACATCTTACTCGTTCAAAATTTGTGTCATTTCACAACATAATCGTTCTGCTCGAGTTATTTAGATGCTGATTGATAGGTCACACAATATTTATTGGAGCGTTTCATAAAGTTGACCTTTGACATTTTCAGAGGTCAAATTGATGTAATATGATAACTGGCTGTTTCTATAGCTACTACAGTAAGATTTGCTCTGTAAGTGTTAAATTTCAAAAATACGACTTTTTTCAAAATTTTGAAATTTATTTTGAATGATGGAGTTCGAATTTTGAAATGAATCGCAGAACCCCTGGGGCAAATATTGTCTTATTCAATTTAAAAAAAATTTCATCCAAATCGGTTGAGTAGTTACCGAGATTTTTTGTATATGCTTTTCGACCTTCGGGGGGTGTGTCCTGAGGGAAGGGGGCGGTGCATCAAAAATCGGAGAGAAACTGTTTTTTACATTCCCTTATCTGCATAGGTTATCATTAGTTGAGATTCGATATCGAATTTCAAATTTTTTTTCATACACATCTCTTAAATTCATACACAGAAGTGGACGGTCTGCTTTGTAATCCATTTGAAGCCGTGTCATTTTGAAGGCCTGAATCTCCCGGTAAGTATTCTGGATGCTGGGATGGACCTCCATTAGCTGTTGCGCCTTAAAATTAGTAATCTTATTAAGTACACATTTCCATTCATATGCGGCTACTAAATATAAATTGAGAGTTCAATTACCTTCTGAACCATGCTCTATATCGTTTAAGCTTATCAAAGGCGGTACTGCCGAATCATCGTCTTCACTCCCCTCCTCAAATTCTTCTGATGTCCAATTGGTGGGATCCGAAATTGTTGAAGCGACTGTAGCCCTGGTTGATATATTATCAATTGTTTCATCGACGTTGGAAATCCTGGCTTGCATAGATGAAGACGATTCCCTCAGATTGTTGACTGGTGCAGATTGACTTTCACTGTGAAAGTCTCACAAAGTCGTGATTGTGAAAGTTTCACAATCACGACTTGCGCCAGGTTGAATTACCTTCTGAAATATTATCAACATTAGAATGAGACATTTAATTTTTCAACTCATAATTCGATTTAGTAATACAATTCAAAAATTCAGCTTTTATTACTCAAAAATCAACTGACACGAATTTTACGTTACATATACCTTTGACTTTTGTAAAATTGAACCTAAACTAAACTATCATTACCATCATTTTAGTATACAGAACAATAAAAAGTAGTGTAGATAGTTAATCATTGTATAATCAGGAATAAATATTTGCACTAAATGCATGAGAGAATGAAATTATAAGAACAAAGAAATGTCATTACCTCTGTTATCCAAGGATGAGCTGCAATCCATCTCTTGACATCAGTTAATTGAACCTTCGGATCATATCGAATCATAAAACGGTAAATTTGCCCAGCCCTTGCCTCTAAACGGATGCCAGTTTCCCGTCGTCTTGGGTGAAGGATTATGAACTTTTCTATAATCCCTCGTCGTTTCTTCGTGAGAATGGCATTTGGGTTGAAAGGCGTTTGGGCAGACAGCCGACTTCTATGTGTATGTATAATGTATATTATGTACAAAATGAGGTCAGGAATTTTTCACTATGTCAATTCGAATTATAACAATTAAGAGTAAATTAAAGATACTGGACTTGCCTTCCCACGACGGCTGCATTCCTTTTTCTTAACTTCATAATATAATCACCGCTGTTGCTTTTCGGCTGAAAAAAATCAAATATTTTACAATTCATGAATGTATACCCACAATACCCAATTAACTTTATTACTCCCGGTTGACAATATACATAACACAAAAGAGAAACACAAAAAACGCCATATAATAAGAAATAAATATTTGTAATTTTAATACCTGTGATTTACCGATTTGGAGTTCCTTTCAAATAGAAGAAATTCTTCTGAGCTTCTGTCCAATTTAATGAAATTGTCGAGCCTTTCGGTTAGCGTGCTTTTTTACTACTGACTTCAAGGAGAGAATGATTTCTAATCGCACAGACACTCGATATTTGTGATGAAGACGTATTACGGGGGTTGGTCGGGGGTTATAATGACCGAGTGTGTTTTGTGATTGGTGCAAGTGGTGCCATTTTGTTTTGAAATATGCTGTATCGAGAATTTCTTTGTTCCTTTCCCATGCATGCTGACTTGTGTCTAGTGGCTGGCTCCGTAAAATGCTATGGCACGAACAGATACAAAGATCGCCCAGAAAATTTCCATCTAAGGTCTCTTTGTTAATTGTGTGATGCAGAGATTAATTAATTTGATGGAAATAACCAAGGCTGAGAAATAGTATATTGATTGTTATGGCAATTTAAAATGAAATATCAAATGAAATGCACTTCAAATTCCTCAAATATTTATGCCCAAAATTTTATGCAAAAAATGTGAGATGTTCTATGTTTAATTAAAGTTAATTGGCAAGTAGTAGTCCTGAAGTATTTTACCAGAGCAATATTCCTATAAATAAATTGTACCGATTTCGAGAGTACCCCAAGTGGATTCGAGGCAAATTCACTTTCCTCAGGAAACTTTGTCTATCACATTTACATGGAACTTTAAACAGAAAACGAAAAATCAAACATATTTCGGAACTTTCCAAGATTCCAATAATAACATGTAACTTTTAATGTGGTAGAAAATGAGACTATGCTTTAGAAGAAGGAGTAAAACAATCTTTAGAATTACAATCGGCCAATATTTTATATGCAACTTAATCCATTGGTAGAAAGTATTTTAACATAGAAGAAGGGCATAAATTTTGACTACTCTCGAAATAAATCAGCCATACTATCTTATAGAAGTGTCGGCTTCGTTTCCGTATGTAACCGTTAAAAAGTAAAGCAGAAATAATTGTGTAAAATAGTAATGATTTAGCAATGTCAAAATTAATTTCACTAGCAAACTTAATAATAATATTAAAAATTGCAAATCTATTAATTAAAATCTAGACAAAATTTTATTACGCAAACTCATTTTAACATAATACCTATATTATATTATTAAGTACAAACATATAGAGCAATGCACAAAATTAATTTTTCCATTGGGTGTCGCGGAAGCTATTGAAGAAATTCCTATGAAACAATAAAAAGATCCCTTTGAATTACAAAACTAATTGCGTCAAAGACACGTTACATTGTATTACTCAAGCTAGAAAAACTATACTTTTACCATAAAAATCAATATATATTTAAAAGTAGTTACCTATATATTATTATGCATTGCTTATCAGAATTACAAGCAGATTCACATACCTTCTTCAGCTCAACTTTCTCCTTTACTGTTAGTCTCCCCCGATTGTCTTCGATGGTTATTTCCCCTGTAGAACCAGTGCTAGGACAAGTCGCTGTTACCTTAAGGATCCCTTCAGCATTTACCTCCATTTTAACGAGTAATTTTTCACCCTTTTTCTTTGGCAAATCTTTCAATGTGAATTCTCCCAGAAGGTGATTGTCGTCTGCAATCCCTTCTTCTCCTTCAAATATAATAATATCAGTTACCCCGACAACATTTGAAGTGCGGTATTCTCCAGTTGCATTATAAGGAATCGGAGTGTTTCTAGCAATAATTCTAGAAAACCCCCCATCAAGAACCCTAATTCCTAGTGACAGAGGAGTGACATCTTTAAGCGAGATTTTCTTCAAAATCTGTTCATGATTTCCGTTCAAAATTGCAGCATGGATTGCCGCACCGCGAGCGACAGCCTCATCAGGATTCACAGTCGCTTGTAAAGTTTTTCCATTAAAATATTCCGAGAGCATTTTCCGAATTTTCGGGATTCGGGTCGAGCCACCGACAAGTACGATATCGTGTATGTCCTCCTTTTCCAGTTTTGCATCTTTTAATGCTTTGCCAACTATATCTAGGGTTTTTTGAAACAAATTCATATTAAGATCCTCGAACTGTTTTCTGGAGACCCGTTCCAGTAAATCCTTTCCTTCCAAAATTGCTTCCACGTTCACTTCTCCGTACATGTTTTCTCCACCAGAAATGTTTATTTTGGTAGCCTCGCATGCGTTCCTTAGCCGTCGCAAAATTCTAGCGGCGGTAGCTTTTTCGTCGACTTTCAGCGAATTCTTGCCAGCGGACAAGTCGACTCCATTCTTCATCTTATATCTTCTGATTATTTCATTTAGAAGTTTGCCGTCAAAATCTTCACCGCCAAGATGGGTATCACCATTTATGGATTTTACTTCGATGACACCGCCTGGTTTCATATTGAGCACGACGACGTCAAAAGTTCCCCCTCCCAAATCATAAACGAGTACGTTCCTTTCGTGCCGAACTCCCTGTGTTTCCAGATGAAAAGCCATGGCCGCTGCAGTTGGCTCAGTTATAATGTTGACTTTTTCAAACCCCGCAATTTCGGCAGCATCTCTTGTTGCTTGTCGTTGACCTTCGTTGAAGTAAGCGGGAACTGTCACAACTACTTTCTTTACATCCTTCCCCAAATGTTTTTCAGCCATAACTTTGACATGGCGGATAACTTTAGCCGAAATTGTTTCCGGTGCAAAGATTTTTTCACGGCCTTTTACTATCACTTTGATTTTAGGTGCATTTTTGTCGTTGATGACTTCAAAAGGCCAATTTTTTATGTCTTCCTGTACTTCCTTTTCGTTAAATCGTCTTCCAATTAATCGCTTCGCGTCGAAAATAGTGCTTTGGGGATTCAAATGAGCCATTTCTTTAGCAGGAGTCCCGACTAATTCTCCTTCACGAGTAAACGCTACATAACTCGGAAATGTAGCACCTCCCTTTTCATTTGGAATTATTCTGGTGTACCCATTTTCATAAATGGCAGCGCAAGTGAAAGTTGTTCCCAAGTCTATTCCAATTGATACATCATCAGTAGGTGTGTTTGCTTTATTTTTATTATCGTACGTTTTATAGTCTTCGTCTATAAACCGAATCAGTTTAACTCTTTGGCTCTCTTTCAATTTAAATTTCAGAGCAACGTTTTTGGCAATTCTCATTTTAATTTTAAAGTGGAAGGAAAAAAGTTCTGCAGGAAGTGTAAATGGTGTCTCCTTAAAATGTTTATCCATTTCTTCTCGGTAAAGTTTACTCGCTTCGTTTTCCGCTCTACTTTGTTCCAAATTTCTTTGTTTCAATTCAAACAAGAAAACCTTTTTCACATCCTTCTCGTAGAATTTTGCAGCTTTATCTTCCAAACATCTAACAAATGGCTGCACCCAGTTTTCTTCTTTTACCAAACATTTATTCCTAAATTCTTCCGTACAACATTCCAAGGTCTCAAGTCGATAGTTTTCAAGCGAATGTTCAGAGTCATATCCTCCAGATTTTCCATTTTCGATTTGTACATGGCAAAACATTCCTCAACGACTTTATCTGCTTCGCGTTTATAGTCGGAAATTTTCCTTCCTCTCATTGCATCGACATCTTTTATTTTTATTTTTATTGCATCAAGGGTTTCATTCTTGGCTTGTGTCAACATCTTTGAAGAAATTTTAAAGTCCTTTTGGAAAGTATCGAATTTTGCGATCGTTTCTTTAAGGACCTTGTCCCCAAATTCATCTGACCACCTAAGATTAAAAATGTTGTTGTCGTAACTATGGTTCAAATTTCTGAATGCTTCGTCCTGGATTTCTTTTGCTTTGCCATCAATAACTTTCAAATGTTGACGAATTGCCGTTTGAAATTTTTCTGTAGCGGTGTGACTCAGTCGTTCAATTTTGCAGTGTAATTTGTTTAAGAAGACATATTTCTTATGATCTTGTTCATGTTCAGTTTCTGCCCAAAATAAACCTTTTATTTTTTCTTTGGCATGACCATTGCAAATGGCAAAATCTTCTTCTGTCAATTCCACATCCTGCTCCATTGCAGACAAATTATGTCTATAATTTTGCAATGCAGTAGCAAATGCCTTTTCCAACTTATCTTCCATCGCCCCAATAACTTTTTCAGTGTTCGACCGGTCCAGGGTTTCAAATACTTTATTAAGTACATTTTTCAACTTCGCCTCACGATTTGCTGCAGAATCTCCATCGTAAAAAGCACTGCAGTATTTTTCAATCATAAGATTTAGAACTTTATTGTGATGATTACGAAGGTCTTGTTGTTGAACAAAGGACTGACCGCCAAGTCCTTCTTTCATCTTTGTTTTGTATTCATTTATTGCAGTTGGACGATCAAACTCCCATTGTGAATTCATTAACACTTCTTTTCTGGATTCCCAATTTCTTTTTTCCTCTTCAAAAATATTATCGATATCTTGGTCCAATACTTTAACTTGTTGCTCCAAATTCAAGTGTTGGTACATTTTTGGAATTAGCCCAGAAAAACTCGACAGACTTTCTCCCTTTAGCATGTCGTGCCTAAGTTGAATATGATTTTCAGAAACTGAAACCTTTAAAAAGGTTTGCTTAATGCCATTAAAATAAGTATCTTTTGCAGCAATTGTAGCCTTTTTCAATGCCTTTTGTAGTCTTTCTCCTTTTTCCACGCTTTTCAAGACGACTTCTTCATGGTATTGCGTGGTCAACGTTTTGAATTTAGATTTTAATTCTTTCATGAGTCCATTAGGGGTATCGATGTTTTCTTTTTCCAAAAAACTTTTAGATCTCTTCAAAGCAGCATCATGCACAAATTTTACATCGTCGGTGCTGAAAAATTCTTCAGGATGGTTGTCCATGCATTCTTTGTAGATTTCAAAAGCCTGTTCATGGGTTGCATTGTTCTGTTGCTGAGCAAAGGGCTTTACTTGACGTTCATTTAGTAACGTCACGTAAGTTTTGAATTTCTTAAGGAATTCCATACTATTAGCCCCAACAGTTTTATCATGTAAATTGTCAATATCAAAATAAATCGGAATTTCTTCAAGCGTTGTCGCAAAAAGCGGTCCAACATCAGCCAGATGTCCAGTGTGAGTAAGACTTCTTACTTTCTCTCCAGGATCTGGAAACAGTGAGCAAGTTATACGTTTGAAGCTCTTCTTGATGAGTTCCTTGCACATTCTGGCGTCTTCGGTGAGTTCAGGTTTAACTTCCAATTTCTGTTCCAAATATTTGTTGCCATTTAAGATACCAAACCCGAATTCGTTCTGTTTACTCCAATCTCGAACTGTGAATAGCAAATCATTAATGTCGCAGTCATTCTGAATCAATTGGGAGCATAGCTGCAAAGATTTTTTGACCAGTTGAAAGTTTTCTTGTTCAATCTCATATTTGACATTGTAAACTGTAACGGATGAAAGTAGGAGACAGAGCGTAGTTAATGAGAGACTCTCCTCCTCAGTTGTAATTTCATTCAGTGTACCTAAAATGGATAATAATGGAAACAAAATAGTACTTAATTTAAGGCTATACAACCGCCGTCTCAGTTTCTTATAGCATACGTTTTATGCTTTCAATACGTTTTAGGGCAGTAATAATTATGACATAATTATTAAATCAGTTAAAATGTTAAATATAAATATTGAAGAACCTTGAGTGTCTATCAATAGGATGGAAATTGCTTCCCCGCTGCTTGTTTTTGCCATCACGGGCTCCGGCCAGATCCACATCCCCGAAGTAACGATTTCACTTCCATATTTCCATTCAAATCCTTTTAAGTTTGTTGTGGGAAAAGCCCAGCGCAGCCAATCTTCATCCTCATCTTGTTCCCAGGTGAAATATCGATGAACGTAGTTAAGGAAGTAAGATTTTCCACTTCGAAATGATCCAGTTGTAGAAATCACAGCTACTTTGGTCGTTCCCACTTTCTTCAAAATTTCATTCAGTGCGGCGTCATCAAAAACCAAATTAGTTTTGCCATTTCTTTCTCTGTCAAAACGGATCAATTGCTTCGGCTTCCACGCCATGGTCAATGATACTCCAAAGCCTTGCAAAAATAATTACCTTACAATTAGAAACAGGACAGGAGGTACACCATATGCAAGTGGGTTGCCAATTTCAGAAATAGATATCAATTATAATCTACTCAAGCACGTACTCAAAGGGGGGAGATACCGGGCTACCCCCCCCCCCCCCCTAAGTTTCCAAAAAAAGACGATTTTTTTTTAAAAACGATTAAAAATCCAAAAAATATTTCTTCATTTTCTCAATATATTTTGATAGGCCCCCCCTTGGTTAAATTCCTGGATACGTGTCTGTATCTACTTATTATCAGTTATATAATAAATGTCATATAATACTATATATATGTATAGGGTTCAGTTAGAGAGAAGATTACATTCCATAACAACTGCAGTTATTCGGCCAGGTTTTTCAGCACCCCAGCACCTTGAAGATATTTCAGATTTTGAACAAACTCTAAAAAATATATTTTTTCAAAATCTGAAATATCTTCAAGGTGCTGAAAGTGCCGTAGTGCTAGGGTGCTGGGGTGCCGGGGTGCTCATGTGCAGTCAGTGTATCAATTATCAAAGCAAATCTCATTTCCGCTTTATAAACTGACCTAACCTAAATGAAAATATAGACATCCATTTTGAAAATATTTCCGATTCAATGTATCGACTTCACCCCAACACCCCAGCACCTTGAAAATATTTCAGATTTTGAAGAAACTCTAAAAAATCTATTTTTTCAAAATCTGAAATATCTTCAAGGTGCTGGGGTGCTGTGGTGCCGGGGTGCAGTCAGTGTATCATCAAAGCGAATCTCACTTCCGCTTTATAAATTGACCTAACCTAAATGAAAATATGGACATCCACTTTGACAATATTTCAGATTCAATGTATCGACTTCACCCCAGCACCCCGAGCTGGGGAGTTAGTTCAAAATCTGAAATATTTTCAAGGTGTTGAAGGGGTGATGGGTTGCTGAAAATCCTGGCCGGATAACTTGCTGCAGTTTAGCCTTCCTTCCTATTACTTACTAATCAATTTTACCTGGAATCGAATCTGATTTCCAAAATATAGATGATCGATTAATCTGCTTGTTTACTAAAACACAATTATTAGATTACTGATGGCTTACTTCACCCAAAAAACTAAATATTTCCGAAAATCCCGAAAGCTACAAAATGAATGCTTCACTTTCCTAACAGCCACGCGACAATAGCTCAACACGAACTGCGATGAAGCACAGGTTTAGTCTTGATTCTCTTGATCATTCTCAATTCTAGGTAGGAATTCTAATGTTAAAATTATCTGAAGATTGATAAAGGTTAGAATCCGATGTCGATCCCGCGATCAGCATTTAAATTATGTTGTATGCAATTACATTACAGAGCTTCTAGCTTTCTAACAGACCTCAAACTACATCATGTGGTCATCGGGGCCGAGCTATCGTTATTCACACCACAACACAACAAACCAAGACCACACAACTACAACAACTACTTACTCCCTAACGCTCACCCTCCAAAAACTACGGCATTAATAAGATGGCGCTCGAATCCTATTTATAAAATAAAAACTTGTAATGCCTTTGCTAGTGTGCTACTGCTCTGACTATGTATTATCAATCCAACGAAAGTTTTCCTCTGCTGATAAGAAGACACAATAGCTTTGTAGGTGGTCTCCTTTGTTCGTGCTCAGTCAAGCGCGAACTCTCTTTTGTTATCGTTATCAGCAGAGGAAAACTTTCGTTGGATTGATAATATGTGCATGTGATGATTGCAAATTGCAACAAAATAATATTAATTATTCTAGCCCAAAAATAGCCCAAATTACTGACCAGTATCTGTGTAGGTGTAGGTGTAGTAGGTAGTACCGTGAAATTTCTTAAATTAAATAATTTCGACCTTCGAAATTATTCAGGTTCTCATTTCAGAGTAACGGAGACTAGAGATTTCGAGTTCCTGATGTCACCTTCACCTTCCTTGACAATGACAATAATAATATTTCAGCCCTTGCCAATAAAGTTAAAAGTATAACTCTTCTCTTCAGTTCACTTAATTTCCAATTATGATTCACGTAATAACAATTTCATCCAAATGCAGAGCTGAAAAAGTTCAAGTTCATAACTGAAAATCAGTTCGTTCGTTCAGTTCAATTGAGCTGATCGAACGAACTTTTGAGGAATTTCGGCCATGACAGTTGAACGAACGAACGAGCTAAAACTTTTTCACTGATCGATGGATCGAACTGAAAAAGTAGCATTAAGTTCAGTTCAATTCATATATGATTGAATATTGGTACAATTATAGCTCCATCGCAGCTATTTGATCGATAAATAAACATTTCATTTGAAATTACCCCCTACCCGTATATGCTAAGGATAACGAAATAGTCCTATGTTTTGTCATTCGTGTTGGACGGCCTATTGAACTTGAACGAACTGAACGAATTGATCGAGCTTTAAGTTCGCGAACGGAACGATCTTTTTCTTTGGCCGTTCAATGTAGTGAACGAACGAACGAACTTGTTGATCTGCGAATGAACGAACGAACGAACTAATCGAGTGAACTTTTTCAGCTCTGTCCAAATGACACCAAATCAACACACAATAAAAGAAACCTAATCTACCCTTTTCTTTAAAGATGAGAAGAAGATGGACGATCTTATATTCAACAACTTCATAAATATCTCGCAACTAAGTCGTTAGCATATTGAATAATAGAAAACAAGAGTCCATGTAAGTTCGTTCGTTTGTTCGTTTCGTCAACCAAAAATTTACCTGGGGTGTCGCAACACATTGCTAAAAACAATGTGAGATGGTTTACCCTTGGCGGAGCCAAACAAACAATTTTTAGAGTGCTTTGGCTTGCCTTCTACTCTACTCGCGCGCTTCGCTTCATCCTTACCTCTGCACCAAGTACAAAATGCAAAGCAGGAGCGGAGCATTTTGTATTTGCTTTTGTATTCTGTGTATATCATGTCATTTGCTTTTGTGTTTGGTATTCTGCATCGTGTCAACCATCCTTCGCTCGCGTCTGTCAAACCGGCAGTGACATTTTCCAGTCAAGAGTACAGCCAGCACTGTACAATTTGCTTTTTTATTCTGTGTATATCGTGTCATTTGCTTTTGTGTTTGGTATTCTGTATCGTGTCAACCATCCTTCGCTCGCATCCGTCAAACCCGCAGTGTCATTTTCCAGTCAAGAGTACAGCCAGCACTGAACAATCCGTGTAAAAGCTTCAGGTATCTTTCCACCTAATTACTGTTAATTTTATTGTTCCTTCCAATGTGATTAGAACGTAATAATAAGGTGATGTCAATAGCCAATTTCAGCATCATTCTGCAGCCAGTTTGAAATGTTGGTTCATTCATTTAGCTTTTAGGTGGGGAAAAAGCCCATGGTCATGGATACAGCCACTGTTCCCCCTTTGGCCTGCTCCCAGTTTTCCTATTCAAACTGGCTGCAGAAAGAGAGCAAAACATCCTATTGACTTAACCAGAAGAGGGACTGTCATAGGTTCGAATCACATTGGAACCCCTTCAACATACTATCATCATCGAGTCAATAAATATCAACAGTTTTAAAATTTACCACAACGTGTCAGCGAGTATATTATTATAGGTCCTTGACTATCCTGTACCTAAAACCTCAACGTTGGCATTGGGCTTTGTGGAGGGGCACCTGAATACAATTCTCAGATTGGACAGTCAGCACTGAAGCAGTGACATTTTCCAGTCAAAAGTACAGCCGGCACTGAACAATCCGTGTAAAAGCTTCAGGTATCTTTCAACCTAATTACTGTTAATTTTATTGTCCCTTCCAATGTGATTAGAACGCAATAATAAGGTGATGTCAATAGCCAATTTCAGCATCTTTCTGCAGCCAGTTTGAAATGTGGGTTCATTCATTTAGCTTTTAGGTGGGGAAAAAAGCCCGTGGTCATGGATACAGTCACTGATCCCCCCTTAGCCTGCATCCAGTTTACCTATTCAAACTGGCTGCAGAAAGAGAGCAAAACATCCTATTGACTTAACCTGAAGTGGGACTGTCATAGGTTCGAATCACATTGGAATCCCTTCAACATACTATCATTATCGAGTCAATAAATATCAACCTGGGGGAGTTTTCCCTCTATCTCCGAGTAAAATTAGAAACCAAAATATAATTAATTTTGTTTAAATGGATGTAAAAAAGTAGTGGAGGTTGTTATTAGATCATAAAAAATCTTTTATTTGTAAGCATTGTTAAGACTGCTTACAGAAAGACGCACTATGTTGCCACTACGGCCAACCGCCACAAATCAGCTGAAGCTTTTGGTTAATTTATTTTATTTTTTTATTTTTTTAGAAAATGAATCGCCGTAGTGATTCTAAAGGCGGTAGTAGTAATACTACGCCAAACTCTGGGCAATTCAGGATTCCGAAAAGAAACTTAACTTCAAGTGGGTCAGCTTCCAGTGCAAATCTAAAAAATGCTAACGAATTAGGGCGGCTCCCTATCTCATTGGTAGATAGATTTTGTCCGTTGTGTTCCCGAAAAGTGACTGGCTTCTATCAGAAAGGTAAGTAGAATGTTTTAATTTGAAACCAAAATTATTATCAATGTTTTTTTGTTTTCTTCTGATGATGGTAATTTTATTATATTACTTTTTTTAGACAAGTGCCCCCACGAACAGTGTGGAAAAGAATTTAACCATGCATTACCAGAGCTCCCTGAATGTTGGCAGAGGTGCGACCAATGCAGAATAGCTCCAGTTCGGCCGGGATATTTTCGGTGTATCATTTGCAATGGCGTGTCTACTACAGGGAAGCGGTTTCAAAAAGCCAATTGGACTCTGAGTGCCAAGCAGCAGGCCGAGAAACTTGAACTTTTCAAGTCGTTTCAACCATCACTAAGCGAACAAGGTTCAGAGTCGAAGAAGGGAAAGTTGGCCCAAGCAGCCGTTGTCTCTCCCGTAGACTCCAATAGGAAGCCTAATGATGGATATGTGACTGACGATGAGTTGGCTCTATTGGATGAAAATATGGAATTGGGTGGTGATAGTGAAGTAAAGTGTAGAGAAATACATGCATTTATTTACTCCTATTACTCCTATTTTTTAAATGTTTGTCTTTGGTTTACTACAATAAACATTAAATAGCCAAATTGCGGTTTTCAAAGTCTTGATTGCTAGAAATAATTACACTGCTGTTTTTTCAAACAGTACATTAACGGATTCAAACATTTTAAGAATTAAATAAATTCCTGATTGCTTGCCTACAGTTATTTTCCCGTCCGTAGGACGGGCTGCGTTTCTCGTCTACCTATCATATACAGGCAGAGAAACGAACATTACTTTAGATGTCACCTGCAAGAGCCAAGTTTATTTTAATTTGAATCATGCATTGCTTCCCTACAATTCTTCTCAACTAAAATACTTATGTCCTAATTTGATCAAACTTAAATTCCTATGCAACAAGCAAGACGAATTCCGCAAAAATTGGCAATGGATACTAAAAGGTGTCAAAATTATAAAACTGAAAAGTTAATCTTCTTCATCCCCGACGCTTACTGAAATTGGAAATTATCGATTCAAATTAGCGACACTAATATTTCTAAATTTCGCTTTACCACCTATCGAATCTCTCCTAAAAGTACTTCAAACTGAAAATGTAATATTTTATCGATATTTTTACACTATAGTGATATCTTTGGTATAGGTTTAAACAAAGTCAGAATTCGATATTGTCATTAAATTAATTCAGATCTATAAATCAGTAGCCATTAGTAGAAATAGAAATTCGAAAGTGAATTTTACATTTTTAAAAAGCCAAAAGGGAAAATTTCTTCAGTAAACATATTTCGACAAAATATTGATGCTCCAACAAATAAATAACAAAAGAATTTGACTATTGTTGAAGATGACTCACCTCCTCCTTTCTTCCAAAGTTTTGAGTTGATCAACGATGAAAGTATAATCGTTTTCTGGCTCCATAATTTCGGTGCAGATATTCTTAGAAAAACTGTAGTTCCCTTTCATGTTAATAGGCTTTTGTTATTATTATTAAAGTTAGCAACAGTACATTTGATTCGACAGCAAAAAATCTGTCAACCATTCTGTATTTTATTCACATTGTATAGTTTTGCCAGTCTTGAAATCCCTGTCTTATATAGCCACCAATCAATTCTAAACATAAATTCGCTAAGAAATATTTTAACCCTCAAAGGAACTTTAAGGAACTTTGTTCTCCAGTAAAACTTTAAAAAATAATTTTGATATGCTTTTATTAATAATTGGACGTTTTCAATCAAACTATTATAAATATGAAGTTTATTAATCGGATATCTACAATTAATTTTTTTACCCTTTGCATATATATAATCCTTCACCGTAAATAGAATGCTTAATAACTAAAATTTTTATTTTTAATAACTGGCATACTAAAGATTAATCAAATCCATTAATCACATCGGTATACATTTCACAAATTCATAAAGCTATAAATAATAAAGAACAACTAATGAATCAAATAGAAATACCCCACGAATAGGAAATCTGTAAAATTTACAGTGGAAATCTGTTGACATTATTTTAATCAGATTTTTAACAAAAATTCACAAAAGATTCTCAAGGTGGAATTACTACAATATTAATAGTATCTCTGGTGTCGTAATTTTTGATTTGCTGAGAAGAAGACGGTCCCTGCATGTTGTGCATATACGGCCTTGTTGTCTAGTTACCAATGAAGGATGTGTGGCAGAAGTGGACGGTTTGCTTTGTAATCCATTTAAATCCGTGTCATTTTGAAGGCCTGAATCTCCCGGAAAGTATTCTGGATGCTGGGATGAACCTCCATTAGCTGTTGAGCCTAAAAATTATAATCCCTTTTAGTAGACATTTCCATTCATATGCGGCTACTAAATAAAAATTAACTAATCAGAGTTTAATTACCTTCTGAATCATGCTCTATATCGTTTAAGCTTATCAAAGGCGGTACTGCCGAATCATCGTCGTCACTCTCCTCCTCAAATTCTTCTGATGTCCAATTGGTGGGATCCGAAATTGTTGAAGCGACTGTAGCCCTGGTTGATATATTATTAATTGTTTCTTCGGCGTTGGAAATCCTGGCTTGCACAGATGAAGACGATTCCCTCAGATTGTTGCCTGGTTCCGATTGACTTTCCAATTCACGACTTGCGCCAGGTTGAATTACCTTCTGAAATATTATCAACATTAGAATGAGACAATTAATTTTTCAACTCATAATTCAATTTAGTAATGCAATTCAAAAATTCAGCTTTTATTAATCAAAAATCGATTGATTGATTGACTTTAAAATATAATACAAATATGACGATGCAATTTTGTCTTGCTCTACCTTTTTTTGACTTTCATTGAAAAAATGTACCTACTCCCATTTTAGTATAACAATATAAAGTAGCGTAAAAAATCATTATTACATAATTGGGAATAAATATTTCCACTAAATGCACGAGGGAATGAAATTAATATGTATAGCTAAGAAAAAAGAAATGTCAGTACCTCTGTTATCCAAGGATGAGTTGCAATCCATCTCCTGACATCAGTTATTTGAACTTTTGGATCATATCGAATCATGAAACGGTAAATTTGCCCAGCCCTTGCCTCTAAACGGATGCCAGTTTCCCGACGTCTTGGGTGAAGGTTTATGAACTTTTCTATAATCCCTCGTCGTTTCTTGGTGAGAATGGCATTTAGGTTGAAAGTCGTTTGGGCAGACAGCCGACTTCTGTAAACGTATGTGTATATGTATATTAAGTACAAAATGAGGTCATAGGGATTTTTCACAATGTCAGTTGCGGGAATAAGGAGTCCTTGCTGGCCACTCTCCCTATTACCCGGTTATCCGATATGCCATGTAGCGACTTGAGTCCACTACGTGTATGAATGGCAGTCGGAGAAAAAGGAGAGAAGGACGGCGAATGGGATCGGTTGGGATAATTGTCCCGGTCGGTTCCTGACCTGTCCTGCTATCCTGAGCTGACTCCCGGATGTCAACTCCTTCCAGAATGTGACTGGGAACGTCCTGCTCGGAATGTGACCGAGTTATCCCAAGTCCTCGTATCCGGTGGTATACGATTATGTAATCGCGAGGGTCGTAGTATGACTCGTAGTGCGATTGTGCTTGCTTGAGTGTATGAATGGAACTCGGAGTGAATGTCCAGTTATCGGTTTATACTAAAACCGATTTCGGGTATTGGTGTGTGTATGAGAAGGAATGAAAGGCACAATGAGTATGTGGAGAATGAATGTATTTATTCAGACCTCTCTGTCCAGTAGTCCAGCAATGAGTGTGTTACAATTGGTAATTACCTGGCTATTGGGTTGGGAGGGAGAAAGATCGGAGGACAATAGTTTGCCCAGAGCAAGTATGGTTTGGACCATGCTTGCTCTGCACTTATTATGGTTGAGTCAAAGGACTCTACGTGGCGGTGAATGCCACTGTTAGATTGTTGTAAGAGTCGGGAGGACTCTTACACTATCTTTCGCCAAAAATCCTCCCATGTGGAAAAGGCGTGGTTTGGTAGAGGAAAAAGAAAGAGTTAAGGGTTATATGTACAAATGTTAACCCGTAGCAAATAAAAATTTCATTAATTGATATGCGCAAAGCGCAATTTAGGGGTTACAATAATCAGTGTGACCTATATTAATTTTAAAAATTTTGAGAATATAAAATTTGGCTTAAGACCACATGTTTTTGAAATTTAGAATAGTATAACAGTCAGAAATAAACCAAATGAAAATCTAAATTCTGTGTTTGTGTTTGTGAGAATAATGGTGATATATATTACATAAATTTTCCAAATAATAATATTGAAGAGATTCTTCAGTCGTTGAAATGAAACAGCACCAGAACAAAATCTTGACCAAAAAAATCTTCAGCAGTTGCCAATTAAAGTAATTTAAATATGTACTTATGTACCCCTTCCGTTTCTCAGCACATTAATTTTGATATTTAGAGCGATATAGATAGATATTTGCATATTAGTGTAATAAGAAAATGACGAATCAAAGAAATCGAATGTTTTAAAGTTTCTACTTACTAACTTATTAGAGTACTACAATTATTTTCAAGAGTACTCACTTGTGTGACTTAACATTTACTAACAATTATCATTTGCTATTACTAAATATTTATATCTAAATAGATGGACAAACTGCCAAGCAACTCGTAGATGTCCTGTACTATATTATTATGATATACCATGTGCAGTATAGCTCTACTTATTTAATCTATCTATTACAGGGGTAGTAGTATTAGCACTACTACAATATTTACTACTATTGGATAACCTAAATCTAGGTTAAAATTATTTGATGATTACATTGCATGAGGGCAATGTGTAAAACTAATTGACGTACTACTTTGTGTATAACCTTACATTATTAGTTGACGTACCATATTGCCAACACTTACAAACTAGTTGACGTACTAAATCGTCTTTATCCTTACAACAAGTTGACGTACCATATTGCCAACACTTACAAACTAGTTGACGTACCATATTGCCAACAACTTACAAACTATAACTTAACTTATTTAAATTAAACGGTGAAATAATGATTTTTTTAATTGATTAGGTAACAAGTTAGTTCACATTATAAATCATAATATTGTGTGAGTGAAAAAATCTAACTTTCCATGTTAATCATATGGAATACCTTTAAAGATTTTTTTAATCAACAGTACATTCTCTAACAATTTATAATGTATTTTTAAATCATGTGTTAATCAAGAATTATATTTTATGAATTAAATGATAGTTTTGAAACAGATAGTAGCATTTTAAAAGAATTAAATTCTATATTATATTATATTGGTTGACTGCATTGTAAAATAATGCGTTATATTATGCTTGTTTTTCCTTGAGAAGGAGAGAAGACATGACAGTACAACTCCAAACAAATTAAATTTTTATAATTGAGGATTCACATAATACCTACACATTGGGTGCACTCCAACTTTGCTCGTGTGGTTGTGTCCTAGGGCCCTAATAATTCTGACTTGTAATAAGCCGTAGGAATTATTGCTATCTTTCCGGAATTTATTTTATATAGATAATACTACGCCCAGTTAAGGGTTTAACACGTCTATGTAGTATACTATTTCTTTAATGAATTATTGATCGATTATTATTGTTTTATTTAGATAATGAATGCGGTACAGTCAATAAAGACTTACTTTGTAACCATTCTGCAGTAATATTTTTTTATTTTTGATATGTTATTTTATTTAGAAATGAGCTCTTTATGATAAGACTATTTTGCTGCATTCTATTATATATCAAGAGTATAATTGAAAAATGAAAGATATTTAATAATTAAACAGATTGCTGTTCTCAATCAAGAGAGTAGGTACAGAATCAAAATGAATTAAAGTTTTAACTGTTTACTTTTTACTTGGAAAATAATTTAATATACTATGCAATCAGATAATAAATGATTAGTATTTATTGGTATTTGCTAAACGTGATATCTGTAAAAATTTCAAGTTGATCAGACTTGGGTAATACTAGATATGAAGACCTGAATCATGACATCAGTCTCGGAAATAGCATGAAGTTAACTTAATAATGTTTATAAATACTTTTTAATTATTAATTATAACATTTCAAGAAAATTGAACGCAAAGTTTTCATATTCCATACTTAAATAGAATAGTGGTCCATATTAAATAGTGTATAGAAGTGGATTAATTTATTTGAATAGTAAAAACTTAGAAGTTGAAAAAAGAAGTATTTGCTTATTTGTCCTACAGCTCAAAAAGTTTGAAAATTTATGACTGTGAAGTATCTAGCAATGTCTTCTAAGTAAGTGATAGCAATATGTTGCTTCGTTCTATACTTCACCATTAGAATACTTGCATTAGCATGCAGAACCATGATGTTAGCATGAGCAGCATTTATTTGTTCTGCTATGAAAATGTTAATTGCTTGAGCTTGTTGAGAAATTGGTATCCTCATACTGGGAGGTAAAACTCCAATTTTCTATTAGGAATATTCATATTGAATAGATTTTTAATATTTTGTTCAAAATTTAAATGAAGTAGGTGCGTACAAGCAATATCGTAGTTATAGATAATCTATGTAGCTTTTAGAGTAGAATTTCAATTTATTTTGTAGACCGTAGTCGTAACATTTAAATAGAAAAGAAATATGCTGATAGATTTGTTCCTTACTGTTGTAGAATGTTTCGAACAATTAGCTATTAACTGATTTAAGTGAGGATATCGGTAATATTGTAGGTTTAACAACTACGATTCCATAAAGAAAGAATATTGGATGTGCTAATGTATTCAAATAAATTCTTTGCATGATGTTTAAACTAAATCATTTACATTGATGTCGAAAATATTGTAAAATTCAAATTTTCGTTGATTACAATAGTGTAAGCATCCAATGAAAGTAGAGAATTCACTATCATTATTAAAATGTCTATGGCTGAACATTTCTTGGAGTTGGCTAGACATGATGAAATCTAAATAAGTCATTGGTAACTCTGGTACACGTACTATAACAAATCCGTGTTGAAGGAAGAAAGGACTGACTAATTGTTCTAGTGTAAGTTGCTGCATAATTGAATCGTTTGCATGAAATTGTTTTTTAGTGTAGGTATGCTATTTATGCAAGTTTAAGTTTAAACCCCAGACTACAATGAAAGTAATGTAAGTCTAAACATCAGGCTGTGTACGCTGATAAAGACTGTCCATTATCACAAGTTCAAGAACCTGGGCATTGAACTAACAAAAATCCCGGCTTTACATATCATATACTTACTATATATATCCCCCAATATTCATATACCAAATATTTATATATATATAGGGAGGGTATGGTATGCGGGTATTCTACACAATAATAATTATTAACTTCCAGATATTTTTGATAATTTTTGTCATACCTAGAAGTTTTCTTAAAGTTGAAAATTATTCCAAAGATATGCAGTAAAATTCTTGAGTACCGTTTGTTCAACAGCACCTCAGGTAACACTGCTGAGAAAAAACTAATATTTTGAAGTACAATTAGTTTTGCTTTGAATAAAATGTTTTGCTAAATATGTATTTAATTGATTATTTAATTTATTGTATAATAATTAGCATAAGTACCTAAGATAAGTGAGCACGTAATTCCAGGAGTGAATCCAGTATTTGTCAGCTATATTTGGAGTACTCCGGCTGTTCTGTACTTCACGGCTAGTTGTAACCTGCTGTATAAACATTAATTAGTATTTTTATATTTTATTTACTTAATTAGTCTAAGTCTTTGCAAATTTTGGAAAATTTGGCCAGGGGTACTGGTAGATTTTCCAAAATGCAAAATTTTATCGACTCTATAATTTATTCTAAAGAGAAAAGAAAACATTTATTTAATTTAGATATTTTCCTACTTATTTTAATATTTTTTAGGAGTATTATTAAGAATAGTGAACTCCTAAGTCACCCTTAAGTGCACATAATTAATTTTAGAATTATTTTTAATATAATTTTAGTGAAAAATAATGAATTAATGCTTTTTAGGTGAATTCTCAGATGACCCCCAACCCTAAAATTTAATTTTAATATAAATTATCAGTGTTTCTGAAAAATTGGAAATTCGGGCAGAGGCTCCCGCTCTCCCGAAGGATTTCCAAAATTTTTTACGCTTTTAGCGCTGCTTGGGCAACAGAAACAAAAAAAATTCCAAAATATTTAATAATTAGGTAATTTTAAATGTGTATAAGTGTATATAATATAGATTTAACGGGCTTAGACCCGTGCCTGGCGTGGCCAAATGAAATATTTTTTCTATGGCCTGTAAATCAATAAATATTTCATCAATAGTTGGCTAAGTTGTATATAAGTGTACATAAATTATTTCCTATATTATTATATTATTTTTAGGTTAAGTGTAAATATATATATAAAAAGAAAGAAATGACCCGATCCGAAGTTGCCCGGTTTTCCTGTAAACGGTCGCCAGTGTGGGAATAAGGAGTCCTTGCTGGCCACTCTCCCTATTACCCGGTTATCCGATATGCCATGTAGCGACTTGAGTCCACTACGTGTATGAATGGCAGTCGGAGAAAAAGGAGAGAAGGACGGCGAATGGGATCGGTTGGGATAATTGTCCCGGTCGGTTCCTGACCTGTCCTGCTATCCTGAGCTGACTCCCGGATGTCAACTCCTTCCAGAATGTGACTGGGAACGTCCTGCTCGGAATGTGACCGAGTTATCCCAAGTCCTCGTATCCGGTGGTATACGATTATGTAATCGCGAGGGTCGTAGTATGACTCGTAGTGCGATTGTGCTTGCTTGAGTGTATGAATGGAACTCGGAGTGAATGTCCAGTTATCGGTTTATACTAAAACCGATTTCGGGTATTGGTGTGTGTATGAGAAGGAATGAAAGGCACAATGAGTATGTGGAGAATGAATGTATTTATTCAGACCTCTCTGTCCAGTAGTCCAGCAATGAGTGTGTTACAATTGGTAATTACCTGGCTATTGGGTTGGGAGGGAGAAAGATCGGAGGACAATAGTTTGCCCAGAGCAAGTATGGTTTGGACCATGCTTGCTCTGCACTTATTATGGTTGAGTCAAAGGACTCTACGTGGCGGTGAATGCCACTGTTAGATTGTTGTAAGAGTCGGGAGGACTCTTACACTAGTGTGGGAATAAGGAGTGCTTGCTGACCACTCTCCCTATTACCCGGTTATCCGATGTGCCATGTAGCGACTTGAGTCCACTACGTGTGTGGATGGCAGTCGGAGAAAGAGGAGAGAAGGACGGCTATTGGAGTCGGTCGGGATAATTGTTCCGGTCGGTTCCTGACCTGTCCTGCTATCCTGAGTTGACTCCCGGATGTCAACTCCTTCCAGAATGTGACTGGGAACGTCTTGCTCGGAATGTGACCGAGTTATCCCAAGTCCTCGTATCCGGTGGTATACGATTATGTAATCGCGAGGGTCGTAGTATGACTCGTAGTGCGATTGTGCTTGCTTGAGTGTATGAATGGAACTCGGAGTGAATGTCCAGTTATCGGTTTATACTAAAACCGATTTCGGGTATTGGTGTGTGTATGAGAAGGAATGAAAGGCACAATGAGTATGTGGAGAATGAATGTATTTATTCAGACCTCTCTGTCCAGTAGTCCAGCAATGAGTGTGTTACAATTGGTAATTACCTGGCTATTGGGTTGGGAGGGAGAAAGATCGGAGGACAATAGTTTGCCCAGAGCAAGTATGGTTTGGACCATGCTTGCTCTGCACTTATTATGGTTGAGTCAAAGGACTCTACGTGGCGGTGAATGCCACTGTTAGATTGTTGTAAGAGTCGGGAGGACTCTTACACAGTCAATTCCAATTATTATAACAAATAAAAGTAAATTAAAGATATTGGACTTGCCTTCCCACGACGCCGGCGGCATTCCTTTTTCTTAACTTCATGATTCTTAATCACCACTGTTACTTTTCGGCTGAAAAAAAAACAAATATTTTACAATGCATGAATGTATACTCAACTAACTATATTACTCCAGGTTGAAAATGCACTAAACACAAAAGAGAAAGACAAAAAAATACCAATATAAGAAATAAATATTTGTAATTTTAATACCTGTGATTTATCGATTTGGAGTTCCTTTCAAACAGAAGAAATTCTTCTGAGCTGCTGTCCAATTTAATGAAATTGTCGAAGAGAGCCTTTCGGTTAGCGTGCTTTCACTAGTGACTTCAAGAAGAGAATGATTTCCAACCGCACAGACTCTCGATATTTGTCATAAAGACGTTTTACGGGGGTTGGTCGGGGGTTGTAGTGACCGAGTGTGTTTTGTGATTGGTGCAAGTGGTGCCACTTTGTTTCGAAATATACTGTGTCGAGAGTTTCTTTTGTTCCTTTCCCATGCATGCTGGCTTGCTGTCTCGTTTTTGGCTCCGTAGAATGCTATATGCCACAAAAACAGAAACAAGGGACACCAAAAAATTTATTTCTTTGTTAATTGCGTTATCCACAGATTATTTAATTTACCGGGAAATAACTAAGGCTGAGAAATAGTAAATTAGTTATTATGAGAATTCAAAGTCAATATGTCAAAATGAAATACACTTTTCATTTCTCAAATATTTATGGCCAAAATTTTATGCAAAAAATGTGAGATGTTTATTACATTGAATTTGAATATTTAATCTGGCAGAGACGATACTGCCATTATGTTAACGACTATTCTTAAAGAGTACAAAAACAAAAAATAATTTTACTACGTAGGAACGTTTTACGAAATTAGAGGAAAGTGTCGCATTAGGTCCTGTAAATATGTTTCGAAAAATGTCGAACATTTACAATCTAACTTAGCCATCAATGATTTAGACAAAAATCTCGAGGCTATAAAACTAATTCAGTTTGGCACTTACTTCCAAGGAGATACAGCAATCAGCAAAACAAATAGTACTTTCTCCGTTCAATAAATGTTAATTAGCAAGTAGTATGGTTCTGCTATCTTTAAACGGATGCCCGTCAATTTGGCAAAAGTCAATTTGGCAAATGACCTATGATCAAATTGGCAAAAGGCCTGTGGATAAAATGGCAAAACGCTGTGGATAAATTGGCAAAAGTAACATTTATTAGGTCAGCCATACAATTGCATGTCATGTAAAACCAAAAAGCCTAACAAGTAATGAATATATAAGTAATTCAAATCATTTCAAATTCATGGCATTAATTTTGATGAATTTAGAAAATGGCAAGGGTTTCTTTCCCTAGTTTCTGCTAGTTTTTGGAAGTCTGTTCTTAATTTTGACGTACAAAGCTTTCTTTCGCGGTGGAAAGGTACCATTTAGAATACGAAGAAGATCGTTTATCTTTAAGCATAATTAAAATAAATCTCCACAAAGGAGGTTTTTCACAGCCCACTTTAACATGAAAGCGATTATGCCACGCTTCCATTAATTTTGTGGTCCTTGGAGCATCATTAGGAAGGCGATCTCTTGCATTCCAGAATTTGGGTGAATATTGCGCTGATGCCCAGTCTCTACTTATATAAATATCTTCAAAATACTCGGCCCCTTTAGTAAGGCAGGGCTTTAAGTGCTCATTAGTATGTGAAGGTACTCAGTCATTGTCTGAAGGTACCTGACAGCTAAAGTTTATTGGGTGAAGCCAACTAAGACATTTATGCACTTACATTTGACTATTTTAGATTTCCATAGACTGCCAAATAGAATGCTTCGCTACATCACTAAATTGGATACATAACACACGACAGCAAAACTAAGATTGGTTCTAAATGCTTTTGCCAAATTATTCGTACATACTTTTTGCCAAATTCTCCGAACGGTCAAAAACGTCATTTGCCAATTTATCCACAGGGGTTAATTTTTAAGGTTTTTTGCTTTTGCCAAAATGACTTTTGCCAAATTGACCTACTTTAAACAGAGCACCGATGTCTACTATTCTGAAATAAATAGCTCAACCCGACAAATGCCGATTTCGAGAAACTGCCCCAAGCTGATTCGGAGCAAGCAAATTCACTTTCCTCAGAAAGTTTTACAGTGAAACGTTTCCATAGGGATTTTTAAACAGAAATTGGACTATCAATTAGGTTTCGGTAATTTCCAAGATTCCAATAATAATATTTTAATGTAAAAGAAAATGAGACTACGGAAGAATTAGAAAAGTAATTGAGTTAGAGTTAGAATCCGCTAATATTTTAAATGCTACTTAATCCATTGCTAGAAATCACCGTAAGTAACCATGAAAAAATAAAGAAATACGTTAAATAGTAATTATTTAGAAACCTCAAAATTAATTTCACCAGAAAACTTAAAAATTTTAATTTTCAACACAATTTAATTAAAATCTAAACAAAATTTTATTATACAAATTCATTTTATTTTACATAATACCTATATCATATTGATTAATAATTGATATCAAGTACAAACATATTGAGCAATGCACAAAATTAATTTTTCCATTGGGTGTTATGGAAGCTATGCAAGAAATTCCTGTGAAAGATAAAAAGATCGTTTTGAATTAGAAAAATAATTAGCTTGTAGTAAAGACACGTCATGTTGCATTATTACTCAAACGAGAAAAACAATTATTATACTTTTACGATAGAAATCAGTACGTATTTAAAAGTAATTATTATACATAGCAAATCAGAATTAGAAAGAGATTCACATACCATTTTTAGATACTCTTTCTCTTTGAAAGTAAGTCTCTCTCGATTTTCTTCGTCATATAATACGTGCTTGCGTCCGAATAATTATTGTTTAAAATTGTTAACTTAACCATGTGCTGGGGCACTACGCCAGGGCAATTTTCATTCTACCACTGAAAGACAATTTCAAAATAGAACCTTGTGGACGTGGACGACAATACATTACAAAGAATTAGCTAAAATTTTAATTAAATTGCATAATCAAAACCTTAATTTTTTTTAATATATTCAAATTATTATTTCACTTTTATTTGATTATGTTTATTTTAATTCCAAAAACATATTTTTAAAGCAATGCAAAACGTTTTCCGTACATCCTGACCCTATATTCATTGAGCGCCTATACAAGAAATTCCTGTTAAATACGAAAACCAAATTTCAAATAGGAAATTAATTAGGTTAAAGAATAAATGTAAAAAATAAATAATATTCCAAAGCGAAATAGGATCGGGATCAATCCCTGTCTCACAGAAATCAATATTTATGAAATATATATTGGCTTACTTTTTTCAGCTCATCTTTCTCCTTTACACTAAGTCTCCCCCGATTGTCTTCGATCGTTATTTCCCCTGTTGAACTTGTACTACGACAAGTCGCTTTTACCTTAAGGATCCCTTCAGCGTTTATATCCATTTTCACGAGTACTTTTTTATCTATTTTCTTCGGCAAATCTTTCATAGTAAATTTCCCCAGAAGGTGGTTGTCGTTTGCAATCTCTTCTTCTCCTTCAAATATAATAATATCAATTACCCCGACAACATTTGAAGTGCAGTAATATTTAGTTGCACTATAAGGAATCGGAGTGTTTCTAGCAATAATTCTAGAAAAACCACCACCAAGAATCTTAATTCCTAATGACAGTGGAGTGACATCCTTCAATGACATTTTCTTCAAAATCTGTTCCTGATTTCCATTCAAAATTGCAGCATGAATTGCGGCACCGCGGGCGACAGCCTCATCAGGATTCACAGTGGCTTGTAATGTTTTTCCATTAAAATATTCAGAGAGCATTTTTTGAATTTTCGGGATTCGTGTAGAGCCACCGACTAGTACAACATCGTGAATGTCATCTTTTTCCAGTTTTGCATCTTTTAATGCCTTACCAACTACATCTAGGGTTTTCAGAAACAAGTCCATATTCAGATCCTCGAATTCTTTTCTGGTGACAGGTTCCCGTAAATCCTTTTCACCCAGGAGTGCTTCCACGTTCACATCTCCATGCATATTATCTCCTCCTGAAATGTTTATTTTTGTCTTCTCGCAAGCATTCCGTAGCCGACGCAAAATTCTAGCGGCAGTAGCTTTTTCGTCGACTTTCAGCGAATTCTTGCCAGCGGACAAGTCGACTCCATTCTTCACCTTATATCTTCTGATTATTTCATTTAGAAGTTTGCCGTCAAAATCTTCACCGCCAAGATGGGTATCACCATTTATGGATTTTACTTCGATGACACCGCCTGGTTTCATATTGAGCACGACGACGTCAAAAGTTCCCCTCCCAAATCATAAACGAGTACGTTCCTTTCGTGCCGAACTCCCTGTGTTTCCAGATGAAATGCCATGGCCGCTGCAGTTGGCTCAGTTATGATGTCGATTTTTTCAAA
The DNA here is from genome assembly GCA_020055645.1 of Tomocerus qinae. Lineage (NCBI taxonomy): Eukaryota > Metazoa > Arthropoda > Collembola > Entomobryomorpha > Tomoceridae > Tomocerus > Tomocerus qinae. The sequence goes on along the minus strand of CM034546.1, from coordinate 27,033,505 downwards.
CCCCGCAATTTCGGCAGCATCTCTTGTTGCTTGTCGCTGACCTTCGTTGAAGTAAGCGGGGACTGTCACTACTGCTTTCTTAACATCCTTTCCCAAATGTTTTTCAGCCATAACTTTGACATGGCGGAGAACTTTTGCCGAAATTGTTTCCGGTGCAAAGATTTCTTCACGGCCTTTTACCATCACTTTGATTTTAGGTGCGTTTTTGTCGTTGATGACATCAAAAGGCCAATTTTTTATGTCTTCCTGCACTTCCTTTTCGTCAAACCGCCTTCCAAATGAGACGCTTCGCGTCGAAAATGGTGCTTTGGGGATAAACGTACGCCATTTCTTTAGCCGGAGCCCCCACCAATTCTCCTTGCGGTGTAAAGGCTACGTAACTGGGAAATGTAGCACCTCCCTTTTCATTTGGAATTATTCTGGTGCACCCTTTTTCATAAATGGCAGCGCAGGTGAAGGTTGTTCCTAAGTCTATTCCAATTGATACATCATCAGTAGGCGTGTTTGCTTTATTTTTATTATCGTACGTTTTATAGTCTTTGTCTATAAAGCGAATCAGTTTAGCTTTTTGTCCCTCTTTCAATTTAAATTTCAGAGCAACGTTGTTGCCGATTCTTGTTTTAATTTTAGAGTGGAAGCAAATTAGATTTTCGGGAAGCGTAAATGGCGCGTTCTTAAAATATTGATCCATTTCTTCACGATAAAGTTTAGTCGCTTCGTTTTCCGCTCTACTTTGCTCCAAATCTCTTTGTTGCAATTCCAACAAAAAAACTTTTTTCACGTCCTTCTCGTAGAATTTTGCAGCTTTATCTTCCAAACATCTAACAAATGGCTGCACCCAGTTTTCTTCTTTTACCAAACTTTTATTCTTGAATTCTTCCGTACAACATTCCAAGGTCTCAAGTCGATAGTTTTCGAGCGAATGTTCAGAGTCGATATCCTCCAGATTTTCCATTTTCGATTTGTACAAGGCAAAACATTCCTCAACGATTTTATCTGCTTCGCGTTCATAGTCGGAAATTTTCTTTCCTCTCACTGCATCAACATCTTTGATTTTTATTTTTATTGCATCAAGTGTTTCATTCTTGGCTTGTGTCAACATCGTTGAAGAAATTTTAAAGTCCTTTTGGAAAGTATCGAATTTTGCACTCGTTTCTTTAAGGACATTGTCCCCAAATTCATCTGACCACCTAAGATTAAAAATGTTGTTGTCGTAACCACAATTCAAACTTCTAATCGCTTCGTCTTGAATTTCTTTTACTTTGTCATTAATAACCTTTTGACGAATTGCAGTTTGAAATTTTTCAGTAGCGGCATGACTCAGTTGTTCAATTTCGCAGTGTAATTTGTTTAAAAAGTCATATTTCTTCTGATCTGGCTCCTGTCCTATCTCTACCCAAAATAAATCTTTTATTTTGTTTTTGGCATGACAATTACATATGACAAAATCTTCTTCCGTCAGTTCCCCAACCTGCTCCATTGTAGACAACTTATATCTGTAATTTTGCAATGCAGTAGCTAATGCCTTTTCCAACTTATCTTCAATTGGCTCAATAGCCTTTTCACTGCCTCTGGCCAATAGTCTTGTGTTCGACCGGTCTAGGGTTTCAAATACGTTATTAAGATCATTTTTTAATTTCGCTTCACGGTTTGCTGCGGAACCTCTATCGTAAAAAGCACTGCAGTATTTTTCAATCATAAGATTTAAAACTTTATTGTGGTGGTTACGAAGAATATTTTGTTCGACAAAGGCCTGACCTCCAAGTCCTTCTTTCATCTTCGTTTTATATTCGTCTATTGCCGTTGGACGATCTAACTCCCATTGTGAATTCATTAACGTTTCTTTTCTGGATTCCCAATTCCATTTTTCCTCAATGAATATATTTTCGATATCATCACCCAAGATTTTACATTGTTTCTCCAAATTCAAGTGTTGGTACTTTATTGGAATAAGCTCTGAGAAACTCGACAGACTTTCTTTCTTCAGTATCTTGTGTTTAAGCTGAATATGGTTTTCAGAAATTGAATCCTTTAAAAAGGTTTGCTTAATGCCATTAATATAAGTATCTTTTGCAGCATTTGCAGCCTTCCGCATTGCCTTTTGCAGCTTTTTTCCTTTTTTCACGCTTTTCAAGACGACTTTTTCATGGTATTCCGTGGTCAACGTTTTAACTTAGATTTTAATTCTTTCATTACTCCATTAGGGGTATCGATGTTTCCTTTTTCCAAAAATCTTTTAGATCTCTTCAAAGCTACATCATGTACTACTTTAACATCGTCGGCGCTGAAAAATTCTTCAGGGTGATTGTTCATGTATTCTGTGTAAATTTCAAAAGCCTGTTCAAGTGTTGGGTTTTTCTGATTTTGTGATACAAAAGGCTCCACTTGACGTTCATTCAGTAACTTCACACAGGTTTTGAATTTCTTAAGGAATTCCATACTATTAGCTCCAACAGTTTTATCATGTAAATTGTCAATATCAAAATAAATCGAAATTTTTTCAAGCGTTGTCGCAAAAAGCGGTCCAACTTCAGCCAGATGTCCAGTGTGGGTAAGACTTCTTACTTTCTCTCCAGGATCTGGAAACAGTGAGCAACTTATGCGTTTGAAGCTCTCCTTGATGAGTTCCCTGCACATTCTGGTGTCTTCGGAGAGTCCATGTTTTACTTGCAATTTCTGCTCTAAATATTTGTTGCCACTTACGATGCCAAACCCAAACTCGTTCGGTTTACTCCAATCTCGAACTGTGAAAAGCAAATCATGAATGTTGCAGTCATTCTGAATCATTTGGGAACATAGCTGCAAAGATTTTTTGATCAGTTGAAAGTTGTCTTGTTCAATCTCATATTTGACATTGTAAACTGTAACTGATGAAAGTAGAAGACAGAGTGTAGTTAATGCGAGACTCTCCTCTTCAGATGTAAACTCATTCAGTGTACCTACAATAGATAATAATAATAATAACAATGGAATCACGATAAGTACTTAAGTGCTTAAAAGGCTACAAAATGATCGTGTCAGTTTAGGCGGAATTTAGGCAGCGGTACCTCATTGCCGATAAACATTGTTGCCAACTCATCTTTTACCGACAACACCGGAAGCACTCTCATCTGATTGCCTTTACCACTTATTGTATAATAAATCAATATAGTACCGGTCCATATAATTTGTGCATATAACAAACCTAACCTAAGCTAAATGAAATAAACAAACAAAGGGGGTCTGGGGAAATTAATTTTCACCAGGTTTGGACATAACTAACCTAACCTAATAATGACTAAATAGTATAAACAAATAAGGGGAAGTTCTGAGGAAAATTGACATTTCACCAGTTTTGAATATGAACCTAGCGGAATCTAATAGTTATTAAAGGCAACTATCGAATTTGTTATTTCATTTCTTTAGGTTAGGTTTGTTGTATAAACAAAATATGGAAACTGGACAGGGAACTACATTAGTTTATTATACGAAAAGTGGTAAAGTCAGATGAAGGTCGGGTGTTACGGGTAAAAGATGAATCGGCAACAATGTTTATCAGCAACACCGGCAACGAGGTACCGCTGCCTAAATTCGGCCTCCGTTTCTTATAGCAAACAGTCCTTTTAATACGTTTTTGGGGTAGTAATTAATTATGCCATTAATAAGCCCAATTCTTTATTCCCGATCCCAACTCCTAAGTAGTACTAAGTACTAGATGAATAATTTAAATCATTTTTGGTGGGCACAGAGAGTATAATATATCCTTCTTTTACCGTCTCGGATAGACTACATTGGAGACAATGTTTCCACCAAAAATAATTTAAATTATTCATCTATACTACATAGGAGTTGGGCTAGGATCGGGAATAAAGAAAGGGGCTTATTATTAAATCAGTTACATTGTAAAATATAAGTATTGAAGGACCTTGAGTGTCCATTAATAGGATGGCAATTTCTTCCCCCCTGCTTGTTTTTGCCATCATGAGCTCCGGACAAATCCAAATCCCTGAAGTAACGATATCACTTCCATATTTCCATTCAAATCCTTCGAGGTTGGTGTTAGGGGAAGCCCTGCCCATCCAGTCCTCATCTTGTTTCCAAGTGAAATATCGATGAACGTAGTTAAGGAAGTAAGATTTTCCACTTCGAAATGATCCAGTTGTAGAAATCACAGCTACTTTATTCGTTCCAACTTTCTTCAAAATTTCTTCAAGTACGGCGTCATCAAAGACCAAACTAGCTTTTCCATTTCTTTTTCTGTCAAAGCTGATCAATTGCTTTGGCTTCCACGCCATGATACTCCAAGGCCTTGCAAAAATTATTACCTAAATTAGAAACTGGACAGGAGGTATACCTACCACCTTGAGTATTGCAACGTTCAGAAATGGACATTAATTATATCCACTTATTATCAATAATGAATTATATAATATGTCACATAATACTATATAATAGGTTTCAGTTAGAGAAGATTTTACATTATTTATTACCTACTAATCAATTTTAGCTGGAACCTATGACTGATGACCTATGATTTCCGAAATATCGATGATCGATTAATCTGCTTGTTTACTAAAACACAATTAAATATTACTAATGGCTTATTTCACCTAAAAACAACTAAAAAACAACATGTCACAAGTCACAAAATCCCGAAACCTAAAAAATGAGTGTTTCACTTTCCTACAGCCACGCGGCAATAGCTCAACACGAACTGCGAAGAAGTACAGATTTGTTCTTGATCATTCTCAATTCTAGGCAGGAATTCATGTTATTATCTGGTCTAGCGGCTGAGTAGATTGAATTTAAAATCCCCGCAAAGTAAGAAGTGCTATATTCTGTACTGTCCCATAGAATACGCGTCTTTACTCTTAACGTTAGGCAACATACAAGAGGAGAACCAAGGACTGTTTACTGTCTTCTAGTAGACTTGTAACCTTCACACTTTACTCTGAAGCACAAGTTGCTTTTTCTCTGAACAAAACTAAGTAAGACGTTCCTTAGTGTGAATGTTCTGTGGGATGGTCCATGAAATCCTTCTCCCGGCTTGAAAGAGTAGGCCTACTCTTTTAAGACGGGGAAGGATTGATGGACAAAAGCTCAGCGTTCAAAAGTTCGAATGAGTATTGATTTTCTAACTAGTTATTATCTGAAGATTGATAAAGGTTAGAATCCGATGTCAATAATCCCGCGATCAGTATTTTCTCCCCAACGCTCACCCTCCAAAAACTACGGCATTAATAAGATGGCGCTTGAATCCCATTTATAAAACAAAAACCTGTAATGCCTTTGGTAGTGTGCTACTGCTATACTGATCTGCTACTACATGTACATGTGGTGATTACCAGACGTCGGAATTTTATTTAAGTAAAATTTTTACAGCCTTCTCATAGAGTTCTGAGACTTCGGATCTACACGAATCATGCACTGAGGATTTCAAAAATATAAAAGTGTTAGTAAACATTTTTACACTTTTGAGTTATAAAAAAATTTAAAGGTTAAGTAAGTTTTTTTTATAGTAAAAAAGTTTACATAAAATTTTCGACATTAAAAAACTTAAGAAAATATTTTGGCAATTTCCAGAACATAATTTGTTCAAAATTTTTTTAAAAATTCTCAAAATGAAACTTTTACAATAAAATTAATGCATTTGCATAAATTATCTTTTCAATAAGCCTACAGTGACCAAGATTATCCAAGGTTAAGCGGGGCTTTCAAACATTACATTTTAGTGTCGTTGTAGTTTGAGTTGAATTACAAGAAAAATTGCAATATGCAGAAAGTAAAACTGACAATTTCCGTCTTTATTTCTTGTCGATTGAATTTATTCTATTGTACCAATTATTGCTATAATGTTTTAGTATGCACAAGTCATTTTTGAGTCTACGGCGACAAAACATGAGTATGGAAAATGTTGAAATCTCAATGGTTTCACCTTATTATTTAACCATATGATTTTTCCATGGGTGTAATTTTGCCCGTTTTGTTGACTTTATTTAATTTCAACTTTAAAAATTTAATTTAAGATTTAAGATAATAAGGACGATATTACGTTTGGATTGACTTTTAACGTATTATATAATATCCGATTTTAAATTGGTCTGGAATTTAAAAGTTAAGATTTGACATTAAGTTTAGATTAAATTTTAATATTAAAATTTATATGGTTTTAAGATGGCAAGCTTGGACTACATTTTAAAATTGCAATATATATGTTTTAAGATTTAAGTTTGGATAAGTATTTATATTATTGAAATGTGTATGATTTTAAGATGGTAAGTTTGGATTTTAAAATTGAAGATTAATTAATGTACAATAATGAAATGGTATAATACATGCAGTTCTTATTTATCAATTATCACCTGATTATTTAGGTAGAGTTTCTGGCTTTTGATTTTTAAATGTTATATTATAGACATAGATAATATTTTTGCCGAAATCAAAAAAAACTGTTTAGAGAGAATTCTTGCCATTTTGGTAAATTTTTATAAAAAAATTTTTGCCATTATTTTTAGTAAAATTTTATGAAAAATTTTTACGATTTTTTGGTAAATTTTCGTGTAAATTTTTTGCGATGTTAAATAAATAAAATTCCGACGTTTGGTGATTACTCTGATTACAATATTATTAATTACTAGGTGAAACCTAGCACATAAGATGTGCTAGAAACATGTTGAAACATGTAATATTCTAGCGAGTGCATATTAGCCCGAAATTCAATGACAGGCCGAAGATTTCAACCGCAGAAAATTTCATAAATTCCCTGCGCGGCGTGCGCGGCCTACTAACACGAATTTCATCAATCCCTTTATTTATTGCGCAATTCCACCTCAGCTTTATACTATTGGTATGATATAGATAGATAGGTTATTGATGAATATCTTTTGATAAACATATCCCATCCAACTCATCATGACATCCGGATGGGAAGGTATTGGTTCTCATCCAGCACACCAAACATACTCGATATCAAAGCTTAGAAGCTTAAAGAATATTTCGTAACAAGTATCTACATATAGGTTGCTTAATTCGAACATTTATTTGTACTTGTTTGAATGCGAATTAAAAAATGTCATTTCTTACGGTCGGCTATTTCAAACTTTGTAGTCGTAAAAATAAGCTTCTTAGATAGTATGGGGTCTATTGTTTGCTATTCGATTATTCGAGTTGTTCGATTCACTTCAAAGGATGTGACAACCAACTCCTTTCCATCCAGCCTATAATGACCATCCAGGCTACTGTACCCATCCCATCCATCCAGCCCATCATCAACATTTAAGAAATTGCCTCCATCCAATCCATCCCATATTACCGAAATCAAAGTAATAATTGTCCTTCTAGCCCTAGCCCATCCAAACATCCGGATGGGATGGTGGGTGGATGGTTATGTTTACATCTATGGTGTGTTGGTATGCAACATACTTAAAAACATAAGGAATATTTCACGACACATGTCCAAACTTCGTGTTTATACTTTAAAAATGATATTTATCAGCCGCCGCCGGTAAACCTCGGCTAAGGTGGCTCAACCGATGAAAAATGGGGGATCAACCGCCGCCGCCCCTAATATCACGGCTGGGGGCTCTGCTCATTTGTACATATACACACATACAAACACACAAACATACGTACATACAAATGTATTTAATAATGTGCCCCAAAGCAGTTCACCCGACGTCCACCACACGCTACATGCTATTTTCGGGTGCCTTCCGAAGCCCGACAATGATACTTTGCTAATAGTGGGCTTCGGGTAAACTGCTTTGGGGTACATTATTTAAAACATTTATTATTCAATGCGCGTGCGCCAGATTACTTTTATACTTTAGTCATGATTATTCTCGCCCAAATTGCCCAAATTACTGACCAGTATCTGAGTATCTGTGTAGGTGACAGGCAGGTTTAGTAGGAAGTACCGCCAAAACTCTTAAATTAAATAATTCTCGACCATCGAAATAGTTCAGGTTCTCATTTCAGAGTAACGGAGACTAGATTTGGAATTCTGTTCCTGATGTCACCTTCCTTGACAATATTTTAGCATTTGCCAATAAAGTACGACTCTTCTCTTCAGTTCACTTATGACTTAATTTCCAAATAATATGATTCACGTAATAATAATTTATCACCCAAATGACACCAAATCAACAGACAAATAAAAGAAATCCAATCTATTTCCTTTATGATATAAGAAGATTGACGATCTTCAATTCAACAACTTCATAAATATAGTTTACATCCACGGACAGGCAGAGAAACGAACATTGCTTTAGACATGGATTTAACATTTTTTTATTACTCAACACTTTCTGGTTGGAGAATGTCACTCTACGTAATTGCAACATGGGAAAAGGAAATGTCGATAAAATAAAATTTAGTGGAAATCCTTTTATTGAAAGAAATGTTATAAAAATTAATTCATTGGAGTTTCGAGAACTGTTATTGACAATATAGACAATGAATTTAACTGAATAGCAGATGCGATGTTACCTGCAAGAGCCAAGTTTATTTTAATGCTTTGAATTATGCAATACTTCAATACTTCCCTACAATTCTTCTCAACTGAAATTATTAGAGATAGAAATTGGAAAGTGATGAGCACTTTCAAAATTGTACTTAATCTAGATGTGTAGAGGGCAAGGAAGAGTTTTACATTTTTGAAATCCAAAAGGGAAGAGGTCTGCAGCAAACAGATTTCAACAAAATATTGATGATCCAACAAATAAATAACAAAATAATTTGATTATTGATGAAGATGACTCACCTCCTCCTTTCATAAGCAATTATGAATGGCAAAAAATGACTTTTTTCAAAGTTTTGAGTTGACGATGAAAGTATAATCGTTTTATGGCTCGACATCATTTTGGGGCAGATATTCTTAGAAAAACTCTGTAGTTCCCGTTCCCGTTCATGTTAATAGGCTTTTGTTATTATAATTAAAGTTAGCAACAATACATTTGATTGACAGCAAAAAATCTGTCACCCATTCTGTATTTTAAGCACATTGTATGGTTTTGCTAGTCTTGAAATCCCTATCTTATATTGCCACCAATTAATTCTTAATATAAATTCGCTAAGAAATATTTTAACCCTCAAAGCAACTTGGTCTCCAATAAAACCTTAAAAAATAATTTTGATATGTTTTTATTAATAATTGGACGTTTTTAATCAAATTATTATAAATATGAAGTTTATTAATCAAATTTCTACAATAAAATTTTTTACCCATTGCATATAATCCTTCACCGTAAATGTAATTTTAAATAACTAAAATTTTATACATGGTATACATTTCACAAATTGATAAATCTAGGCTAATAATAAAGAAAACTAATCAATCAAATAGAAATACCTAACGACTAGGAAAATGTAAAACTTACCGCGGAAATTTTTGGACACAATAAATTTAATAAGATTCTTAATGACATTCACAAAAGATTTTCAAGGTGGAATAAGTATGATAATAGTATCTCCTGGTGTCGAAAATTCTTGTTTGTTGAGAAGAAGACGGTCCCTGCATATTGTGCATGTGCGGCGTAGTTGTCTAGTTACCAATGAAGGATGTGTGGCAGAAGTGGACGGTTTGCTTTGTAATCCATTTAAATCCGTGTCATTTTGAAGGCCTGAATCTCCCGGAAAGTATTCTGGATGCTGGGATGAACCTCCATTAGCTGTTGCGCCTAAAAGTTATAATCACTTTTAGTAGACATTTCCATTCATATATGCGGCTACTAAATAAAAATTAACTAATCAGAGTTTAATTACCTTCTGAATCATGCTCTATATCGTTTAAGCTTATCAAAGGCGGTACTGCCGAATCATCGTCGTCACTCTCCTCCTCAAATTCTTCTGATGTCCAATTGGTGGGATCCGAAATTGTTGAAGCGACTGTAGCCCTGGTTGATATATTATTAATTGTTTCTTCGGCGTTGGAAATACTGGCTTGCATAGATGAAGACGATTCCCTCAGATTGTTGACTGGTTCCGATTGACTTTCACATTCACGCCTTCCGCCAAGTTGAATTACCTTTTGAAGTATTATCAACATTAGAATGATACATTTAATTTCTCAACTCATAATTTAATTTAGTAATGTAATTCAAAAATTCAGCTTTTATTACTCAAAAATCCATTGTTTCGAAATTACCCGAATTTTACATTCCTTTTTTTGCTCTATACCTTTGACGTTATGATGAAACTATAAGCTACCACTACCCTCATTTTAGTACAACAATATAAAGTAGCGTAGATAATTCATTATTACATAATTGGGAATAAATATTTCCACTAAATTCACGAGGAAATGAAATTAATATGTATAACTAAGGAAAAAGAACCTCTGTTATCCAAGAATGAGTTGCAATCCATCTCCTGACATCAGTTAATTGAACCTTTGGATCATATCGAATCATGAAATGGTAAATTTGCCTAGCCCTTGCCTCTAAACGGATGCCAGTTTCTCGACGTCTTGGGTGAAGGTTTATGAACTTTTCTATAATCCCTCGTCGTTTCTTAGTGAGAATGGCATTTGGGTTGAAAGGCGTTTGGGCAGACAGCCGACTACTGCAAACGTATTTGTATATGTATTTATGTATATTATGTACAAAATGAGTTCAGGGATTTTTCACAATGTCAATTCGAATTATAACAAATAATAGTAGATTAAAGATTACCTTCCCCCGACGGCGGCATTCCTTTTTCTTAACTTCATGAGTCTTAATCACCGCAGTTACTTTTCGGCTGAAAAAAATCAAATATTTTACAATGCATGAATGTATGCTCAACTAATCTTAATACTCCGGGTTGGAAATGTACAAAATACAAAAGAGAAAGACAAAAAAATATGCCAATATAAGAAATAAATATTTGTAATTTTAATACCTGTGATTTATCGATTTGGAGTTCCTTTCAAACAGAAGAAATTCTTCTGAGCTGCTGCCCAATATAATGAAATTGTTGAAGAGAGTCTTTCGCGTTCTTTCACTAGTTACCTCAAAGAGAGAATGATTTCTAACCGAACAGTCACTCGATATTTGTGATACGTTTTACGGGGGTTGGTCGGGGTGTATAATGACCGAGTGTGTTTTGTACTTGGTGCTTGGTGTACTTGGTGGTGCCATTTTGATTTGAAATATGCTGTGTCAAGAATTTCTTTGTTCCTTTCCCATGCATGCTGTGCTGACTTGTGTCTCGTGTCTTGCTCCGTAGAATGCTATGCCACTAACAGAAACAAGGGACCCCAAATAACCTATTTTTTAGATTCTTCGTTAATTGCGTAATCCACAGATTAATAAGGAAGGCTGAGAAATAGTATATCGGTTGTTATTGTTATGACAATTTAAAGAATATTATGTCAAAATGAAATACACTTTTCATTCCTCAAATATTTATGGCCAAAATTTTATGCAAAAAATGTGAGATGTTCTATATTTAATAAAAGTTAATTGGGTTAAAGTAGTCCTGAAGTATTTTACCAAAGCAAGAAATGTGAGATGTTTATTATATTATTGAATTTGAATATTTAATCTGACAGAGAGGCCATTATGTTGGCGACTATTCTCAACGAGATAAAAAAAACAAAATATACTTTTACTATTCAGGAACGTTTTACGAAATTTGGAGAAAGTGTCGCATTAGGTCCTGTAAATAATGTTTCGAAAAATGTCGAAAATTTACAATCTAACTTAGCCATCAATGAATTAGACATAAATCTCAAGGCTATAAAACTATTCAGCTTTGCACTTACTTCCAAGGAGATACAGCCATCAGGAAAACAATTAGTACTTTCTGCGTTCAATAAATGTTAATTAGCAAGTAGTATGGTTCTGCTATCTTTAAACACAGCACCGATGTCTACTATTCTCAAATAAATAGCTCAACCCGACAAATGCCGATTTCGAGAAACTGCCCCAAGCTGATTCGGAGCAAGCAAATTCACTTTCCTCAGAAATGTTTACAGTAAAACATTTCCAGAGATTTTTAAACAGAAATCGGACTATCAAACAGATTTCGGTACTTTCCAAGATTCCACTAATAATATTTTAATGTAAAGAAAATGAGACTCCGGAAGAAATAGAAAAGCCATTGTTAGAATTAGAATCAGCCAATATTTTAAATGCTACTTAATCCACTGCTAGAATTCCGTATGTGACCATGAAAGGAAGAAATGTTACATAGTAATTATTTGGCAACCTCAAAATTAATTTCACCACTAAACTTAAAAATTCTAATTTTCACCACAATTTAATTAAAATCTAAATAAAATTTTATTATGCAAATTCATTGTACATAATACCTATATCATTTTATTATCAAGCACAAACATATAGAGCAATGCGCAAAATTAATTTTTCCATTTTTTGTTGTGGAAGCTATGCAAGAAATTCCTGTAAAAAATAAAAAGATCGTTTTGAATTAGAAAATTATTTCAGTTAATGTAGTAAAGACACGTCATGTTGCATTACTCAAGCTGGAAAAACAATTATAATTCTTTTACGATAGAAATCAGTACGTATTTAAAAGTAGTTCTACACTAAGCCTTGCAAGTCACAATTAGAAGTAGAATCACATACCATTTTTAGATCCTCTTTCTCTTTGAAAGTAAGTCTCCCTCGATTTTCTTCGATCGTTATGTCATTCGCGCTTCCCGTGCTGACACAAGTGGCAGTGACCTTTAGGATCCCTTCGGTGTTTATCTCCATCTTAACGCGTACTTTCTCTTCTCCTGCCCTCTTCTTGGGAACTCCTATCAATGTAAATTGCCCCAAAAGGTGGTTATCCACCGCTACTTCCTCTTCTCCTTCTAGAATTTCCACTAAAACTGAATCTTGGTAGTCATATGCGGTCTGGTAAACTTTGGTTTTAACCACAGGAAGCTGGCTATTCCTTTTAATAATTTGGGAGAAGCTACCATCAGCAAGACTGGTACCCAATGACAGAGGAGTGACATCCTTCAGCGACATTCTCTTCAAAACTTGTTCCTGATTTCCGTTCAAAATTGCAGCATGAATTGCCGCACCGCGGGCGACAGCCTCATCAGGATTCACAGTCGCTTGTAAAGTTTTGCCTCCAAAATATTCAGAGAGCATTTTTTGAATTTTCGGGATTCGGGTCGAGCCACCGACAAGTACAACATCGTGTATATCGTCTTTTTCTAATTTTGCATCTTTTAAGGCCTTTCCAACTACATCTAGGGTTTTTAGAAACAGATCCATATTCAGATCCTCGAATTCTTTTCTGGTGACGGTTTCCAGTAAATCCTTTTCACCCAAGACTGCTTCCACGTTCACATCTCCATGCAAATTGTCTCCTCCTGAAATGCTTATTTTTGTATCCTCGCAAGCATTCCTTAGCCGACGCAAAATTCTAGCGGCAGTAGCTTTTTCGTCAACTTTTAAAGAATTCTTGCCGGCGGACAAGTCGACTCCATTATTCACCTTATACCTTCTGACTATTTCATTCAGAAGTTTATGGTCAAAGTCCTCTCCACCTAGATGGGTATCGCCATTTATGGATTTCACAACAATATTTCCCCCAGGTTTCATATTGAGCACGACTACGTCAAAGGTACCCCCTCCTAAATCATAGACGAGCACGTTCCTTTCTTGTCGAACGCCCTGTGTTTCCAGATGAAAAGCCATCGCAGCTGCAGTTGGCTCAGTTATAATGTTGATTTTTTCAAACCCCGCAATCTCTGCAGCATCTCTTGTTGCTTGCCGTTGACCTTCGTTGAAGTAAGCGGGGACTGTCACTACTGCTTTCTTAACATCCTTCCCCAAATTTTTTTCAGCCATAACTTTGACATGGCGGAGAACTTTTGCCGAAATTGTTTCCGGTGCAAAGATTTCTTCACGGCCTTTTACCATCACTCTAATTTTGGGTGCGTTTTTGTCGTTAATGACTTCAAAAGGCCAATTTTTTATGTCTTCCTGTACTTCCTTTTCGTTAAATCGTCTTCCAATGAGACGCTTCGCGTCGAAAATTGTGTTTTGGGGATACACATAGGCAATTTTTTTAGCAGGAGTCCCGACTAATTCGCCTTGAGGGGTAAATGCTACATAACTCGGAAATGTAGCACCTCCCTCTTCATTGGGAATTATTCTGGTGTTCCCTTTTTCATAAATGGCAGCACAGGTGAAAGTTGTTCCCAAGTCTATTCCAATTGATACATCATCAGTAGGTGTGTTTGCTTTATTTTTATTATCGTACGTTTTATAGTCTTCGTCTATAAAGCGAATCAGTTTAGCTATTTGGCTCTCTTTCAAATTGAATTTCCGAGCAACTTTGTTGCCAATGCTTGTTTTATTTTTAGAGTGGATGCGAATAAGTTTTTCGGGAAGAGTAAATGGCGTCTTCTTAAAATATTGATCCATTTCTTCACGGTAAAGTTTAGCCGCTTCGTTTTCCGCTCTACTTTGCTCCAAATTTCTTTGTTGCAATTCCAACAAAAAAACCTTTTTCACATCCATCTCGTAGAATTTTGCAGCTTTTTCTTCCAAAGATTTAAGAAACGGCTGTACCCAGCCTTCTTCTTTCACCAGACATGTATTCCTGAATTCTGTCATGCAATATTCCAAGGTGGCAATTCGATAGTCTTCAAGCGAATGTTCAGATTCGATATCCTCTAGGCTTTTCATTTTTGATGTGAACAATGTAAGGCATTTCTCAACGAGTTCCTTAGCCTTAGGTTCATAATCGGAAACCCTTTTTCCTCTTGCCACATCAACATCTTTGATTTTTGTTTTAATTGCATCAAAGGTTTCACTCTGGGCTTGTGCCAACATCTTCGGAGGAACTTTAAAGTCCTTTTGCAAAGTATCGAACTTTACCATTGCTTCCGCAAGGGCCTTTTTTCCAACTTCATCCAACCACCCAAGATTAAAAATGTTGTTACGGTAATCATGATTCAAAATTTTGAATGCTGAGCTTTGAATTTCTTTTACCTTGCTACCAAAGACCTTCAAATGTTGGCGAATTGTCGTTTGAAATTTTTCGGTAGCGGCTTCACTCAGTTGTTCAATTTCGACGTTTAATTTGTTTATAAAGTCAGATTTCTTATGATCTGGCTCGTGTTTAATTTCTGCCCAAAATAAGGTTTTTATTTTTTCTTTGGCATGCCCATTGCAAATTGAAAAATCTTCTTCGGTCAACTCAATATCCTGTTCCATTGTAGACAATTTATGCCTGTAACTTAGCAATGCCGTAGCTAATGCTTTTTCCAGCTTATCTTCAATTGCCTCAAATGCTTTCTCCGTGTTCAACTTGTCCAGCCCTTCAAATACTTCATTCAGATCATTTTTCAGCTTTTCCTCACGGTTTGCAGCCGAATCTCCATCGCAAAAAGCACTGCAGTATTTTTCAACCATGAGCTTCAGAACTTTTTGTGATGGTTACGAAGAACGTTTTGTTCGACAAAGGATTGACCTCTAAGTCCTTCTTTCATCTTCGTCTTGTATTCGTCTATTGCAGTTGGACGATCAAACTCCCATTGAGTATTGATTAACGCTTCTTTTCTGGATTCCCAATTTCTTTTTTCCTCAATAAATATATTTTCAATATCATCGTCCATGATTTTAACTTGTTGCTCCAAATTCAAGTGTCGGTACATTTTTGGAATCAGCTCAGAGAAAATTGACAAACTTTCTTCTTTCAGTATCTTGTGTTTCAGCTGACTAAGTTTTTCTGAAACCGAATTCTTCGTAAAGCATTGTTTAATTCCATCAGAATATGTTTCTTTTGCAGCAATCTCAGCTTCTTGTAATGCCTTTCGTAGCTCATCTCCTTTTTTCACGCTTTTTAATACGATCGTTTGATAGTGTTGCGTAGTCATTGTTTCAAATTGATTTTGCAATTCTTTCATCATTCCATAAGGTGTCCCTCTATTTTCATTTTCCAGAAAAGTCGCAGATTTCTGCAGAGCTACATCGTGTACAACTTTTACGTCTTCGGCGCTGAAAAATTCTTCAGGGTGATTGTTCATGTATTCTGTGTAGATTTCAAAAGCTTGTTCATGCGTTGAGTTCTTATGACATTGCAATGCAAAAGGCTGTACTTGACGCTCATTCAGCAATTTGACGCAAGTTTTGAATTTCTTCCGGAATTCCAAACTGTTAGACCCAACAGTTTTGTCATGTAAATTGTCCATATCAAAATAAATCGGAATTTCTTCAAGCGTAGTCGCAAAAAGCGGTCCAATATCAGCCAGATGTCCAGTGTGGGTAGGACTTTTTACTTTGCCTCCAGGATCTGGAAACAGTGAGCAAGTTATTCGTTTGAAACTCTCCTTGATGAGTTCCCTGGACATTCTGGCGTCTTCGGTGAGTCCCGGTTTAACATCCAATTTCTGCATCAAGTATTTACAGCCATTTTCGATACCAAACCCGAATTCGTTCGGCTTATTCCAATCTCTAACTGTGAAAATCAAATCTTGAAGGTCACAGTCCTTCTGAATCAGTTGGGAACATAGTTGCAAAGATTTCTTGATTAGTTGAATGTTTTTCTTGGTCAATGTCATACTTGACATTGTAAATTGTAATTGACGAAAGTAGAAGACAGAGTGTAGTTACTGCTAGACTTTCATCTTCAGTTGTAAACTCATTTAGCGTGCCTAAAATTTATATAATGGAAACACAATAGTACTTTTAATTAATTAAACAATACATTTTTGGGGAGTAATTAATTATGCCATACTAAATCAGTTAAATTGTAAAATATAAGTATTGAAGGACCTTGAGTGTCTATCAATAGGATGGCAATTGCTTTCCCGCTGCTTGTTTTTGCTATGACGGGCTCCGGCCAAATCCAAATCCCCGAAGTAACGATATCACTTCCATGTTTATATTCAAATCCTTCGAGGTTAGTATTAGGGCAAGCCCAGCCCATCCAATCTTCATCCTCATCTTGCTCCCAAGTAAAATATCGATAGACGTAGTTAAGGAAGTAAGATTTTCCACTTCGAAATGATCCAGTTGTAGAAATCACAGCTACTTTGGTCGTTCCCACTTTCTTCAAAATTTCATCAAGTAGGCCGTCATCAAAAACGAAATTAGTTTTTCCATTCCTTCCTCTATCAAAACGGATCAATTGCTTTGGCTTCCACGCCATGATACTCCAAATGACTGACACCTGGAAAAATAATTACCTCACAATTAGAAACACGAAAGGAGGTACTTATACCTTGGCCAGACTAATAGACTTTCCTAGGGTCAAGGGTAAAGCGCCCCTCTCTACAAACCTTCTAACCTAATTTATCGTAATTAACCTAATCTAAGGATGGGCCTGTTATCTGTTATTAGTCTTGCCGTTGCGCATTACAACGAAGTACAACTAAGTACTAAGTACATAGAATTCCGTTGGGGAGAAGTTACAAGCTAAGGGATGTTAAGTTCCATAGACTTATAAGCATATATTTGGCGGCGACATTATTCCATTTTCTGGACTTCTCGCCATATTATATGCATGAAGTAGAATTATGAATGACAGTTACTGTCACTGTCAACTGTTTAGTTTATACCGTCGGTGTCATTGTTAGCTGTTGACGGCTAAACTGCAGTTATCCGGCCAGGTATTTCTTGCACCCCAGCACCCTTGCACCCAAGCACTTTGAAACTATTTCAGATGTTGAACAAAAATCTATTTTTTCAAAATTTGAAATACTTTTTAAGTGGATGTCTATATTTTTATTTAAGTTAGGTCAGTTTATAAAGCGGAAGTGAGGCAAGTTCTTTTCCCAATGTAAAAATCAGGCAACAAATTTCTACGTATTTTCAAAACCAGTCATTATTTGCTTCTTTTTGACCTAAAACCTAATAAAATTGAAACAACCAAACAGTTATTATATTTATTTTTATTAGGTGAGGTTAGAAAAAGGCAAAAATAGTCACGGATGGCAAGGGTGCAATGGTGCTGGGGTGCAAGGATGCTGGGGTGCAAGAAAAACCTGGCCGAATAACTGCAGTTTATCCGCTGTTGACTGCTTTTTATAAAACTTCAAACTTGTTATTTTGTTTACAAAATATTAGAATTTAAATTTATTTGTGTCATTTAACATTTTGATTAGCCTTGATTCTAATGTTGAATGTGAATGTGTTAGTGTTCTTTTCGGTCATCGGCATCGGTAGCGCTTACTTTGATATTATATTCAACAATTATGAATTAACATTAACAATAGAATAGATGATAGAGCTTTCCCACAATTGATGACCAGTCACGGGTCACCAAATTAACATGAATAGGAATTGAAATGACTCCTACACCTGTTTATGTTAGCCTGGAATAGGCGTCTTTCCATATTACCGCATTCTAACGCAAGCAATATGTACTTGATGAATATTCAAAATTATTTTGGTGGGTCTCGGATGTAGTTTATCAGAGAAAGTACTACTACTGTCTCGGATAAACTACATCCGAGAGACTGTTCCCACCAAAATAATTTTGAATATTCATCAAGTACATATTGCTTGCGTTAGAATGCGGTAATATGGAAAGACGCCTATTGTGGGATACGTATCATCAATCATCTATATACTAATCAATTTTACTTTACCTGGAACCTGCTTTCCGAACTTTCCGAAATATCGATGATTGATCAATCTGCTTGTTTTCTAAAACACAATTAATTAGATTACTGATGGATTATTTCACCAAAAAACTAAACATTTTGTTTCCGAGAGGAGAGATACAAAATGACCGTGCTTTACTTAACAACAGCCACGAGGCTATAGCTCAATACCAAGTGAACTGACTAGACTGAGGCAACAAGCGGAATAGAGAGATGTTGGATGCACAGGTTTATTCTTGAACATTCTCCATTCTAGGTAGGAACTTTGATGTTTTAGCTTTAACTGAAGTTTGATAAAGATTAGAATTCAATGTTAATCCCGCGATCAATGTTTAAATTATGCTGTATTTAATTGCATTATAGAGCATTTCTTTCCCATGGACTTCAAACTACATCATGTGGACATCGGAGCCAGGCTATCGTTATTCACATTCACACCACAAAGCACAATACAAGGTGTCAACTCAAGCGACGCAACGCTTGCCCTCCAAAAACCACTGAATTAATTAGATGTCGCTTGTATCTCATTTGTAAAATAAAAACTATGCCTATACCAAGGAACAAGAGGAAGACCAGCTTAGGCTTCTATACGTCTCCCAAGTATATCTGTCATCTAGAGTTCCTTGCTGTTGCTACAAGGTACGCAGCCGTTTTGCTATTGGTCGGACGCAGCCGCTCTCTCATTGGCTCTCGTATGTACCTACGTGTATTCTAAGTGTGGACCATTTCTCTTATGGAAGCTGGTCTTCTATAGTGAAGCGCCAGCTTCACAGCCACCATCGGTATTCTATGGCCTATACTATACTACATGCAACATTCACAGCTACAGGGACATCATAATAAGGGCAATACAACACAATTATTCAGGAATCGCTAATGATTACTGTATAAGGAATATGGAAGGGGTTTTTCCGTTTGTCTTTCTGTGTACCTACTACCTATCATGCATTTTCGTATGTGTTAATAGATTTATAATGATTATTTACGTCCCATATTGTGTAGTTTAGTCAAGAAGCCGGGTTTTTTTTAATTTTTGATATCTTATGGGGAACCCTCAAAATTAAAAAAAATAACATGCATGTGACTTTTATTCAATCAATTCAACATAATGCAATGTGTTTAAATGTTGTTTAACTCAGCTGTATTTTCTGCGTTATAAAAGATTATATTATTATGTATCTGATACATTATTTATGTGGGTTACCTACGTATTAACAGACACATTCATATTCATGATGGTAGAAAATAGAAAATGTGTCATAAATGGCCGAAATGTTCCTTTATGTTTGACAATTTTTTTAATCCAGTTTCATTGATCATAGATCAGTAAACTTCCCTGACAGAATGAATTCAAATGAATTCAAAACATAAGGAATAACGACTGTGATAAACAGTTTATTATAGTTTTTATATATTGCACATGCAATGCATTGTAAAACCATTGCAATGCATGCAATGGTTTGGATATGCGAAGTTGTTAATTGAAGCCATATTTATATGGTGATAACTAATGTTTCATAGCCCCCAAAGGACTGATCAGTATTGTGTAGGTATTGTTTAATAAAATTGTACATGTAATCCCCTGAATCCCTGACGCTCCATTTTAAATTTCTAATTTTTAATTTGTCAATTGACAAACCGTCGCTTAAAGTTTTTTATGCACATCAAAATTAAAATTATTGATCAAAGCAATTTAGTCAGTAGTTAGTTCTGTAGTCATTACTTCATGTATTTTAGATATTTTCTGTTAACAGTTGGGTTGAATCATATTTATTCTTATGTAATAGATATATTATACTTGAGTCAAAAATGCTAAAACTATTATATAGAAATATATTTCTCATATTATCATATACGAAGAGTCCATTTAATTTTACTGCAATTTGGCTCCTCTAATTTCCACATTTAGTAACGAAACGATCGTTCTATGCCGTTTTACTAGGTTAAAAGGATCACTTAGTTGTTTTTATCTTGTTCATGTAAAGCAATGCAAACTGTTTCTAAATACTACATTCCATAATTAGATTAGAGTTATTATTATCAGCTACCTAACATCAGATTTATTTACTTTTTACCCAGGAAAGATATGTTCCGTGTTATCGCTTTCTTGCTTAAATATTTATTTACATTTGTATTTGTTAATAATAATTACTTTTAATTATAATGGTTTAGCTTAACTATAGCAAGCATACAATGTAAGTCGTCTGTGATAATATCTTAGGTTTAGTTTATTGGAGAACCTAACCAACGAGTGACTTAAAATAGAACCCTTTTGGCTTATTCTTAAAAAGCTTTTAGTCTTTGCTATGTTAAACTGCTCACTTGTTTCTGTTGTAATTTCGTATTTATTCTAGACATATGCATATGTGACAGTACTAAACCTTTTATGGATATTTTTGTAACCTTTGCAAAGCTCGCTCGATATTTATAGATATACTTAGAGAGAATTTTGTGGGTAGAGTGGAGCATAAACGCCCAAAGCGTAAAAGAATGCTGAGTCACTCATACACCTCAAAACTTTACAGCCACTTAAATACAGGGAATAAAATCAAAAATAGACTACCGCACATCGATAAGTAGAACCCGCCCCCTTTCCCATTGCTTGATTTTAACACTTAAATAATATCTAGTATAACTTACGTGTTTAAGTTGTTTACCATGTAAATGGAGAGCCTCTTAATCTTCAGCCCTAACTTCAAGTATTAAAAACAGACAACTAAAATAAATTTTGTCTCATTCCTAAGTTAGAAGGTCTAAGGTTCAAACTTCTTCACAAACCTCTACTGACATTTAATTTATTGTGAACCACACACCAAGACTGCGTGTATACGTATTTGTTAGTTTAAATTAGTGTTCTCTCGCATTTTATGTTTATTTAATTTTCTCTAAGTGTTTAGTATTTTTTAAAGGTTTTACAGTTTTAAGTTATAATTATTATTTGACAGTTGCTAAGAAACAGACGCTATATACTTTTGGGGATACTGTGGCCTGTAATATTCATTGGAACAAGTTGAATTGATTAAGTAAGATCTAGATCTATAATCAAACTCTTCTAATAACTTTTATCTTTAGCATTGAATCATTATCATTTGAAAAATTTACAGTTTTTCCAGGACTACAAAAACTTAAACATGAACCAATCAGATTGGAATAGACAAATGGAAGAAGATAGTGGTGAAGAAACTTTTGATGACTTTGTGGTGATTAGTAGCGTTGGATATAATTCACAAAATGCTGTAGTTGATGAGGTCGAAACAGCAATTATTGGTCTGAAACAAGAACCTACAATGGTAACGGAATCAGAAAAGTCCATTGAAACGCCACCAGGCTGTGAGGTATATGATTTAATCAAATTGTATAACAATATTACATTGTCGCATTAAGATAATTTACAGCATATTTAATGTTATATTAAAACCATAATATTTGAAGAAATTAATTGATATGTGCTGACTGTTGACAGGCACTACCGGATGAAATAACAAAAACCATAGAATCCCCCAACTTTTCTAACAGCAACATCGTCGTCAGGTTTGGGAAATTCTACTGCTTGTAAGCCAACATCAATAACACCCAGTTTTCTAACTAGCCAGACGAGCAGTAATCCTTCACCAGCAACAAACGGGTCCTCGTTGTCCAATTTAAGTATTGAAGTTATTTTAGATAAAGTTACTCATCTCACCGAAGAAAATCAAGTTATGGAAGGTAAATATTGAGATTTTTGAGTTGGATAAAGTGTCATATCTTTAAATATTAATTTATGAAACGTGATGGTTTATACTAATTAATTACTGAAAATCTTTAGGTATACAATTATTCATAAATCCATCTAGAAGAATCATAATACACATGTTTTTGGAGACAGGTTACGTATATGAGAAAATGAAACATTTAAAACGAAATGATTGAAATGTAATTTTAGAGGAACTGAAAAAATTCCAAGAACAGACTAAAACAAACATCGAGACTTTGAGAGAATTAGAAGCTAAATGCAACAAGGAAGAAGCAGATCGCGAAGAAAGCAGACACTTGGTTTTAAAGGTAGTAAATTGTTCTCGTCTTTAAATCTTTAATATGTTCAATATTTTCAAATCTATAGAAGTAGGGTTTTCAAAAGTGGACAAAAATATTGAACACGCAGTGAATTCTTGAACACACTATTTCTACATAGATTAAAATAAAAATTATTGTGTTTCAATATTCATTTACTTTATTAGCTGCTTGAAGAAAAAGAACAATTGCAATCGCAAATCTCAGTTCTTGAACGTAATATACAATTACAAGAAACGGAGCATTTAATGGCAAATGTCTCAACCGTCAACAAAGATGAACAAATAAAGGTAATTAATATTTTTTTAAATTAATAACTCTAATAATATTTTCGAGATAGATCTAAAGTAGTAGCTAAAATATTGATTATTGGTACTCACAAATCCTTGCAAGTATCATATTTAAGTAACAAATTCGTCACAATTATGTGATCGATTTTTAATTAATTAATTTAAATTCTTTTCACTATTCAAGTATTCAGAAGCAGTATGAATTATTGAGAAAATTGAATTTCTGATTCCTAACCCTTCTGAAAATATGGCAAATATATTGTGCAATATAAAATAGGTTTTTGGGTTTTGATTTTGTTTATATTGCGAGAATTTGGAAACATAAATGCCAAGGTTTACCAGCGATTCGAATAGGTGTATCTATTAATAAATATGGTTCATGTATTTTGTATTGCATCGTTTAAAACTTTTCTGGAGATTTGATTTTGAATTTGCTTAATTTATTTAGAATTTGGAAGCAAAATTGTCTGAAAGTGAAGATACTGTGCAACAATTGAGAACGTTACTGCAAAACAATGAAGACTTGTTAAGTACAGAAAGGTACAAGAAAGATGTATTGCAGATGATTATCCAACAGCAGAAGGAATTTGAAGTATCGGCAGAAAATATTAAATTGGAGATGTCGAAGGCTGAATGGGAAACAGAGAGATTGCAAAAAAATTTAATGATTGAAAATTTAAAGCAAGAACTGTATATGACAAAATGCGTACAAGGAAACATAGAGCTAGGAAGAGACATGGAAATACGCACTTTGAAAACAAACATTCAAAATCTAAATCTGAAGCTGGAAAATCTTAGCGAGACCAATCTCACCTTGGGGAAGGATTTAGAAATTTCCAACAGTGCATTAATGGAGTCTGAACGTCAGCTGAGCGATTCTGTAAATGAGAATATTTTGCTAACCACTAAGATTGCTTCAATGATGGCAGCAAATGAAAAAGTTGCTCATTTGGAACAGGAGGTGGTAATTTTTAAATTTAACAATGATTCATGACGATTGAGATAAACTAAATAATAATTTACTGTTAATTCTAATCTAGGTGGAAACATTACGCTTAAATTTCTTGATGGAATGTGAAAATCGCACAAAAGTAGAGGACGACAAAGCTTTTTTGCGACTACAGTTAATTTCATTGACGGAAGAACTGCAAATGCGCCAAAATGAGTTGGATAACTTGCACCAAACACATTTAACACTTGCTACAGAACATGTAAACAGGTACGATTATAAAGACTTTTATACGGAAGGCTTTTTTGTACATCTATAATATTTGTACCTTGAATTAAACCCATTTTGGAAAATTTAGAAATGATGCCATTGCTATCCAAGCTTCATCAACCTCCAACACTGTAAGTGCCGTCACT
Source organism: Tomocerus qinae (assembly GCA_020055645.1). NCBI lineage: Eukaryota > Metazoa > Arthropoda > Collembola > Entomobryomorpha > Tomoceridae > Tomocerus > Tomocerus qinae. Next base: position 27,009,265 of record CM034546.1, on the reverse strand, counting down.
TTTAAATCATCTCACTTCCTCCGGCGAGCTAAAATCGATATAATTATGTCAATTTTCAATTCAAAATGATTATCTTTTGTGTGTAGGGCAACATTGCATTGTCGGGAACGTCCAAAATTTCACCGTGTCCAGTATGCGGAAAAGATAACTTTGGGGATGTAGCCAAGCTTCAGAAACACGCAGAGATTTGTGGCTTGGAGCTTGAAGATATTGCCGACTCCTTTGTTTTCCCATAACAGTTCCCCGAATTCCGGATATTCTATCTATTATTTGACATGTTATGATTTGACAAATGCTTTTTGCAGTAATTTTAGCACTACACAGACACATTTAGGCATGTAATTTTGAGTAGATTTTAAATCGAAATTCGAACCAGTTCAAATCAATTGTAATGGACAATCGAAATATAAGATTAAGCATTGATTATTCATTCATTGTATTTGTAACTTGTACTATTTACAGTAATTTCTAATTTTTGGTACATTAAATAGAAAAAAAGATATTAGTAATTACCGTAATCAGGAATTAGAAGTGGTTAGCATAAGCATAATGTTTCAACCATGTCTGAATATCGTAATCAAAGTGCAGTTTAAAAGCTATTACAAAAGTCAGTAAGTACAAGTACAGAATACGCAACATAGGAACTTTTCAATTTTAACTTAAAAGGCACTCAATCGAATTGCCTCACATCGCGTGTTGATTTAGTTAATAGAGTTTAAAGTTAGTCACTTAAATTCTACTATGTCGGACACGAAAGTTACCTATCCACAGTAAATGAACTAGTCTAAAGTAACATAGTTCAGTGTATTGTACAGGTACAAGCGTATTTTATTACAACAGTGAAATGGAGAATAGGTTTTTATTGAAATGTTTAGTAGGGGAAGTAAGTTGGTCATCACTTTTGATTTCCTTTAAAAACTAAGTAAATTGTTAATGACATTTAATGGTTTATTAATTTATTTCAATCTGCTAGTCCTGTCCGTAATCTACAAATACATTTTTTAAATTTGAGAATCATCGAACCGAAAATAATTGCAATTTTATTCAAATTGTTTAGAAAATGTTCCAAATAGTGCTCACCGGCCACTATTTATAAATTTGTGATGAACCTGAAATGGTCATCAGTATTTAGGAATGGTATACTATGACAATATCGACATAATATCGGGGTTTGGAGATCTTTAAGTTCAGAAATCTCACTAAAAGACTAATGCTCTTTCACATGGTGTGCATATCGTCAGTTATTAAAAGTCCAAATTCGTGTATACATCATTCTTTGTCACTATGTGACCCTGGATATGCCATATGGTTTATTACCTTCCAAGGGCACAATGAGAACATCCTATGTTCTCCATCCAAGATCTGAAAAGCTTTCGAATACCTTTTTTTATTTTATTTCAAATTGCCAACATGCGTATTGTAAGAATTAATTTATTATGCCACAGCTTCTCTAGAAGTAGAGTAATGAAATTGAAAGAGCCAAGTAGTAAGTATCCACAAACAAAGAAAATGGCATGAATTTTCATGTATATACTGATAGGCGAGCTCTCAGGTTGTTTGCTTAGTTTTGAATAAGATGCTTTATCATGCAAATCGAGTCTGAAATATTCAAATTGCATTAAATATTCCAAGATTCCTCTTTCTTGCATAATTCGGAAAAATGTTTGGAATTTGTAACGGTAGCAATCTCTGAATTCATAAGAATTCGGTTCAGCCACATCTGTTTCCTTCACAGTCATGCAATTTCCGTCAGAAGATATCTCAGATGGAATTAGGGGAACGCTGTAAACACTTCTTTCTTTCACCGTAATGCTAAATAATTTTTTTGAATAGTTTGTTAACAAATTTTTCCTGAATGTATAGAATCCCATTTCTTCGTCTTCAGAAGTTGCATTCAGTTGCCAATCAAATCTATAGACACTCGAGTTTTTCCTTCCCTTCATTTTATATTTTTCAAATAATTCATCTCTCTCGTCATTCCAACTCCGTTCTGAATCTTTCACCAAAACCAACTTGTAACCGTTCTCCACGAGATCTTTAAAGTCAACAAATTGTTTTCTGTCGGGTGGTGCAATAATCTCGCTTGTTATCCACGTTTCATAATGAGTAGTAACGACAAATCCCATAGAGACAATTATCAAGTGCAAAATTTTTCTTCCTTTATTGGAAACATCCTGATTTGAAAGAACGGCAAAAGTGGAAATAAAAATCAAATCAAATTTCTTATAAATCGAGGTTATTCTGAATCTCAAAGCATAAAATGAAATTGGGAATAGCGAAAACATTAAGTATAAAAAAAATTATCGAAAGCATTTCGATCCAGCACTGTCAAAGCTGTGTCCATAAAACGAGGATTTTCTTCACAGTAATATGGAATTACCTCTTCAAAGTATTCAACGAAAAGAGTTTCATACCAATCTACATCATAAGTATTCGTACGAGCTGACAACATGTCAATGACTCCACATCGTCGATGTTCCTCTTTTGAAGTGAAGTTCAATTTTTCAGCCATCAATTCAACAGCTGCCACTGAATTTTTACAATTATAATCCGATTTCATCACAAAGAAGGGAAATTCCTTGCATGTTGAATCCCGCTTATATCATTATCCCATCTACGGAGGCGTTAATGTATAGTTTAAATTACAGTTCGCCGATCATCGGCATCGGTATTGCGATATTTTCATGCACATACCGAAAGCGCATGAAAAACGTCGTGCAGATGCACAACTTCCTTCTATTCCGACTACGTTATATACTCGCAACGTTTCAGTGCTATACGGGTAAGCAATAAGCTTCCTTAATTGTAGGTTCCAAAATCTTGATTTTAATTTAGTTTTAGTCCCAAAACTGTTTACCAAAGTCCTCAACACCTGCCTATGTCGGGTAACTTCGGAAGTGGAATAAATGTCGGAAGACAGGCCCTTAACGGGGCAATGCAGCGCTATCATAATTTTGTGTAACTTTTTCCGGAAAAGGTTAAAATACATAAAGTGCATTGGAATCCCATGACATTTTTTTAAAACTGCAAATATAACGAATAAAAATGTAATGATATGGTATGTTAAAATTTTATCAGTTTCTTTGCCCATTTGTGTTGAAAAATAAACAGTATAGATTTTCAAACAATGACTTATTTCTGAGTTTTCATTTACCTATAAAAGTATGCCATAAAATGAAATTATGAAACCCACGCTACAATTTTCAACTTATACATAAATAACACTCTTAAGAATTCTCTCGAATCCGTGTTTATTTAGTTAACAGGAATAATCACTTAACTGAAGTAAAGTTGGCATTAATATATAATAATATGATTAATTACGTGCGTGATTTGGCACTGCTCTTTGTGTTTCTGAGAAATCTGAGAAAAATGTTTTTTGAGGATCTGGCTCGGCTCGGCTCGCTCAATGTTATTGGAGGTCAGTGGCTCGGCTCGCTGACCTAAACTAGCATGTGTGGTTGGCATTAATGTATAAATTCAGCGTATTGGACTGTGAGCTTATTCTTAGTTCCGAGTAATTTTGGTCGCAGAGCAAAGTTGCCCCTTGCAACCAACCTCTCTCAGAATATCACTTTATATTTTAAATTATTTACTAAATAAATGAGTTACTTTTCAAAATTTTAAAATCAATTTTTTATTTATAGTTACAACGAAATACGAAAAATACTACCACCTCAAAATAAGCTCCCTGGATTGTAATTACAGCCCTTTTTTGTGACAACAATATCCTGAAAAAAAGTGGCACAGACCTAATTTACGGGTCCATTGCCAACTGCCTCAATATTGGCATTGTTGTTAATTAATGCTAAATGCCCGAAAAGCCTAAGGCTGTAATTACTAGTTACAGCTGTGGGACTGTTTTGAAAATCAAATAAATAGACCAACAAAGACAGTTCATCCAAGCTACTCTCGCACACAAGCATACGACATATCCACATGACCGCCCTAGTATGATAGTTGTTGATTTCCTGCTTTAGTTTTTTCTAAATTCTACATTTACAACTCAAAAACTCGCCTTAATCCGCCTTCGGCTTTTTTACCCAGCCAAAGACTCGAACTGGCAGTGGAATCTTACATTGATTTGACGGACAACTGTGACCTTGTGTTTCACCACGCCAAGGTGACGGGATTATTATTCCATTGTTACTGTGACTGGATTATTAATTAGTAATTCAAATTTGATTTCTTCTGGCATAATTACAAATATTGTTGGATCAACAAACCCGTCTTTATTTTTTATAAAATAATCGTAATCTTTGTCCATCTTTTTGCCATTTTGCTATGGCTTTCGCTACATGTTAAGCTGTATTATAATTGAATTTGAGATGGCAAAACATACATAACAAAACATTTTTGCCATTTCTATAAACATCATAAAGTATGAAATTCAAATTTCAATATATTTTGTATACTTTAATAACCAAAAAGGAACCTTTTTGCTAATTTTGCTGGGGAAAAAGGCAGTCAAAAAGGCAAAATAGAACCTTTTAGCTTTTCTATGCCCAGCTCCTAACTAAGACAATAATGTGATTAATCCCGTGCATGCTTTGGCCTTGGCCCAGCTCTTTGTGTTTCTGAGAAATCCTGAACATTTCTGACATAAATAATTTATTTGAACGCTGCTACCGTGCTACCTTCCACCGTGATAGCATGATTTAGATTTTGTAAAATGGAACCTCCAGGGACACGATGTTGTTTTATTTTTGGACATTTCGGTAGTGGTAATATTCTCGATGTATAAAATATCTGACGTTAATGTACAGTTTAGATTACGGTTCACCCATCATCGGTATTGCTGTGTTTCCATGTGCCAACTGAAGTACCAACAGCTTCGCCTGAAAAACATCGTGCAGATGCTCAACTTCTTTCTGTTCTGACCACTCACGCAACGTATTTATTCTCATGATGTAGGTACTATGTGGTACATCCACTTCTTGAATGGTATTGTATCTACACAATGGCATAATAACAAGCTGTACTATGTATGAAACATAAGCAGAACTATACGCAGGTGAGCAATAAGCTTCCTTAAGTAGGCATTAAAAATCTTGTTTTACCAAATCAGCATTTAAACAATATATTATGATGACTATCCTGCATAAGATAATGCTAGGTAACGACGTCCAGTCCATTTGGTTTGAACCCTCAAACACTGCCATAACGTTGTTTTTAGCTTATTTTTTTGTTTCCAAACAGATTTGAAAATGTTCGGGTAGTACTCCTTAAGGGATGTAACTTTATTACTTTGTTTTTATTGTTTTATTTAAGTTATATAAGGGTCCCCATTTCCGTAATCAAATGATAATCTTTGCAGAGAAAAACATAAATAATTTGTACATTTTCCTGGGTTGATATGCTTTTGCAATTTATGAATGCATTTTAACTGATCAAATTCCCCGCCGTTGGGAGTTTAAAATCCTTGAAAAACATCAATGAAAATAACAGAGAATGTCTAAATGATTTAATATTTATTAACTGTTAAAAGTGCCAATGGTAACTGATAACTATTTGAGATTTATATAAAGTAATTAAAGAACACCACTTGTTTTCGTTTACGCACTAAGCAAAATTTTAATGACATTTCATGGTTAATTTATTTTAAAACTGTTAGTTCTACCCGTAATCTAGATCCAATAAATTTTGAGAATCATAGCAATGAAACTTTTTTATTTCTACTTCTAAACTAAAAAAGTATTTTTATCATCTTATTATTTACAAATTTTATCATTTATCATGAGTTCTAGCTTCTTAAAAACCACTTACCAAGGCATTTGCTAGGCTAACTTTTTGAGACAGAGTGCATACCTTTAAACACTTGTAATTTTTACCACTCATAAAAGATTGTCATTCGAAGATAAGTATACCATTACTAAATGGGGCTTATTTTTAATTTAGGGGCTAAAGCCTACAACAGCTGTCTCAATCGGATGCATTCTCCCATTGCATATCAAAGTAATCCTAAAGGAAAAAAAGCAATGAGTGCATCAGCCCAAATCATTAAGATTTATACCTTATCATTACATAGGTATGGCATAATATGGGACACATACACTCGTTCTTTAAGGAACGAAAAAGCCAAAATTCATTTTCTTGTTTGGTGCAGGAAATAGCCTAACTCCACTAACAAGCGTATGGATATAGACTTTTTCCACCACCAAACAAAAAATGGATAGGCTTTTTCGTTCCTTAAAGAACGAATTATACTATAATGTACATGTAGACCTCAAAATGGAGAGAAATAAATAGAAATTATTTATTGTTATTACCAACTGATTTTAATCATAGTTAACACAGTGTTAACTAAGGTATGATCTTAACATTAAAACGTACAAAAGCTAGTTAAACAAGTGTAAATGTGAAAATGTTGATATTGCAGTTATTGCATTCCTGAGCTGACTGTGTATTATAAATTGATCTGCATATAGTATCGTCTCGATAGTTTTTCAATCGATAGCAAACCTGACGAAAACATTGCAAATAGTTACAAATACAAGTCTAGTAGTCTAGTCTCTACAGATTTTTTAGATATTTGTGAAGTAACCGTAAACACTAAAAGTTGAAAATTTCAAATGATGCGAAATGGGTTTCTTGCATGCGTCAGGAAAACTAATTTCTATTGCTTTTTAAAAAAAATTCGCCGTCGTAAGTTAAAATGCATCGTAAGTTGAGACCCCACTCGACTTCCCCCCCACCCACCATAAGTATGTACACCATATCTTTGAATTTTGGGATAGTATTGATTTAATTTTAAGCCTTTGGAAACAATCGGTGTGGTATATATCCTGGTCGGTTACTGAATTCACACTCCCATATAACTAACGTAAAATAGTTAGATATGGATACAAACTATAATATCATACCACTTATCACCTCCTGCAATTCAGTGATCAAATGGGAACATGCTCTGCTGCAACAAAAAATACAAGATTTGAAAAGCTTCCCTATACCTTTTTTAGTTAATTTAAAATTGCCAACGAACGTATAGTTAGCATTAATTTATTATGCCACAGCTTTTCCAAAAGTAAAGTAACGACGAACCCAAGTAGGAAGTATCCACAAACAAAGAAAATTGCACGAAATTTCATGGCCATATTGATAGGAGCGGTCTTTGGTTCTTTGTTCTTCAGTTTTGAAAGGGATAATTTTTTAGACAAATAGAGTCTGAAATATGCAATTCGATTAAAATATTTTAAAATTCCTTTCTCTTGCATAACTTGAAAAAATGCTTGAAATTTGTAACGGTAGCAGTCAATAAATATGTAAGACTTCGGTTCAGCCACATCTGTTTCCTTCACAGTCATGCAGACTCCGTTAGAAGACATCTCAGATGGAATAAGGGGAACGTAGTAAACACTTTTTTCTTTCTCAAATAGGCTAAATAATTTTAGGGAATACTTGGTCAGTAATTTTTTCCTGAATGTAAAGTATCCCATTTCTTGGTCTTCAGAAGTTGCATTAAGTTGCCAATCAAATCTATAGACACTCGAGTTTTTCCTTCCCTTCATTTTATACTTTTCAAATAATTCATCTCTCTCGTCATTCCAACTCCGTTCTGAGTCTTTCACCAACAACAATTTGTAACCGTTTTCCACGAGATCTTTGAAGTCCAGAAACTGCTTTCTGTCAGGTGGTGCAATAATCTCGCTTGTTATCCAGGTTTCATAATGAGTAGCAACGACAAATCCCATAGATACAATTATCAAGTATAAAATGTTTCTCCCCAGTGTACAAAATACCATTTACCACTTACCAGTGGTAAGTGGTTTTTAATGGTATTTAACGTTAAATACCACTACCTAAAAAGTAGTAGTAAGTGGTATAAATGGTAAAAATGGTAAAAAATAGTTTCATTTAAATTTCGTGTTGGAATTTTGAATAAAATGTGGTGCCAAAGTATGAAATAGCTTAGCAGATGATCATTGTTGTCACAAATTGATAAGTGTTCATCAATCAGAGTAGGATTCAACCAATGGGGGCGCTAACAACCCTTGCCGATTGAGAAATTAATTGCAATTAAATTTGCATCAATTTTAAATGAGCGATACCAAATACAATCTTTCTTTCTTCATTTTTTTAATAACTTTTGGTGTACAATATGATTAATTTAATTGATTAAGGGGCTAATTGGAAATATTGCATAGAAAATAAAGTTTTAAAACATATATTATAGGAAGTCTAGTGTATCTGTTCTCAGCTGTCTAATCAATCGCTAAAATTTACCATTTTTACCATTAAATGCATTTTTACCATTAAGTGCATTTTTACCACTGTGATGGTAAAAAAGGCTAAAAAGTGGTAAATTTTGTACACTGTTTCTCCCTTTATTGGAAACATCCTGATTTAAAAGTACGGCAACAGTGGAAAGAAAAATAAAATCAAATTTCTTATAAACCGAGTTCATTCTGAATCCTAAAGCATAAAAGGAAATTGGGAATAGTGAAAATATAAAACACCAACAATAATTATCAAATGTGTTTTGATTCAGCACAGTTAAAGCTGTATCGATAAAACGAAGATTAGCTTCGCAGTAATACGGAATTATCTTCTGAAAATATTCAACAAAAAGAGTTTCAAACCAATCTACAGCATAAGTATCTGTACGAGATGACAACATGTCAATGACTCCACATCGTTGATGTTCATCTTTTAGATTTTCAATGACTTTTGCATACACTGCAGTGAAGTTCAATCTTTCAGCCATCAATTCAACAGCTGCCACTGATTTTCGACATTTATAATTAGATTTTTTCAAAAAGTAGGGATATCCTTTGCATTTTGACTTTCGCTTGTAATCATTATGCCGAAAATGCCCATCTAATCCACCAATTTGAATGCCATAAAGATTTCCATTTAATTGCTCCCAAATCCTTTCCCATTCGTCTTCGGATTCTTTATTTCTAATCCTATGAAGTTTGTAAAACGCATATTCAGGATTGTACAATTTTAAAGTGTAAACCGAATATTTGTTCGCACTTTTCATTGCCAATATAAAAAGTGGGGCTACCAAATCTTGAATAAGGCTTGATCGCCACTCTTCATTCATATTTTTTAGCTTGTTTTTAATGACTACAATAAATCTTGAATTTTGGCGATTATATTCTTTGCCAAATGGTACAAAGATATATTTTAAAATAGGGTCGGGCTCCATTAGAATATTTACTGAACAGGATGATTTTGACAATTCTTTAGGATGATTTTCATCGCGGTTGAAGAGAGTTTTATTATAGTCTGATGTTGCCAATGTCCATGGTTGCCCATTTTGGTTCGAGAGCACAAACTTTGTTTGCCATTGTGACTGAGTGAAAGTGACCATATTAAAATCACAGTTACTATAAAATGAAAGATTTCGAAAATAAAAGACATTGTTGATAACCATAGAAAACACAAACAATGGAGATGGATAGGAATAAATTTTGATACGCATTTTGCTTTGTGCCTTGTGGGAATATCAATAGTGGACAATGTTTAATGAAGCAAAGGTTACAAGAAACAAAAACGACAATAATTGAATGTTATCAGTATTTCAGTATAAGTGAGTATTATTATAAGTGAGGGAGTAGTAGCAGTAGTAAAGAGAATTTTCGAAACCAGGATCATGAAGAGGGCGGCCCAACGCTTTCTTAATTTCGTGTGTATTTTTTTGAAAGTTTAAAATATGTAAATCTATTCCAATCTCATGAAATCTTTTAAAATGCAAAAACTACGATAAAATGGAATGATATGGATTTATTAAAATATTAGGAGATACTTTGTCCATTTGTATTGAAAAACACTCAGCATAGGTTTTGAAATAATGACTTGTCAAGTACTTCTGAGAGTTCATATAAAAAATATGCTGAGGGTATCAAACCCACACGCACGCAACTATTTTCAACTTTTACATAAAAGGCACTCAGAAATATTGTCTCGAATCGCGTGTTGATTTTGTTAATTGAAAAAATCACTTAGAAGTATTCTTTGTTTTGAACGAAACAAATATAGGTCTTGTATTAAATTTCGGTGCATGAAAAAGTTGCCTTTTTGCACCTTTTTTTCCTACCCTTTCGCTATAGCATTTGCTACAAGACATGTTGGAAGCTGTATTGTGATTGAATTTGAGGTTTACAATTTTACTTTTCACGTGAGACATTAATATTTCCATTTCTATATATTTTATAACATAAGATACTAATTGCAATTTATTTCATTTGATTTAAAATAATCAAATAGTTTTAAATAACCAATAAGGCAAAAAGCCAGTTTAGCTAATTTTGCCAGGCAAAAGGCAAAAAGACACCTTTTTGCCTTTTTCATGCCTTTCTAAAGTTATTTACATAGGAAACAATGTAGTTGGCTTTAATATATAAATTCAGTGTATATTGGAATGTAATGTGAGCTTATTCTGAGTTACCAGTAATTTTGATCGCATTAAATTTGCAACAAAAAGTTATACCAGCCTTGCAACCAAAAATAACTGCTATTCTGAGGTATTTAGATAATTTGGCTGTAATTTTGGTTGTAAATTTGATGTCGCCATGCATACTGAATTAGTTACAACCAAAAGTGACGCTAACTCTTGTTCTTTGTTGTCAATTCCCTTTTGCAACCAACCTCTCTCAGAAAACCACTATATACTTCAAATTATTTCGTAAATAAATTAGTTATTAAAAATTTCTAAATAAATGTTTTATTTGGGTCACCTCATAATATTGCATACTAAGCTCCCTGGATTGTAATTACAGGCGTAGTTTGACACAAACAATTTGATGAAAAAAGGAAAAAAAATGTCACAGACCTTATTTACGGGCCGTTTGCCAACTGCCTCAACGTTGGCAGGCATTGTTCTTAATTAATGTCCGAAATAGTGTAATTACGAGTTACAGTTAAAGTCACTGTGTTTTGGAACTGTTTTGGAAGTCTATATAGTAGCCCAACAAACAAAGGTAATCCAATCAACTCTCGTATACAAGCATACGTCATATTCATATGACCGCCCTTGTATGATAGTTGCTGGTTTCGTGCTTTATTTTTTTCTTTATTAAACATTTACAACTCAAAAACTCGCCTTAATCCGCCCTCGGCCATTTCACCCAGCCAAAGACTCAAACTGGCAGTGGAAGCTCACATTGATTTGACTGATAATTGCAACCTAGTGTTCCATAACGCCAATGTGACTGGATTATTATTGCATAATTACTGTGGATTATTAGTGATTCAAATTTATTTTAAACTGGCATAACTGTAAATTTTTTTAGCAAAACAAATCGGTCTTTATTTTTCATCCAATAAACGTAACCTTTTTCCACCTTTTGCCATTTTGCTATGGCTTTCACTACATGTTAAGGTGTATTATAAATCAATTTGAGGTGAAAAAACACACATAACAAAACATTTTTGTCATTTTCTAAAAACTTTATAACGTATGACATTCAAACTTCAATTTATTTTACTTTAAAATAACCAAAAAGGCAAAAAGGAACATTTTTTCTAATTTTGCTGGGCAAAAAGAAAACCATATAGGCAAAAAGGAACCTTTTTGCTGATTTTGCTGGGCAAAAAGGCAATCAAAAAGGCAAAAAAGAACATTTTTTGCCTTTCGTTGCCATGCTCCTATGTTAAGACAATAATATGCTTAATTCCGTGCGTGCTTTGGCCCACCTCTTTGTTTCTCAGAAATCCCAAACATATCTGACACAAATAATTTCTTTGAACGCTGTTACCTTCTGTTGTGATAGCATGATTTAGATTTTGTAAAATAAAACCTCGAACGACGGTTATTTAATTTTAACCTTTAAACACTACCATAACGTTGTTTTTAGCTTAATTTTCGGGAAGTACGCCATCAGGGATGCAATTTTATTTAGTTTTTATTGTAAAGTTATATTAGGGTCCCCATTTCCGTAATCAAATGATAATCTTTGCAAAGAAAAACATAATTTGTACAATTTTCAGGGTTGATATGCTTTTGTAATTTATAAATTCGCTTTAACTGATCAAATTCCCCGTCAATGGGAGTTTAAAATCCTTGAAAAACATCCATGAAAATGAATGTCGAAATGGTTCAATATTTATTAACTGTTAAAAGTGCCGGTGGTAACTATTTGAGATTTATTTAAAGTAATTAAAGAACACCACTTGTTTTCGTTTACACACTAAGCAAAATTTTAATGACATTTCATCTTTAATTTATTTATTTTAAAACTGTTGGTTCTACCCGTAATCCAGATGAAATAAAGTAGGGAATAGAGTAAGAGCATAATTTGCTAGGGTTACATTTTGACACAGATTGCATAACTTTAAACACTTGTAATGTTTACCACTCATAAAAGATTGTAATGAGAAGATGAGTATACCATTACTAAATGTGTTTAGTTTAGGGGCTACAGCTGTTTTAATCCGACGCATTTTCCCATTAAATTGCATTGCAAAATAATTTCTAGTGAAAAATGCAATGAGAGCATCAGCCCAAATCATTAAGATATTTACCTCAAACAGTACAAAATAAAATATTGCGTACTAAGATTTTCAACTGAACTTCCACTGAACCCTTCTAACTGAACTTTTAACTTCAGAATTTACTATGCTATGACTAAGCATATCACTTAGATACGTACAGTTGATGGTTTCTATGCTACTTTAGGACATTTAGGCATGAGTGTTACGTAATGTACAGCATGCTATTTCCCTAATAAAAGCATAACTAATAGTCATGGTTTATCAAAATAAGTTTGTTTATAATAATAGTAACCATTAGAAATGCCTTTATTTAAATGTTAACGTTCAATTATTACCAAGGAGCTTTAACTGGTGTGGTATCCCTTGATTTCTCTTCGACTTGATCAGAAGGGTTCAGTTAGACATTTTGCGTGATTACTATCTATTAGGGACAAATCCCACCAGTTGTCATTGGTAAAAATTGGATAAGGGGGAAAACGTCCACTATAGATATTCACAAGATGCCTCGAATTTGTCACTCCATAGTAACGCATTTGTTTAATATCGACTCAATTACAAGATGGAGATATAGAGGGAGTTTCCCGGATTTTTGCAGTCAATTCATATTCTTCTTTCTACCACAGAGAGATATGCAAACTAGGAACCCCAACCAAATAACCATGGTTACTTTCGACTTGGGTTCTTACTCCTCTGTGGCAGTATAGGTAGAATTCGAATTGGGGGCAAACTCGGGGAATATCCCTCTGTCTTCACCTTGTACTGGAGACATCTTGGATATTCACGCAAAGTGCCTAACTGGAAACTCCTGATAAAGCCAAAGAGAAATCAAGTTATATCACACTAGTTAAAGCTCCTCGGGTGTAACTATGTAATTATGAACCAATCTAAATAACTTTAGGAACCTTAATAATCCTAATATCCATTTCATTTTTTTATCGCTGCAGTTTATTGGTAATTTAGGGTACCCTTGATATGCCCTCGACATTTAGTTAGAGAAATAAGAGGGCCTTGGGTTTTTGATCAGTTTTCCATGATCTGTGGCCATGCAGGTCTAGACTTCTTTTAAGAATCATAGCAATGAAACTCACCATTTATTTCTAATTGTGAAATAAAATATATTTTCACCATATTTACAAATTATATCATTTACCAATATGGCGATGGTATTTAACGTTAATGGGAGGACCGCAGCCAGACAAAAATTTCGGGAGGGGCCAGACAGATGATATTCAAAAATATGTGGTATTTTCGCAAAATCTTTTGATTTTAAGACAAAAATTCTTTTCTTCAATTTCGGGAGGGGCCCGGGCCCCTGCGGCTCTGGTTAATGGCCTTAAAATACCACTTACCATGCAATGTGGGTGACGTAGATGAGTCAATGTCATTTTCAGTCTCACATATAGTAAATGGTATTTTGTATACTCAGAGTATACTAGCATAAAGGCTTAGTAACCCCATTAAAAGTCGTCCTGCTGAGGTCTGCAGTCTTCGCACTGCAACCGAACTGCAGAAAATTAGCCAAAATATCGACTTTAATTTAGTTGCAACAAGATTTATGATAAGAGTTTACTGCAGTTAGTGCACTGCTGGTATGAAGGAGCAGAATATTGGCCAAAACATCTGGAGTAAACAATTGCAGATAGTTTTCTGCAGTGAAGAGACTGCATTTAAAAGGAACGATGCAAAAATAATAGCATTTCCTATCTTATGCTTTATTGCAGCTTCCTCTCTGCAGCTACTCAGCGTCTCACTTTTTGTTTAGATACCTAGACTAGGTTTCGAACTTATGACCTGATATATACGTATGTGTGTTAGTTATACTTACGACCAGATTGCATAGCCACTGCACTGCACTATTTCGTCTTACCTATCCATTCAATGGAAAAAAAGACCACAAATACACTCATGCAATATTGTGGAATACTGTTACTTGGAACTAAGATCCACTAAGTTCACAAAATTAAACGTAAAATCGGAATTGTTGACAATGTTTACATTTTTGGAACTAATTTTCGGTGTAGCACATGGTCGAAATAACAAACGTATTGGCTTGAAGTTGAGTAGGGTGGATTTATGGCATTAGTAGGTTATCCACCATTATCAATGGTTGAACATTTTACATAGGATTTTTTGTCAACAATGAGCACACAATGAAATATAACGTGTATAAAAACGGGGAACAATTTCAAAAATTGATTCGATCCAGCCACCCGGCCAACTTCAAGCCAATGTGTTTGCCATTCCGATCATGTACTACAATAAATAACGGCCCAGTAGTCCGGACAAAATATCAAGACGTGTAAAATGTAAAACGTTTAGTTGACAGATTGAAGTGATGGACTGACATGAGCAGGAGCGTTGAGAACTTTTTTTATAACTAGTAGCCCCCAGAATGCGTGAATCTATTTCGAAAGGTATGCATCCAGCATAATCATGTGTATTGGTTAATTTCGAAATACTGTTAACCCGTAGTGAACTTACAGTTATGCATACGTGCTTGCACATTGTAATAGAAAGCCGCAAAGTCGATGGCATAAAATTCAGTTACATAGAGACATATACTTACATACCTACATAAGACACAGTTGGAAAGGCCTTTATTTATTGTGATGATGCCAACTCTGGCTGCTGTAACCATTTGCCTTCATCATCATTTTAGACCGAAGCCAGAAAAAAATTTGGGGAGGGGCCTGACGATGTGAAAATACATGGCAAAATTATTTGGGGTTTGCTTGCTTTAAATTGCTTTTATATAACATATACTATATATATGGTAATTAATAAATTTCTGTGATTGCCCCATGAATGATCTATAATATATTATCGTAGGAATATGTATTTATGTAATGAAAAACTAAGCTCCCGCACAAAATAGTATTAATATTGACTTTTTTCAAAACATTTATAAATAGCTTATATGTGATTGCCATCAATATTGAATTTTTACTTATTATAATGAAAGGTAATGAAATAACTTAATATTATTAAAGTCATTAGTCATTATACATGTTATTCAAAAAAAATTTCGGTACTGGAAGAGACAAACTTACAAGTTATTTTAGTGCAGTCCATTAACTGCAAGAAATTATCTGCACTTTGCCTGACGATATTCTGCAAATATCGGCAGTTATTAAACTGCAGACGGCTGTCCTGCACGCATTTGGCGTTTTGGAGTTGTAGACTGCTATCTGTTAGAATACTAACCTAAATAAATGCATGAGAAAGTAAAGTAGCAAATGTTCACACAATTGGTTTGTACATTTAAGCTGAACATTAGATTTTAAGGGTCCAAGTACTTAACGTTTGGCCCTTCTTAATGTAGTAACTATTAGTTTTTATGATTTTGTAGCTCAATTAAGTCTAAATGAAGCATGAAAGCATATGGGTACAACTGTTACATCGTCCCATGTCCCTTGCTTTATAGAGATACCTATTGTAACCATTAAGGGTCTCTCACATCTGTCTATGTAAGCATAGTATTTAAATACCATGGACAATAATGTAAAAGCACTGAGTATTATTCAACTGTTTGAGCTGGAAACTTCATTCTCTCTCTGTTCAATAAAAGTTACTTTACAGTAACAACTAAATACAAAACTTGTCTCACTAACTGAATCCGTTTTCATAACCTGGTGTCAGAAGTGGGATTCAGGATTCGATCTGTGAGTTAAAAGAATTCAAGTTTTTGAACTTAGTGAATTTGTCCAATCAGTAAATACTTAGTCAGTTTTTTGTGTGGAAAAGAGTGAAGTATTTGTGAGTGAGCAAGTTGTTGAACTCTGACAAGTAAAATGGCCACCGTCAGTATTTCGCAACGTATTGATACAAATCACGTTGTAAAACTTGCAAATGATAATTGGGATCTCTGGAACTTACAAATCACCCTAGTTCTTAAAGCTGCAAAAGTGTGGGACGTTGTCAGTGGCACATCCACTCGTGCAGCCGCAGCTGATAAAGATAAATGGGACGATTCTGATATAAAGGCCCAAGCCATCATTGTACCCACTCTTACATTAGTGAACGCTACTCATATCCACAGTTGTATTACATCAAAACAAGTGTATGACCGTCTAAAGTCAATTCATAGTGACACAAGTCAGTTGAACAAACAGTTTGTGTTAGCTTCATTCTTCAACTATAAGTTCAAAGAGGGAACAACTCTTGTCACTACATACACTGAGATAGAGAGGTTGTCAATCTCTCTAAACCAAATGGGTGTGGTTATTGACGATGATACCACAATTATGAAGATAGTGTCTTCACTTCCTGATGAAAAGCATAATGCTTTCAAAAAGGCATGGGACAGTGTTCCTGCAGCATCCCAAACAATGCCCGCACTGTTAGCCAGGTTGAGAAAAGAGGATCTTGAGCTGAAACAAGTAAGCAACACTGAGGAGGAGCAGAGCCAAGTAAAGGCGTTTCAGGCAAAAGGAGGAAAAGGGAAACTCGACAAAAAGGAATTCAAGAAAAGAAAGATTGAAGAATTAAAGAAAAAGACCAAATGCAGTCGGTGCAAACAGACTGGTCATTGGTATAAGGATAAGGAATGCCCAGCCCGCAATACACACCCCAACGAAAGTGAGGAGGATAAAAGAAAGACAATTGCAGCCTTCATGAGCAATCCAAATCATGGTAATGATGTATGGATTTCAGATTCCGGTGCAAGCCAACATATATGCGGTAAAAATCCTTCTTTATTTCATACAAAGAGTTTGAGACCCGAGTGTCAGTATACCTTACTGACGGAAACGCAGTGGAAGCCCAAGGAATAGGAACTGTTTCAGTATTGGCATTCATGAACAATAAATGGATAGAATGCACAATGAATGAGGTACTGCATATTGAGGGAGCAGCCAATCTCTTTTTCAGAAGTTATTATGGATAAAAAGGGATATACCATAATAAGAGCAGCGGGAGTGGCAAAATACATTGATAGAAATGGATTAGAAGGGCCAGTAGCTGTAATGAGAGATAATATGTATATTATGAAGTTTAAACCCATTGTACCGAACAAAGCAAATGCAATATGCTTGAGCTCTAATGCAAGACTCTGGCATGAGCGAATGGGTCACATCAATATAAGGTTCATTAATGACACGGCCAAGAAAAATGCAGTGAAAGGATTTTATGAGAATTTTGGAGAACAGTCCATTGAATGTAGCACTTGTCAATTGGGAAAACAAGCTAGAAAGCCTTACCACACAGTGGAAACTAAGAGAAATACTAAGCCAGGGGAAATGGTTCACGCAGACCTATCTGGGAAAATGCCTGTTACTTCTATTGGAGGAGCTGATTATTTCTTCCTAATGAAAGATGATTCGACAGGATTTCGTATGGTATTCTTTATCACGAAAAAGACACAAGTCCCTGCCTGTATTGAAGAGTATGTTTACTTTATGGAAAACCAGACAGGATCAAGACTTAAAGTTTTTAGAAGTGACAATGGAACTGAAATGGTTAATAAGACAGTTCAGACATTCTTTCAGAAAATGGGTATTGTACATGAGACCACGGCCCCATACAGCCCTGAATCGAATGGGAAGATAGAACGGGAAATGAGAACTTTGAAAGAATCGGCTCGCTGTATGCTACTGCAGTCAAAACTGCCAGAATATTTGTGGGCTGAAGCAATGGCCACAGCAGTTTACATAAAGAACCGAATTCTGGATACACAGAGTCCAGAAATAACAGCATTTGAGGCTATTTTAAAAGAAAACCAGAAATGGGACATTTGCGTATTTTTGGATGCCTAGCCTTTGCACACATACCACAAAACAAACGAAAAGTGTGGAATGATACTGCTGAACAGAGTTATATGGTTGGATATGATGGAGAAAGCTACAGAATATACAATGCTCTTAATAAAACAGTAACAATTGCTCGTAATGTAACTTTCAAAGAAGTAGTACAAGGTGAAATTTCTCTTGAGGAAGCGAACAGCTTTGAGCAGAGTAGAAAAGAGTTAAGTGAACCTGTGGGAGACGAAGAGGAGATAGAATCCTACATAAAGCCAGGGCCTACTTTAAGGGATAGGTCCAAACTAAAGCCAATAGACAGACTTCAAGTTGGATTTCATACAAAAATAATAGAGCCAGCAACGTTTGATGAAGCAATTATGTCACCCAATGCCAAGGAATGGATGGAATCCATGGTGGATGAATTACATAGCCATAAATTAAATAAAACTTGGACTTTGGTCCCTTACCCAACAGACAAGCAAGTACTTGACAACCGTTGGGTATACAGAGTAAAAACAAACCCAGATGGCTCAATTTCAAGATTTAAGTCCCGTTTGGTTATAAAAGGTTACAAGCAAGTACATGGAATTGATTATTATGCCACATTCTCCTCTGTTGGCCGATACGAAAGCATAAGGATTCTGATATGCATAGCAGCTACATACGGCTACTTTATTGTACAACTGGACATCAAAACAGCCTTTCTGCATGGGAAAGTTAAAGAAGTTATTTATATGAAGCAGCCTGACGGATTTATAGAAAATCCTAACTTAGTTTGCTTGTTGGACAAGAGTCTTTATGGGCTTAAGCAAGCACCGAGATGCTGGAACGAGAGATTAACTGAATTTTTAAAAGAAAATAATTTTAATGTATTAACAAGCGACCCTTGTGTCTTTATTGGATTTGTTAACACATACATTGTATACCTACTGGTATATGTGGACGATATTTTAATGGTGTCCCCAAATAACGAAGCACTAAAAATGGTTACACAGAGAATTGAGTCTACATTTGAAATATCAAAAGGAGAACTAAGCTCTTTCGTGGGATTCGAAATTAAACGAAGCGAAGACGGAATTTATATGGGACAGGCATCGTATGTACAAACCTTGCTTGACAGATTTGAGATGACTGATTGCAGTGTACAGTCTGTACCAATGCAACCGAACCAGGATTGGCTTCCTGCTGAGCAGTGTGAGAAAGGACTGCCTTATCCACAGCTCATTGGAGCTTTATTGTTTCTCACAAGATTATCCCGTCCTGACATTGCCTATGCAGTGTCAAAGCTGTCCCAATTTATGAGTGCATACGATGAGAATCATCTCGAAGCAGCGAAAAAGGTACTTATGTACCTAAAAGGAACAATAAACTTGGGTTTGTATTACAAGAAGGGAGGAGAGTTGAGTTTGAATGGCTACTCGGATTCAGACTTTGCAGGCAACAAACTTGACAGGAAATCAACCACTGGTTATGCCTTTTTCCTTGGAGATAGTTTGATCACTTGGAACAGTAATAAGCAACCTATAGTGACTTGTTCCAGTACAGAGGCAGAGTATGTTGCTCTTTCCTCAGCAGCCAGGGAATGTGTTTGGCTGCAAACCTATCTTTTGGAGCTGCAGATACCACAAGACGGCCCAGCCAAGCTGTTCGTTGACAATACAAGCGCTATACGGCTAGCTAAAAACCCAGAGTTTCATAAACGTACTAAGCATATAGATGTACGTTACCACTATGTCAGAGAACTAATAACTAATAATGTAATAGAGGTACACCATGTACCCAAAGAAGAACAAAAGGCAGATGTACTCACAAAACCACTGCTAAAAGGCAAACATCAGCATGATACACAGAAACTTGGACTCAGTGCAGGAAACGGGAATATCAATCCCCATTCAAAGATCGGTGTTGGAACTGGAACCATAAGTGGACTAATGAGCAAGTTATTCATTACTATGCTACTATTGCTGGGACTTCTATCTCCAATTACTGCAAACCCAACCGTAAACCAACCAGTACTCTGGAGGCCAAGTAACATACCTATAACTGTAGGTTACAATGAGTACTATTTAATGATTCATTTGAAAAGCCCTTGCGACATTTTGACGAATGAGACAATTCATGAGGATCTTCTCATCGATACGAAAAACAAATGCAACGAACTGTATGATGAATATTTTATGAAGGAACTGGAAATTATGTGCCCTAAAGGCAGCTTCACAGAAGTCCATTCACGCTCTAAGAGATTTGTTTTTGGAATATTAATGGGAATACTAATCATGTCCATAGTTGTTCCAGTTGGACTTGGAATCTCAGCACAGGTGACAGCCAGTGTCGCAGCAGGAAAAATAGCAACTGTTGAAACGAAGATGAGTGAGATGGAAAGTGAACTAGAGAGTCTTTCGAAAAATATGGAATTGGCGAAAGAAGCAATTAAAGTTCTACAACATAATGTAAAACTTTTGCGGATAGAAACTAAGGCACATGAAGATGACTATACACAAATGAAAGCAAAGCTGAGCGCATCTATTTACGCAATTTCATACATAACATCAAGAATGCTGACTGCCAAACAAATACTTAAAGAAGCGAAGCGAAATTGGGAAGAACGAAAGTTATATGCTCCATTGTTTGACTATCTTGGCTTCTCCTTGCCATGTAAAGAGTCTTGTCCAATTCGGCTTGGCAGAGCAAAGAAATGTCGAATATCTTATGACAAATCTAAACTGTACTTTGATTTTGTTACTCCACTTATAAATGATACTCTGCACCTTCTGGAGGCTGACCCTTTTGACCTGATACACCAAACTGAGAACCAGACTTGCGTTATCTCGTTTTCTGGACCCCGAAACGTGATCATGAGTGAATTACACAGTTGTGTGTATGCAGTTAATGTTAAATACTCTGATTTGATTTTGTCTCCTTCACAGGATTGTGACCATAGCATGACCTACCCAAACGTCTCGAGGTATTATTCGTTGGGAAAATGTCATCCGAGACATACAAAGGACGCGATGGATTTCGTTCAAGTAAAAACTTCAACTTTCAGAATTATATTTATTGCCACGGCAATAATATAACAATTGGAAAAAGAGAACAGGCCTGCCCACTTGATGTCTTTACACTGCCAATTACAGCAGCTTTCACAATCAATGACCATTTCTACAAGGCCGGCGAATTTCAAATTAGCCATATCCAGGAGGTCAACCCTTTATTCACGATGAAAGCTAATTGGCTATTACAGCCAAAGATACACATGGACGAAATTAAGGAAGATATAAAAATGTTGGATTCAACTAAGAAAAATCATGATTCATATAATACTACATTTATGTTTTTAAATTTGTTGATTGGTGGAATCATTTTTTTGTCTCTTATTATAATAATTCTGGTTGTTGTTATGATTATCATTTGGAAACGGAAGAAAACTGTCGAGCCTGCTGTAAAATTTACAGCCCCTAAAACCATCGAAATAGATGATGCCTAAAGAAAATGTATTTAGATTAAGGGATAGTGTTAGAATACTAACCTAAATAAATGCATGAGAAAGTAAAGTAGCAAATGTTCACACAATTGGTTTGTACATTTAAGCTGAACATTAGATTTTAAGGGTCCAAGTACTTAACGTTTGGCCCTTCTTAATGTAGTAACTATTAGTTTTTATGATTTTGTAGCTCAATTAAGTCTAAATGAAGCATGAAAGCATATGGGTACAACTGTTACATCGTCCCATGTCCCTTGCTTTATAGAGATACCTATTGTAACCATTAAGGGTCTCTCACATCTGTCTATGTAAGCATAGTATTTAAATACCATGGACAATAATGTAAAAGCACTGAGTATTATTCAACTGTTTGAGCTGGAAACTTCATTCTCTCTCTGTTCAATAAAAGTTACTTTACAGTAACAACTAAATACAAAACTTGTCTCACTAACTGAATCCGTTTTCATAACACTATCTGTTAGTAAACTGCAGTTCTCTGCAGATGGATAACTGATAAAACACAATCGGACGAATTAACTTTAATTACGAATTAACACGAGATCTTTAAAATCAGCAAATTGTTTTCTGTCGGGTGATGCAATAATCTCGCTTGTTATCCACGCTTCATAATGAGTAGCAACGACATAATATGGGACACATACATTATTGTTAAATTGTACATGTAGAACTCAAAACGGAAAGAAATAAATAGACATTATTTATTATTATTACCAATTTATTTTAATCAGTGTTAACACAGTGTTAACTAAGGCATGATCTTAACATTAAAACGTACAAAAGCTGATTAAACAAGTGTAAATTATGTTAAATTGTTGATATTGCAGTATTGCATTCCTTTCCTAAGTGCGATCTATTGATAATATCAATTTGTAAACTTAAATGGAGATTGACCAATTTGATCTGTTTTTTTACAGCCCTATGGAAACAGCTTAGAGATCATATCCAAAATGACTTTCGTACGGGGCAGTAGGGTGTGACATAGCTTTCACAGGTTAAAACCCATTTTAACACAGACTGACTTGGCGACAAATCTAACCCTATGCAAACTTTGTTAGCATTAGAAGGATAGCAAGTATAAATCTCCTATCCTTTCTGTACGGACATGTTGTCGTAATGTAACAATATTTGTTTCATCCCTGAAATTTTCCTCATTGTTTATTTTTTACAATCCCTGTAAGCATGAGCACCCTCAAACTAAATTTATTTTCCATCCCTGGAATTGTTCTCAGTACTCCGTATTTGGATTGAGGTGTGAATGTAACTGGGATTATTGGAATTTTTCCCTGGAAGGAAAATAACGTCATAAGTATGAACTGTTCTGCGACTAACTTCTCAAAATCGGAATGTGCATAAATTTAAATTGGTATACAATATTTACTTCTGGCGGTGCTTTCCTGGAACAGGGTTTCCTACAGAAGAAATGTTTAGCTGACCACTGTTTTTACTTACTTTAACTTCTTTTATTGTTAAGTTTAAGTTTATAGAGCGCTTTCGTCGTTGGTTTAACTTACTAAGGTGTGAACTGGTAATAACCACCTTTTTATCTATTTTTAGTTACCAAAAGCTTTCTCTGTTTAATTTTCTCAAATGTGGCTCTTTTGATGTCGGAATTCGGGTCACATGTCATTCACATAACATTTAAAATGCTAAGTTGCCAAGGTAATTGTCTATTGAAAATATTATCCGCCCTTCTTTGTCCGGACTTCTCAATTACGAGTCACTGTGTTGTGGGACTGTTTTGGAAGTCTACTAGCCCAGCAAAGACAGTTAATCCAAGATACTCTCGCACACAAACATACGACATGACAAATCCATATGACCGCCCTTGTATGATAGTTTCGTGTTTTAGTTTTTTCTTAGTTCCACATTTACAATTCGAAAACTCGCATTAATCAGCCTACGGCCATTTCATCCAGCCACAGACTCGAACTGGCAGTGGAAGCATTGGCGTGATAGACATTGTGACAAGATTATTATTCCAATATTACTGTGACTGCAATATTAGTGATTCAAATTTAATTTATACTGGCATAAATGCAAAAGTTTTTGGCACAAACAATTCCGTCTTTATTTTTTAACCAATAAACGTAACACTTTCCCAAATTTTCGCCATTTTGCTATGGCTTTCACTACATGCTAAGCTTATAATTTAATTTGAGGTGACAAAACACATAACAAAATATTTTTGCCATTTTTAATAAACTTTTTAACTTATGACATTCCAATTTGAATTTATTTTATAGACTTTAAAATAACCAAAAAGCAAAAAGGAAACTTTTATTAATTTTTTGGGCCAAAAGGAACCTTTTTGCTGATTTTGCTGGGCAAAATGACAACTAAACTGGCAAAAAGGAACTTTTCTTCTAATTTTGCTGGGCAAAAAGGCAAAAGGAAACATTTTTTGCTTTTTTATAACCTGCTCCTATGTAAAACAATAATATAATTAATTCCGTGCGTGCTTTGGCCCAGCTCTTTGTGTTTCTCAGAAATCCTAAACACATCTGACGCAAATAATTTATTTGAACGCCTTCTGCCGTGATAGCATGATTGAGGTTTTGTAAAATGGAACCTATAGGGACACAATGTTGTATTATTTTTTGCCGTTACGGAAGCGATAATGTTTGGACCACGGAATTCTCGATGTTGGAAAATATTTATCTCTACGGAGGTGTTAATGTAAGGTTTAGATTACGGTTGCGATATTTCCATGTACATACCGACGTCTAGTGAGAAAAGTTATTGTAGCTACGTGTTCTCAACACAAAGTTCATGAAAATCGTTAGGAAAAAATCTAGTTTCTAAAATAAAATTACTGCAAAACTGTGAAATGAGCCTAACCGAGATGAGGGAGGAAATGTGACTGGTACAACGACAACGTATAAATCTAAAGAAGTTTATTTACATGAAGAGCGGTGTGTATACAGCTGAAAGCAAACTGCTTGTGTAGATTAAAGGTAAGTGACACATATTTATGGATTTAAGAATGACACGGGTACCTTCATACATTTAGGATTAGGTGGACCCAAAGCTACTTCCAGAGACCAATACATTCAGAATAAAAGTAGGACAAAAGTTCACCCTATCTTGAGAGTTCTTGGACAAAAACTTACATATTAACATAGATCAATCAATAGTTAAATAATATTTTTGTTTAAGATATATAAGGAAAAAAACATTTTCCATATAGATACAAGCAGTCACTGGTTCCAGACACTAGATCCAGTGACTACTATAATATGTGCTCTAATGGAGTGAAAAATTTCATATCTAAAAATATAGAGTATAAGGTTTTATTGTATGTAGTATAAATTACAAGTATTGTCTATCATGTACTGTAACATCGTACACTACTCTATTTTTATTTCCGTAAAACCTAACTAAAATTATATAGCAGCATTTAAACGTAGTGGAGAAATACATAACATTTAAATTTAATCAAAGCATATATTCAAAATTTCTATGCCACAAATCAAAAAATAACAAATAATAATAATTCCAATTGCATACTAAATACTAATAGTACATACATTCCATTGTTATATAAACTAAAAACTTTCTCTCCTATTTGAATATAAAACTTCAAGCAAAATTAAGAAGAAATAATGTCATAAAAATGAAATTTTTCATTGGCTTTCAAGGAATGATTTGCTGAAAAGCATTTTCTACAGGATTTGCATTGGTATGGTATTATGTATTATATTGGTACGGCCTTTCACCATTGTGAACTTTATGATGAGCTATACCAAACCGGTGCTCTGGACGAAGGATTTTTGACAAAAATTGCATTTGAATGGTTTCTCGCCAGTATGCAATTTTAAAAGTGTCTTCAAAGAAAAATAAATAGAAAATTGGCTGCCACAGTAGTCACATTTGTACGGTTTCCCTCCGGTATGGGATCGGATATGATTTGTCAGGTTAGCTTGGCTTTAAAACATTTCCCACAGAAGTTACATTTATGACTCCTTTCTCCAATGTAAATTCGGATATGAGCGCTCAATCCGGCTCCCTGTACGTGCAAAAGACGTTTCACAGAAAGTACATTTGAAAGGTTTCTCTCCAGTGTGCTGTATGTATGGCATTTCAGACTGGACAGAGTAGAAATAAGATATTTGCTGCAACGTTCGCATTTGTCTTTGTCGTGGATTGTCTTCACGTTCGTTTTCAACCAAGAACTAGTTATGAAGCCAGAAATTGCACACACACCAACTTTATAATTATGCAGACTAAGCAAGGGATTGAAATTCTATATCCCGAGTGGTAAACAAGTATCCATTCAATAGATACTATACTGTTCTACATAATATGTTTTCTACATTACAAGCTGCAATTCTTTAGGTATAATTTATATTAAGAAAAGCAGTAAATAATATTTGCAACAATTTTGCAATTGCTGATTATACGGGAATGCGGTTAGAAGTTTCTTCAAACGGGGTTTAGTGGATGAAGAATAACAAACATATTTACAAATAAATACCTAAACTCCCCCTGAGGCACATCTTGCCTACATTATTCTTGTTTTGAATAGCAATTGTGTTCCGGGTTTACTATTTATGAACTGTGATAAATTGTTGCGTTTATTGGTCAGCTCAATGAATACATTAAATCATGATAATATTATATGTAAGTACCAGCAGATATACTACTCTAATTAATTATAAATTGTATTATTTACACTATCTTGGTCTTTTTATAATCCTCTCACAATTGCTTCTGATATGATGAATTAATAAATCTAATCTTTTCTTGTTAAGTGTAATTGTTTTAAAGAGATTATCTCATTATTAGTTGCTACAAATGGATTTTTTGATATAATGTATCCTGTATCCATTTTCCAACAAAATACAGTTGAGAATTTATAGAAATCATATAACAGATGTGGGTTAGTTAGTAGGGTTAGTTAGTAAGATTTATCCAAAATGCATTTGCAACAGAGGAAAATATTAAATCAATCTTAAATTTAATTTGTATGTTATAATTGCACAACGCGTGTTGTTCGTATTTCCAGCATGCATAAGAACGGATTGCACTACATATTATTTTTAGACGACGAAGACGAAATACAGATATATTTATTTGAAAAGAGATGTATAAATAGATTAAGGCTGAGGGCAGCCGCACATGGAGAAGAACCATGGAGACATAGTTTGGTACCAAAGAGTGTATCCGGAGGCGGAGAGATGGAGACCATCTGGGAACAATGCAGGGTCAACTGTTCCCCAGTCTTGCCCCATATGGTCGAATAAATTTTGGTATTGGATCATGACTCCGTCGTGAAGTTTGGCAATGTACAAGTTAATTGTGGCGATTTTCAAGTAGTAGGCTTCGCCCGTTCGAGGCAGAATACTCAGCAGAAGGATTTTGGTGTTGGGCAACGTGGTTCTGATGTACGATACAATTGCACCGATTCCGTCTGCTATCTCCCGGGCAGTCGCACCCTCCTCCACGTTGTTCGTTCCGATTTTCAACACGATCAGATTCGGGTTTAGTCCTGCCACTTCGCCGTTCATCATTCTCCACAAAACGTGCTGCACTTCGTCACCGAAAATTCCGTAATTGACAGCGCCTCGGGGTGCAAAAATGTTCCTCCACTCGGCCTGACCTGACCAGCCATCTGTGATGGAGTCGCCGTAAAAGACAATTGGAATTTTCGGGTTGTTGGCTGTATTCTGCACAAATCCGTCGTGACGGGCCATCCAGTTGGGATCTGGTCTTGGTTCTGGGTCTGATGGGCCTCCTGTAAAACGTACAAATTTTAAATTATGCTACAGACTTTTGCCATTTTTACTTAAAATTGAAAAATACAACAGTCAACAAAATACTGAAAATTCAAGCTTTTCTCCTGACAAGGAAAACATTATCTACAACTTTATGCAAAAAATGACGAATTTAGAATTCAATACGTTATGAATTGTGGTCCTTGTTGTCTTACCCAATACGGTGGCCACGAAGCTAAGCAGAATAATAACTTTTGTATTCATCTTTAGACCTTAACAGCATTTGGGGTCTCTGTGAACGTTCAGTACTGGCTTCGGGTCTGCTTTACAATTACTGGGTTTTTATACTACTCTAATGGAGAATTAATCCATGTTTGTGTGAATTAATCCAAGGGTAACGGTCGGAGTTAATAATTATGGGATTAAATGATATACTGTAAAAGTGTAACGTAATATTATGCTACCCGGATTCTCGTGTTAGTTACCGCGATGTGTCAATGTCTATAGGTTTATGATTAGTGCAAAATAGAACTAAAAGGTGGCAAAGAGTGAAAGAGTGAATGATTGCTTCTGTGTGTTTATTACTGAAGTCTCTGTTTGTCTGTATCTCTTTGTCTGTCCATTATTATTTGGCGACCCTTTATATATCCCCAAAATAGCCTTCACGTGCATATTTACATTTAGTCATTTTCCTACAACAACATGTTAATGCATGAATCATTTTCCTGTTTTGTAGAAAATAATATAACTTATACTTATTTTCCTTATACTAATGACATCACGCCATTGATACACATTTTCCACGATGTGCAACAGTTAACAGTATTAAATGAAGTAAAAATGTACAAGAAACTCATACAATATATAATCGAGTGTAACCAGCTAGGCGTACTTCTTAAGGTGTAAGGTGCAATGCATAATATACGTCCATTGATACACAGAATTCATTGCGGATACGGGTTACAGCGCGGATGTGTCTCTTCACGTTTTTACTACAATCATGATTATGTGAGTTATCAAGCAGGTAATTTGAATGCGTCAAATTTCATCAAAAACACTTTCGTGAACAATGTACGCGTAATAAATATTGGAATCCAGGCTTTTCACGGAGGCAGAGAAGCGCTATCTTAGTAGTTGTAATTTCGTGTATTTTTTTCGGAATAAAAGGTAAAATCACATAAGCGCATTGCATTCCCATGACGTTTTTTTTGAAACTGCAAATATAACGAATATAAATGGAATGATGGATCTATTAAAATGTTACTTGGTCAATTTGTGTTGAAAAATACTCAGGATAGGTTTGTGAAACTATGACCTGTCTACCCTTAAAGTATGTATAGAGATTGTGAAACCCACGCTACAATTTTAACTTTTACATAAAAGGCAATCAACAGAATTGTCATGAATAGCGTGTTAATTTAGTTACTGGGATTAATAACTTCACTCAAGTCTTCGCTTTTAAGCCTATCAAACTATACGTCGGACACCAAAGTTATCTAAATTATTGAAATATTCTGCTTGGCATATACAGTCCGATTTTTTGTAACTACAAGTGTAATTTGTTGCAACAATATGATGGAAATAGTAGAAATGTTGCTTTTGTTTTAGTAGCGAATACAAATTTCTGATCTTATTAGGGTGATTAAAATGTTATTCAGATCTAATAATATATTATTTTAAGAAAAATCAATTTGTGACCTATACCCTCGCCAGAGGGATATTGTATGACTAAATAAGTATTAAGTTATGATTACTCCTGTCATTACTTTTCGACTGTTACGTCACATATTAGCGTTATTACCAACGTGAATGCTTTGATATGCGATGCGTCCCCTATTGGAGGTGACAGAAAACAATTAATTTAATATGTTTTCGTTAAGAATTCTCTTTGATTTGAGTCCGGCAGAATTTTATAGAAAAACTTTTATTTTCCTCTAATCACGATTTTACAATGTCATATGCGGTTTTGAAACAGTAAAAGTTGGAATTTTGAAACCATTTTAAAACAAAATCTGGACAAAATTATTAATTAAACTTTGGTAAATTTTTCATTTATATATTTTAAGTATATAGTTATGTTTTTAAAATGTCTAAAACATTTTACCTTTAGTTACTGATCCTTGCTCCACTTCAGAATTTCTTGTATGTAAAGCAATTTATGGCACACGACGAGTTTCCTATATCTGTGGCATCACTATGGAAAAATTGCTTGTCATAAAATTTAACTAATTTTTTCCAAAATATTTTCTTGTTCCATGGGGACGTATAGGAAATGTCGCCGTGTGACTGTGTGACGTCATAAATAGCTTACATTTCAAAAAAATCGAAGGAAGCCCGAAATATCGCAGGTTGTGTGGATTGTAGTTAGTCCTGTGGAAATCTAGCCATAAAGGTTTCGATACTAAAACAATATCTTAGATATCTATGGCAGTAGTAACTTCGAAAGGTGACTGACAATGGGACAAAAGAATTTGAAAGTAACTACGGCAATGATATTATCATCTTTATGTTATATATATGTTTATGTTATATGTTTATGTTATATAACCACTCAAATTGCTAGGGCCCACCCAATTTCATAGAAAAGAGCTTCTCCGTGCCCAAGTCCCCCTGGCCACCAGATAACCACCTTAAATTCCCACCTCGGCTACTATTTCACTTTTTGGAACATTAATATATGTATAGTATAATATGGAACACATACATTATTATAATGTACATGTAGAAATCAAAACCGAGAGAAGTAGACATTATTTATTATTACCAACTTATTTTACTCAGTGTTAACTAACGCATAATCTTAACATTATAACGTATAAAAGCGTATAAAATAAAGTGAAAAATGTGACAATGTTGATATAGCAGTTATTGCAATTTCTGAGCTGACTGTGTATTGGAAATTGATATATAGTATCGATAGTTTTTCAAGCGAAAGAAAAGTTGAAGAAAACATTGCAACTAGTTAGTTACAAGTACAAGTCTAGACGCTACAGATTTTTTAGATATTTGTGTAGAGTAACCGTAAGCAGTAAAAGTTGAAAATTTCTTGCATGCGTAAGGAAATACAAATTTTTATTGCTTTTTAAACAATTCGTCTTCGTAAAACTAAAAATGCATCACAGGTTGTGGGCCCACTCGTCGCCCCCCATCCCGCCATGTGGAAACCATATCTATGAATTTTTGGATAGTATTGGGCTTAATTTATGCTGCTTTAGGAAACAATCAGTATGGTATATATCCTGGTCGGTTACTAAATTCGCACTCCTATATTATAACTAACTTAAAATAGTTAGGTACAGATATATTCTACATTATCATACCACTTATCACTTCCTGCAATTCAATGATCAAATGTGAACATGCTCTGTTGCAACCGGAAATGCAAGATCTAAAAAGTTTCCCAATACCTTTTTTTAGTTTATTTAAAACTGCCAACGAACGTATAGTTAGCATTAATTTATTATGCCACAGCTTTTCCAAAAGTAAAGTAACGACGAACCCAAGTAGGAAATATCCACAAACAAAGAAAATTGCACGAAATTTCATGGCCATATTGATAGGAGCGGTCTTTGGTTGTTTGTTCTTCAACTTTAAATGGGATACTTTTTTAGGCAAATAGAGTCTGAAATATGCAATTTGATTAAAATATTTCAAAATTCCTCTCTCATGCATAACTTGAAAAAATGTTTGGAATTTGTAACGGTAGCAATCATTAAATACTTAAGACATCGGTTCAGTCACATCTGTTTCCTTCACAGTCATGCAGACTCCATTAGAAGACATCTCAGATGGAATTAGGGGAACGTAGTAAACACTTTTTTCTTTCTTAAATAGGCTAAATAATTTTAGGGAATAGTTGGTCAGTAATTTTTTCCTGAATGTAAAGTATCCCATTTCTTGGTCTTCAGAAGTTGCATTCAGTTGCCAATCAAATCTATAAACACTCGAGTTTTTCCTTCCCTTCATTTTATATTTTTCAAAGAATTCGTCTCTCTCTTCATCCCAATCCCGGTCTGAGTCTTTCACCAAAAACAACTTGTAACCGTTTTCCACAAGTTCTTTGAAGTCCAGAAATTGTTTTCTGTCGGGTGGTGCAATAATCTCGCTTGTTATCCACGTTTCATAATGAGTAGCAACGACAAATCCCATGCACACAATTATCAAATATAAAATGTTTCTTCCTTTATTGGAAACTTCCTGATTTAAAAGGACGGCAAAAGTTGAAAGTAAAATAAAATCGAATTTCTTATAAACAGAGTTCATTCTAAATCCTAAAGCATAAAACGAAATTGAGAATAACGAAAATATAAAGCACCAACAATAATTGTCAAATGTATTTTGATTCAGCACTGTCACAGTTGTGTCCACAAAACGAGCATTTGCTTCGCAGTAATACGGAATTATCTTCTCAAAGTATTCAATGAAAAGAGTTTCATACCAATCTAAATCATAAGTATTCGTACGAGCTGACAACATTTCAATGACTCCACATCGTCTATTTTTATCTTTTGGGTTTTCACTGTTTTTTGCGTACACTGCAGTGAAGTTCAATCTTTCAGCCATCAATTCTACAGCTGCCACTGATTTTCGACATTTATAATTTGATTTTATTACGAAGTAAGGAAATCCTTTGCATTTGGATATCCGCTTGTAATCATTGTGCCGAAAATGCCCATCTAATCCACCAATTTGAATGCCATGAAGATTTCCATTTAGTCCTTCCCAAATCCTTTCCCATTCATCTTCGGATATTTCATTTCTAATCCAATGAAGTTTGTTAAACGCATGTTCAGGATGGTATAATTTCAGAGTGCAAACCGAATATTTGTTCGCAAGTTTTATTGCCAATATAAAAAGAGGAGCTACCAAATCTTGGATAAGGCTTGATCGCCATTTTTCATTCATATTTTTTAGCTTGTTTTCAATGACCACAATAAATCTTGAATTTCGGCGATTGATTTCCTTCCTAAACGGTGTGTAGAGGTTTTCAAAAGTAGGATCGGGCTCCATTAGAATATTTACTGAACAGAATGATTTTGACAATTCTTTTGGACTATTTTCATCGCGGTTGAAGAGAGTTTTATTATAGTCTGATGTTGCCAAGGTCCATGGTTGCCCATTTTGGTTAGAGTGCACAAACTCTGTTTGACATTGTGATTGAGTCAAAGTGATCATATTAAAATCACAGTTACTGTAAAATGAAAGATTTCGAAAACTGAAGACATTGTTGATGGCCACAGAAATCACAATCGATGCAAATGTATAGGAAAAAATTTTGATGCGCATTTTGCTCTGTGCCTTGTGCGAATATCAACAGTGGACAATGTTTAATGAAGCAAAGGTTACAAGAAACTCAAGCAGCAATAATTGAATGTTATCAGTATTTCCGTATAAGTGAGTATTAATATAAGTGAGTGAGTAGTAGTAGTAGTAACGAGAATTTTCGAAACCCGGATCTTAAAAAGGGCAGCACAACGCTATCTTAATTTCGTGTGATTTTTTTGAAAGTTTAAAATTCGTAAATCTCATGACGTATTTTCAAAATGCAAAAAAACGAATAAAATGGAATGATATGGATTTATTAAAACACTGTGAGTTATTTTGTCCATTTGTGTTAAAAAATACTCAGAATAGGTTTTGAAATAATGACTTGTCAAACCAAGAAGTACTTCTGAGTGTTCATTCATATAGAAAATATACAGAGGTTATGGAACCCAAAAGCACGCAACAATTTTCAACTTTTACATGAAAGGCACTTATAATAATTGTCTCGGATCGCGTATTGGCTTTGTTAATAGGAAAAACCACTTAGATGAAGTCTTAAGTTTGAACCAAACAAATAGATGCCATACAATAAAATTTCAGGGCATGAAGAAGTTGCCTTTTTGCACCTTTTCGTTCTTTTTTACCATTTTGCTATAGAATTCGCTGTATGTGGAAATTGTATTATGATTTAATTTGAGGTTGTTACAATTTTACTTTTCACATGAGACATTAATATTCGTAAAAAATCCTGGATTTTTTGGGTTTTTTTTACAAAACATACAAAAATTTGCTTTAAAACTCCATCTTTATAAGTAAAACAAACTAATTTTTTCATATTTCTATTCAAAAATGTAAAAAATATGTATAATGAGGTCTAAACATAAAATATAGCTTTTACATTTCTACTTGCAACTAATGCATGATCGTGATGTGATAATTATATGTTAATTTTATGTACACTTTAGTCGTTGTAAAAGTTATTACATATTTTTTACACATAATTATGCTCAATTTTAATCAATCACTTGCATATTCATTACTGTACTGCTTAACAATTAAAGCTCCACATTATAGCAAAGAAATAATTTCATAGTCAATATTATCGGTAAAATATTATAATGCATAATTTTTCACTAGTTGTTATCAAACAGTAATAACAATATAGATGTTGTTCACAAAAAATCCTTTGGGGCTCAATCTCTATATTATAACCACAGACTGAGATAAACCAATAAATTTACCAACCTAACTATATATCTATGTATGTCTGGTAGGAGAGCCTGGGTGACCTAACGCAAAACCCCTTCCCCATCTGTAACGTAAATGCTGACTATAACACTTTTAGGTACCTCCTCCTCCCATCAACTGCACACGTAATATGTGCACGTTCCATAAAGGGAAAATAACAAATGCGCATGCCCGCGCATGCCCACTGCCTCTTCCATCGAAATGAGTTACCTCTAATTGACTCTAATTGTCAACAATCTCATCTGCGTAAAAAGTGTTCTGTTATGTGACAAGTGGTGGAATTTTTGCAATTATTTATAAATTCTGCTAATGGTTGCTGGACGCCTACCTTTCTAAATTTGCCAAAGTTTACTGGGAGCCTAGTTCCAATATATAATCGCAGACTGGGAAAAATTTTCCTACCTATATAACTATGTATGTCTGGTAGGGCAAATTTGAATTTTACCGCGTGGATCCAAGGATTTTATTACTAAATAATACCTTTTAAAATCGAGTCGCATATGCTGGGAGCTACTAGTATTAAATACCTTTGTATGTACGTATATGTTTTTATGTACACACTAGGCGGTCACAGGGCCCAGGCCCTGTTAGAAATAAAGCTAGTGTGTGTATTCCGGGGCAGTTTTGTCCGATGTCAGTAGAATGTAATTCACAGGCATAGATGTTTTATATTAATTCCAATTGACTTTTTCACGGTTTCTAATTTAGTGGGCCATGGAAGAGATTTAACATTGATAGAGAGTCAAAAATCTAAAACCGAATCAACTTTTTGGGTTAACGTAAGAGAGTGATTGTGATAGGTACTTGTGCAACCACTGTCTTATTTCAACCAACTTTTGTTTTTAAATTGAAATGTGGGCATTGATAACTTACTGCGGTCCAAGCCAGTATCCAGAGGGGGGCGGCCCCCCTAAATTTACAGAAAAAGCAATTTTTTGTAAGGTTAAAAATCCAAAACAATTCAAATCTAACCTGTTTTCATTTTCCAAATATATTATGGTGCCCCCCTCTTGGTCAAATTCCTTTATACTTGCTTGTTCCGGTCACCCACCATGATCACTTGGCTAAGGGTCTACGGTACTCTGATTCACCATTATGCATACTGCCATTAATTGACAATGGACCATTTTGAGATCAAGTTAGCCTTAATTAGCAATATAGCTTTCAATTAGAAAATTGAATGCTTTTGATTGAAATGTTTTGGTCTGATAAGAGAGTTTGAGCTTTTATATGGGACGTTTGATCCCATTATTCCTGAGTACCATTCCTGTATCATTGGTCTGTTATACTGGGACCACGATTCAAGTAGTCATGGGTACCCAGCCTTTGGAGTTAATTAATTAAAAGACCCATAATATAAGTCAGAGTAACGCAACATTATACCCAAAGTCAAAAATGTGACCCTAATGACTGACCAGATTAAGTGGCGATAATCACAATACAATTTCAACACAAAAATATTGACCTTAGGTCGTAATAAGGTGCAGTTTTAGAATATTTTTTGACGCCAGGTTTGAAGTAACTCATTGCGCATACTATCATTAATGTAGTTTCAATGCAAGTTTTTTAAGAGGTTTCAGGAAATTGTCAATATTTCAAAAACCAACCGAAAATGTAAATATTTCAAAAACCAACAGAAAATGTCAATATTTCCAAAACCAAACGGAAAATGTCAATATTTCCATGATCAACTGAAAATGGCATCACATTAAAGAAATATTCTACACTCACATAAATACCCACCTTGTTTTGATAGTCACCTGGGAAAATCAGGAAACCTGGGAAACTTATTGAAATAAAAATGTACTTAGAAGACATAATTTTGTGATAATAAATCTCTTCAACATATAGGTGGCACATTCAAAACGTACACATTGGAAATAAAACAATTGTTTACCACATAACCCCGCTCTGAATATTTTCTATTTAAGAATGGACTTAGCTTTTCTATTTAAGACGTAAAACATTTTTAACCTCCTAATAAATATTAGCTTAAAACCATTTGCGAATTGAAAAAATATAGTTCCAATATGAATAGCCAAATTTTAAATTTTCCTGCGTATAAAATAAGTTCACTGCAAGGTATAATAAATTGAAAGAAAGAGTTTCAACTACCACGTCACACAACAGTGACAACAGTGACACAACGGGCAAGCGTGTATGCATAAAACCAAGTTCCACCTGGATGGAATTTAGCATCTTTAGCAACATACAAACATCCGTACATACAAACATCCGTACATCCAAAAAATATTTCGATGACGTTTATATTATAGAGTGACTAGAAATAGGCCCGTTCTCCGAACGGGAAAAATGGGTAACCTCTTAATGGGGACGGTAGATCAGAGATCATGAGGATGCATTATGCATTAAAAAAGTATGAAAATTAACAGATTAAAATGTTTAAAACATTGCTTGCTGTATTGCTATAACATCCTACGGACGGGGAAAAAATACAATACTTATCGAATCAACATAATAATAGTGAACCAAATTTAACATCATTTAACTAAACAGCGAAATTAAAGTAAATAAATGTCTGAAGTCCTTTCATCAGCGCCTGATTTTTATTATATCATTAATATTACATGGACATAATATATAATTTTAAATCCCCCCGTCAATTTACATCACCCCGCGTCATTTTACATTACCACATCATTGTAAATATACGTCATTTTACATAACCCCATCATTGTAAATAGACGTCATTGCAAATAACCCCGTCATTTTAAATAGACGTCATTGTTAATGACCCCGTCATTTTAAATGGACGTCATTGTAAATGACCCCGCCATTTATTTTAAATAGACGCCATTGTAAATGACCACGCCATTTATTTTAAATAGACGTCATTGTAAATGACCCCGCCATTTATTTTAAATAGACGTCATTGTAAATGACCCCGCCATTTATTTTAAATAGACGTCATTGTAAATGACCCCGCCATTTATTTTAAATAGACGTCATTGTAAATGACCCCGCCATTTATTTTAAATAGACGTCATTGTAAATGACCCCGCCATTTATTTTAAACAGACGTCATTGTAAATGACCCCGTCATTTATTTTAAATAGACGTCATTGTAAATGACCCCGTCATTTTAAATAGACGTCATTTAAATGACCCCGTCATTTTAAATAGACGTCATTTAAATGACCCCGTCATTTTAAATAGACGTCATTTAAATGACCCCGTCATTTTAAATGGACGTCATTGTAAATGACCCCGCCATTTATTTTAAATAGACGTCATTGTAAATGACCCCGCCATTTATTTTAAATAGACGTTATTGTAAATGACCCCGCCATTTATTTTAAATAGACGTCATTGTAAATGACCCCGCCATTTATTTTAAATAGACGTCATTGTAAATGACCCCGCCATTTATTTTAAACAGACGTCATTGTAAATGACCCCGTCATTTATTTTAAATAGACGTCATTGTAAATGACCCCGTCATTTTAAATAGACGTCATTTAAATGACCCCGTCATTTTAAATAGACGTCATTTAAATGACCCCGTCATTTTAAATAGACGTCTTTTAAATGACCCCGTCATTTTAAATAGACGTCATTTTAAATAGACATCATTTTAAATAGACGTCATTTTAAATAGACATCATTTTAAATAGACATCATTTTAAATAGACGTCATTTTAAATAGACGTAATGGCAAATTACCCCATATTTTAAATAAGTGTCATTGTAAATGACCCCACATTTTAAATAGGTGTCATTTAAATAACCCCGTAGTTTTAAATAATTTTGTCGTTTAGAATCATCCTTTCATTTTTAATAACCCCGTTGTTTTAAATCTATAAACGTCATTTTAAAAAATTTCGTCATTTTAAAAATTCTCGCCATTTTAAACATTCCTGTCATTTTAAATAATTTCTTTATTTTAAATATTCCTGTCATTTTAAAAATTCACGTCATTTTTACCTCTTCATTTTAAGTAGCTCTATTATTTTAATTAGCTACCACTATTTTAATCGTCCTCGTTGTTTCTATCTATTTTCTACCTACCCCGCTACAATTATGAACCAATCCTATGTCAAGTCAAGTCAACCTATACAATCCACAACCAAATAATACTGACTAAATCAACCTTGCCTTGCTATTAATAGTTTGACTCCGCTGCGGTCAGTGTACGCCCTCCCACTGTGAGGATGGGAGAAATGCACTGTTAGAAATGGGAGGTGGGTGTGAATTAAGGAAGGTGGGAGTGGGAGAAATGGGAGAAACGGTTATTTGGGGTAATGTGGGCACCTAAAATAGCCCGCTAAATTCAAATAAGTGGGAGCTTCTCCCATTTCTCCCATTATTCACACCCTCCCGTTTCTCCCATTTCTCACAGGTGGGTGTGAATTAAGCACAAAAAGTGGGAAAAGGCGTACACTGGCTGCGGTCGCCCCGTTCGAAGTGAAAGGGACACTAATCTCTTTACATGGCGGAGGCCTGCCTGCTTAAAGAGTAGGACTTTATGAAATTTTTGAAATTCACTGGCAAAATATTTTCTACTAAAAAATAAAAAACTGGAGTGGCTACCGTCTTTATTAGTAAGTCGAGAAGGTCAGGAAAAAGTTTGGTAAAGATCGGATGAAAACTGTAGGAGGAGTATTTGAACACAGCGTGACAGATCGGAGCGTTTTCTCCCACTCCTTCAATGTTAAAATTCGAAATTCAAAAAATCATAAAACGATTTCTATGAAAGATATCGTTTTGAAACTCGAAATTTGGGGTTCTGACTATGATGTGCCCATGCAGTAAAAATTTGAAAGTCGTAAGTTGATGTTAAAGAACATTTCTCCGGCTATTATTATATAGATGAGCAAAGCACCCAACCGTGATATTTAGTGGCGGCGGCGGCTGATCCTTATTTTTCATTGTCGAAGCCATCTTAGCCAAAGTTTATCGGCGGCGGCTGATAAATATCATTTTTAAAGTATAAACGCGAAGTTTGGACATGCGCAGTGAAATATTCCTTATGTTTGTAAGTATGTTGCATACCAACGCACCATAGATATAAACATCCCATCCAATTTACCCAACATTCCCATCCGGATGTTTGGATGCGCTGGAAGGGCAATTACTTGGATGTTAATGATGGGCTGGATGGTATGGGTACAGCCTGGATAGTCGTAATAGACTGGATGGAATGGGGTTGGATGTCACATCCTTTGGAGTGAATCGAATGTGTTTAAGGTTGGTTCTACGGATCTTCATTACGTTTCGCAAAATCCTCCTACCTCCATTACCACAAGGCGTACGAACCCAAATTTGAAATTGAAGATTCTTCGACTTTTTATCTAGTGAACCTAGTATTTAGAATTTTTTTAATCTGAAATAAAATAGTATTTTTTGATTTTTGAAAATAAAAAGTTGAGTCATTTTCTGCAAAAGTTAATACATGCAAAAGAGCCTGTGAGACAGATACATTACATCGGTAGGCGTTACTAATGGTGTAATTGAGAAAAGTAAGCTCTAGGTTCACTAGATATTTTTCTTCTCTTTCTTTTTGGTATCTTTACAAAATCCCCAAAAGTGACCCCAAAAGGTCAAATCACGATTTTCAGTTATTAGATGAGAGGATTGATATCATTGAGTAGGATGTCACTCTATTACCAACAGCAAATAGGAAAACCTGAAATGAAAAGTTTTGCTGCTGATTTGCGATTGCGTTAGCCAGCTATAATACCCATAATGTTACAATATGATTAGCATAATGTGTTCGTAATAAAATAATGATCATAATGTTTTTGTAACAGGGTGGTTTTAAATTTTCAATATTCTGTAGTATAAAAAATTGATTCATTTTGTGACACGGAACAAAGAGTAGGTATTATGGTGTATAATACAATACACTACCTACTATAACATGAAATTATGGAGAGTTCATGTTTTATGTTGCTCTACGGCGCGAGAGTGGGCAGTATTTAGTAAAAGGTGAAAACCCGTAGAGCCAGCCTTAAGGAGAACAAATGGCACTATTTATCTAATAAAAACTTAAGGAAGAAGTTTGCATTTGGGTGATGTCCCTAAAATGAGCAATGCGCAAAAGTCCGTATATATGCTATGCTTTCTCTAACGTCAGATTTCAAATTACAACTTCTGTGTTAAGATCTGGTGTGTGATTATTTCAAAACTAACAACATCTTTGATTTTGATTGTGCTTTGTGTTTTAGTAGATATGCATGTTTTGTATTGCTTTTCGGGTTTTGATTGTTTGTTCATCTGTGAAGGTAAGTATCGTTCTTAACTTAAAAATTGTCGACTTGGATTTCAGCATTTTGAAAATTTATAGCGCCATTTTAAAATTCAGGACAGCTACAAAGGCAAATAGCAATGATTTTTTTGGAATTGTTTTTATTACTGGGATGGGTTGCCTGATTGCCTGCAAGGCATGAAAAAGCGGTAAAAAGCTACCTTTTGCCTTTTTGTCTAGCTAAATTAGCAAAAAGGTAACCTTTTTCCTTTTTGGTTATTTTAAAATAAATGAAATAAATTACAATTTCTATGTTTTACGGTATAAAAGACTATAAAATATTTCGTGCTATGAAGGAATAATATGGAATATTATGAACTTATAGCAAAGAAATGAATTATAATTCTGAGGTTCTTTTCCACAATGAGAAACTACAGTGAAACTCGTCAATCGAAATTGGTCAAATGAATATATTAATATTCTTATGAACTTATCTCTAGATGGGTCATGTAATAAATAAAATTAATAAGGCAATGAATTTAATATTTGATAAACGTAAGTGCTTAAAGGGGAAATAATCGTAAAGATAAATACCTTTGTATGACTTGCTTAAATATTACTTAACACTAAGAAATATTATCAAATAGATTTAGTCTTATTGGTCAGTTGTTTGCCTTAAGTTGTCGTGAACTCTCAGGCAAACAATAGTGACAAAACTTAAATAATAATTAGTACCTTAAACCAATGAACCAACTTGGGGTCAATTAAGATTTTCCCAAGAATGCCGAGGGACCCGAGGTCGACCAGGAACAAACGTATTCAACGAACAGAATCAAAGAAATCAGCCAAGAGGAATAGTTTCGGGTTCCTTTTATAAACTCTGGTCGACCCTCACTTTCAGTCCGACTATGGACTCCCTATTTAATTATGCTTGATGAAATCAAGTTAAAGTAATAGAATTACCGATTTACTTAACTACCTATAGATAATGCAAGTTCATATTAGCATATTTACATAAAGAATACTTTTATTCTTTACAATTCCCCATCCCTTAAAAGCACTCTTATAATTTTATTTGCCAATTAATTCAAATTATTCCTTATAACTTGCCTTTGATATTTTACAAAGTCAAAAATGTGAATGAAATGTATACAGAAACAGAAATGAAGTATAAAGATGGGATGACATCAAGATCCAGTGGCCACGGTAAGTGAGGTATTATAGCAAAAGTGACATCAAGGCGAGAACCTAAAATAGAAAGAAAAGTACTTTCTCTACCCAGACAATAAGGTATATTGACCATGGGGTGAAAGCTAGCTATCTTCCACTCTGATTGGTTTTAATTCTCATTGACCAGTAGTTCAGTTTCCATATCGGTTTCTAAAACAATAGCTGACAAACTGGTGGCAATGGATTCTTCAGAGGCTATAGTAATTTGTGACGTAGGAATATATGTGTATTGGGTTTCAACACCTGAAGATTCTGGTATATACTCTTCGTCAATCACTAGCTCTGAGTCAGTAGCAAGTGGACTGGTGCTTTTTGTTGGATTTTCTGAAGGTGGTAACGGTAATGATAAAGGAGTCAAGCAAATTTTAAGAGCCCTTTCATTACAAAGAATACGTTCCAATCTTTTTTGGTTGCGACTTTTTTGATGTTTCTTCTCTCTAGCTATTCTTGCAGGGGTCTTTAATTTAGCTGGAGGTATAGTTCGTTTTTTATTCTGAGATACTGTGCGCATACCAAAAGGAGTGACGTGCAGTTTATCTAGTCGAGCTAAAGCGATTGCTTTTTCCTTTTCTCTTTGAGACTCCACACTCTTCACAAATTCAGCTGAAATTTGATTTCGATGGGAAGAAGAGGAGCTAGGAACAATATTTTCTGCTTTATTACTTTGTATAACTTCGGGAACATGAATATTTGCCAAAGATACATGCTTTAATTGGAGATTAAAGTCAATTGAATCCAAAATGGAATTGATATGGGCTTGCGATAACGGAATTGGTTCAGGGGAGTTAAAGGAATATAGTTTTTCCCAGAAGAATTAATTGACACATGGGACTGTACTTGAGTAGTTACTGTCTTATTATTTTCTGCATCAACGCTGACAATTGTGCCACGCGGATCATATGGTAAGTCTTTTAGGATATCATCAATAGGAAATGGATCGGTTTCAGAGACAAGAATGCCTTTATCTACGAAATGAATCGAACTTTCGGAATTTAAATTGAGTTTTACAAATTGTTGTTCACTATAACGATCCCACTTTTTGTAAGCTTAGTGTACGGATCTTGTGGTGTTTGTGTAAAGCCGTCACGATATGGGGTTGCAACTTGATTTAGATTGTTAGCTGGAAACCCATAGTTCTGTAGAAGTGGGTGAAGTGTATGATACATTGGATAAACCGGAAATGGATGATGGAATTGAGGCATTGTAGGATAGTAATTTTGCGCAATATTGTACTCGAATGGTTTAGGATTTCGTGTCTTAGGGTAGAAATATCCCTTCTGATATTCAGGACGAGGAAACCGAACCATCCATTCGAGAAACATAAGGACTCAACTCATTTCCATGTACCTTATAAACTTTTTCGTGATTTTCCGAAAGCAAGTCATATACATTGGTAGATACCCTTTCGATAATTGTATAAGGTCCTTCACGTTTATCAGCAAGCTTTGGAGTGAAACCTTGAGCTGCATTAGCCAAAAAATGTGTGTTTAATAAGACTTTATCTCCTATGCTATAAACTCTTGGTTTGGTTTTCTTATTATAGTATTTTAAGTATTGGTCTTGACTTTTGCCAATGTTATCTCTAGCGATGTTATGGATATAGTTCATTCTTTGACCAAACGATTGTAGATGAGTTTCTAGAGTAGAGATTTGAATTAAATTGTCAAAAGGAGTTTTGAATTCTCTGCCTGTACTAAGGTATGCAGGAGTAAAGCCAGTAGTGTCATTAACAGCGGTATTATGGGCAAAGGCAATCTCATGTAGATATATATCCCACTGTTTCGTTTTACTAATAGTAGCAACTACCATACTCTTAATAGTTTCATTATATCGCTCGGTCATATTAGCTTGCGGGTGATAAGCTGAAATGTGGAAAGGCTTAATGCTCTAACATTGTACACCAATCATGAAAGGTATTAGATGTAAATTGTGTTCCATTATCTACTATAATTCGTTTAGGAACGCCCCATCTGCAGAATGCCTCCCATAGCTTAGTTACAATTTGTTCCGATGTTGCCTTTTTCAGCGGAAAAAGTTCAACAAATTTTGTGAAAGTGTCCACAACTACTAATAAATACGTGCTTTGATTATGGCCTTTAGGATATGGACCACATAAATCTGTAGCTAGTATTTCCCATGCTGCCGTTGGAATAGAAGGAGTACCTTCAACTGGTGGTAGTTTGGATGGTTTTGCTTTTTGACATGCAGTACAAGACCTAACAAAATGAACACAGTCCTTCCTCATGGTTTTCCAATAAACTCTTTCTTCCAGACGTAAATAAGTTTTTCTAATGCCTAAATGTCCGGCTGTCGGCAAATCGTGAAAAAGATTTAGAACAGTGCTGACAAGGGAAATAGGAATCCATACTCTCCAATATGTCCTTTCATCCTCCCATGGCTTACCCTTTGGACCCACATAACGCATTAAGAGTCCATCTTCTAAAAGAAAAGATCTTTGCAAATTAAGTTGCGTCTTAAGTGGCAATGTGTTCTGTAACGAACTTGTAATAAGATTTACAATTTGAAAAAGTTCGGGGTCTTGTCTTTGTTCAGTTATGATTTGTTCTCGAGTGAGTACATTAGAATTAGTAAAAACAAAGCAACATTCTTCAATCCTGCTAAGTGCATCAACCGGCTTCATAAACGAAGAATTTCCTGGGCGATATTGTATGATAAAATCATACTGCTGGAGGAGCATGAACCAATGAGCCAATCGGCCTGATGGTTCCTTCATCTTTTGTAGCCAAGCTATAGCTTGATGGTCTGTCTCTAATGTAAACGTTGTATACTCAAGAAATCCCCTAAATTTTTGTATTGCCCACAGGACAGCGTAAAGTTCCTTTTCCGAAACTGTATACTTAATTTGCGTTGGAGTTAGCATTTTGCTGGCAAACCATACCGGATATCTAACATTTTCATGCTCTTGAGAAAGAATAGCGCCTACTCCTGTATTTGAAGCATCCGTCTGTACTATAAAGTGTCCGTTCATATCAGGCAATCGTAATTCTACTAGCTCTGTAAGAGATGATTTCATTTGTTGAAATGATTTTTCTTGTTGCTCACCCCAAATGAACTTTGTATCTTTCTTTAAAAGATCGCATAAAGGTTTAGCTAAGTAGCTTGCATTAGGAACGAAACGCCTATAAAAATTAAATAGACCGAGAAATTGAAGCACTTGTTTTTGTTTAGTGGGAGTTGGGAAATTATGTAATGTGGAAACTTTCTCTGGGTCAGGTCTGCATTTGCCATGTTCAATAATGAAACCCAAAAATTTAATCTTTTTACGACATAATTGCATTTTATTTGGATGTATAGTAAGACCTGCATCTCTTATTTTATCTAACACTAATTTAATGTGTTGCAAATGCTCTTCAAAACTTGGTCCACTAAATATAATGACATCATCAAAATACACACAACATATTTTCCATTTAAGGTCACCTAGGACATGGTCCATGCACCTTTGAAATGTACTCGGACTATTTACCATTCCCATTGGCATTCTTTTAAATTGATAGAGTCCGTTTGGTGTAAGGAATGCTGTTTTATGTCGATGTTCCATTGCTACTTCTATCTGATAAAAACCCTTAGATAGATCTATAGTCGTAAACCAATACGC
Organism: Tomocerus qinae; assembly: GCA_020055645.1. Lineage (NCBI taxonomy): Eukaryota > Metazoa > Arthropoda > Collembola > Entomobryomorpha > Tomoceridae > Tomocerus > Tomocerus qinae. Next base: position 26,964,303 of record CM034546.1, on the reverse strand, counting down.
GTTTCCTAATATTGAGATACAATCATCCATACTAACCATAGGGTATCTATCTTTGAGAGTAAAAACGTTAATTGGTTTATAATTAATAACGAATCGGTATGTTCCATCAGGTTTTGGAACAACAAAGCCATTGGCTGCCCACGGGCTGCTTGAAGGTTCGATTATTTCGTAATCAATTAATTCTTGAATTGTATCATCTAAAATTTTTCTCTTTCCCGGAGTTATGCGCCCTAACTTAGCCGTGATCGGTTTTGTATCACCTGTGTCTATATAATGCTTGTATAACGTGCATAGCCCTGGTTTCTTTGTAATAAGGGGTTTATAATCCAACAGTACTTCATCTAAAAGTGTCGTTTGCTGTTCAGTTAAGTAGTCAGGAGCGAGAAGACAGTTAGGTGAAAAAGAAGGCAATGCAAGTAAATTTATCGTGTCAATTTGCTGTTTAGGTTGGTCTAGATCAGGAAAATAATCCCATGTAGATAGTACCTTGGCTGGATTATCATAGTCAGTAAGTACTAATACTTCATCGAAGAAATTGTCTTGTTTCTTTTTGTCATGAGTCATTCTAGATTCAATAATTTTTATATTATCTTGGGAGTGTGGATTCTTTAAGTCGTCAAAATGTATAAGTGGTTTTTCACTGGAAGGAAAACTATCTACTGTGTCAGTAGCATCAGGAGTAGGTAAAAGTGAGTCATCAATTAAGCAATGTTTGCTAGTGTCAATTGTATTACAAATAAGATTATTGTCTGTCTTAGTATTATAGTATTCCTGTGTAGAAGAAAAGGCATAAGCAAATGGAATTAGGCTCTTTTAGACTAATGTCACTACCTATAGTGTAACCTCCAAATCCTATATGTATACCTATTTTAGTCGGGCGAATAAAATCTCTACCAAGTAATACTGCCTTACGAGAACCATTTACTAAGCAGAATGTGTGTTTCTTATTCATATTCCGATACTTGATGTTCAATGAAACAATTTCAGTAGTAGAAAAATTTCCTAACAAACATTTAATTTCTTTAAATAAACATGTAGTATTTATATTCTTTTCTCTTATAAGTGAAATAACCTCGTCACCTATGACTGAACAAGAAGAACCACTGTCAAGTAAACCTAAAAAATTTCGTCCAAGAATAGTAACTAATATTAGAGGTTGGTCGTCAATATGAGAGATATTATATACAAATTCATTCTGATGTAAAATATCATGTGCCCGGACTAATTCCGTTTCTGGACCGGGCTTTTGGAGTTTCCCTGTCCAGAACCAACTAGATTGGGGCAATTGGCAACCCAATGTAGAGGAGAGTTGCACTCATAGCAATTCTTTGAAGATGAGGCTGAATTTCTACGCTGTCGTTGAGAATCGTCCGATTTTCCAGGACTAGTAGTAAAATTAGGTCCAGGAGATTTATTTGGACTTTTTGGAGGATAGCTATACTTTCGAGGTGTTGTGTTGTAGGAATTGTTATTCTGTGGGACTTCCTCACTCGCAGTATTGAATTTAACTTTTTTACTGTTATCTGCATGATAAAAGAGGAATGGATCCACTGATGCAGGGTGTAGCTTTGGAATAGGCTTTAAATTATCAAATGAAACAAAATTGCTAGTTTCCTCTCTTGGTTTTGTCGACGGCTTCCATGCTAATGAAGGTTCTAGACAGCCATGTGTAGGAGGTAAACGATACGTATGATTTGCCTTCAATAATTCTTGAGCTTCATTAGCACAAGCTTTTAAATGACCTAAGTTATGAATAACTTTGCCTTGTAAAGCTGTCCTATATTCCGGATGACACTGTCTCATTATTCTTTGGACTATAGATTGTTCAGAAACCTCACAACCTAGGCGATCGTAGTAATCTAAAATAACACGAATATAAGACGTCAGTGTCTCATTTGGTCCCTGATATCGGTCATTTAACTCACGTTTCAAGTCTTCAACATATCCAACAGATTGGAATTCTGCTCTAAGTCTACGCTTAAAATCATTCCATGATGCAAATGCAGGTTCATAGCGCAACCAATTGTATGCATCTTGAATCAATGCTAATGGAATAACATAATTTAGCATTTCATATTCCGAATATCCAACAATAGACTGATATTTTTCTAGTTCAAGCAGAAAATCAAAAGGTGTTTTTGCATCACTAGCTCCTATGTACTTGGGAATCTGAATGTCACTAGTTTTTAAATGATGAGAACGTGCATGCATCGGCTCCGCATTTAACCGTCTATTTGCATTTGACCTGACATTCATATCACCAGAGTGGTGTGCCACTGGTGCTGGTCTTGAAGATGAGCTTGGAGGAGGCAAATTATTCATAGAATTGTTTCTCTGTATGTGACTATTCAGAGACTCCGTCAAAAGTCTAATCTGATTGTTGGATTGGGTTTGCATAAGCTGCATTTCAGCCATGAGTTGGTCTTGCCTACGACTAGCACTAACCATATTTTGTTGCATACAATTAAGTATTTGTTGAAGAAAAGGAAGCATACCATCGTCGTTGTTCTGCACACGAGCATTAGCATCAGACATACCTATTTGAGCATTTAAATTTCGTCGTGGCGATAGCCGACGAGGACTGATGGGAGGAGGATTAGGAGCCTGTTGGTGAATATTATTTAATGGTGGGACATTATTATCGCCACCCTGGTTTGCATGTTGACTGTGATCGATAGGAGGATTCAAATCTACATCTTGACGGTCTACGTTTCGTCCAATGCTAGGTGAATGCGGAGGAGGTGAATGGACAACTCTTGGTGGAACTACTTGTTGGCCATCTCCAACTTCTACTACTGGCCCCGGACTCCGTGTACCTTGTCTGCCACCTCTAGGCATTGTAGGTTGCATTAAAATGAAATGAAAAATAAAATTCCAAACTTTACTTTTTACTTTTTACAGATAAAAATTTATAAAGAATAAAATAGAAATTTGAACAGTAAACTTTTAATGATTGGTGTGCGTATGTGATAATTATATGATATTTAAAACGAAAACAAAGTAACTCTCACACTTGCAATCTGTAAGAAATGTAGAATAAAAAATTGGCTTCAATCATAAAAGTCTCTCTAACTTGTAGTCAGCAAGGTCGCCAATAATTATAAAATATTTCGTGCTATGAAGGAATAATATGGAATATTATGAACTTATAGCAAAGAAATGAATTATAATTCTGAGGTTCTTTTCCACAATGAGAAACTACAGTGAAACTCGTCAATCGAAATTGGTCAAATGAATATATTAATATTCTTATGAACTTATCTCTAGATGGGTCATGTAATAAATAAAATTAATAAGGCAATGAATTTAATATTTGATAAACGTAAGTGCTTAAAGGGGAAATAATCGTAAAGATAAATACCTTTGTATGACTTGCTTAAATATTACTTAACACTAAGAAATATTATCAAATAGATTTAGTCTTATTGGTCAGTTGTTTGCCTTAAGTTGTCGTGAACTCTCAGGCAAACAATAGTGACAAAACTTAAATAATAATTAGTACCTTAAACCAATGAACCAACTTGGGGTCAATTAAGATTTTCCCAAGAATGCCGAGGGACCCGAGGTCGACCAGGAACAAACGTATTCAACGAACAGAATCAAAGAAATCAGCCAAGAGGAATAGTTTCGGGTTCCTTTTATAAACTCTGGTCGACCCTCACTTTCAGTCCGACTATGGACTCCCTATTTAATTATGCTTGATGAAATCAAGTTAAAGTAATAGGAATTACCGATTTACTTAACTACCTATAGATAATGCAAGTTCATATTAGCATATTTACATAAAGAATACTTTTATTCTTTACAAGACATAGAAAATGGCAATATAAAGATTTCATATGAAAACGAAGTTTTTAACAACCTCAAATTTATTTATAAATCAGCTTTACATGTAGCGAATGTCATAGAAAAAAGGCAAAAAGGTACAAAAGGTGCCTTTTTGCTAGCAAAAAGGCAACCTTTATCATGCCCTAGTTGCCTGCTGAATTTCTCTTGAGTGCTGGGTTCGTCCCTTTGCTGGATTCACTATATAAAATGTTGAGCATGGTTAATTAATTTATTTCAAACGGCTAGTTCTACCCGTAATTTAGATGCAATAAATTTGGAGAATCATAGCAATGAAACTTAGCATTTTATTTCTAATTCTGAAATAAAATATATTTTAATCATTTTTACAAATTATATAATTTACCAAAACATAGCGGTGGTATTTAACGTCAATGGCCTTAAAAAACCAATTACCATGCAATCTAAGTGACGTATATGAGTCAATGTCATTTTCAGTCTCACATTAGTGTTATATTTTGTACACTCTGTGTAACATAAAGGCTTAGCAAATTGCATGCCGTAATAATCCAATTATTGGAAATAATGCAAGAGTAGTGGCCGTCGGTCACTATCTGTCAACTTTGTTGTGGTTGGGAACCCCGCATACTAATTATATACAATCACTACATATGTGTAAATTTAATTTGAACTGCGGCCACTAGTTGAGCCCCACCTCGGCAACTATTTGGAACATTACCATAGGTATGGCATAATATGGGACAAATACATTATATTATAATTTATAATGCACATGTAGAAATCAAAACAAAGAGAAATATACATTATTTATTATTACCAACCGATTTTCTAAATTTAACACAGTGTTAACTGACGCATGATCTTCACTTTAAAACTTACATTAAGCCAGTAAAACAAATGAAAAATGTTGATATTGCAGTATTGCATTCCTTTCCTGAGCTAATTGTGTATTGAAAATTGATCTGCGTATAGTATCGATATTTTCAAGTGATAGAAAAGTTGAAAAACACATTTGAAAGTTACAAGTACAAGTCTAGACGCTACAGATTCTTAGATATAAGTGCATGTACAAATAGTAACCATAAGCACTAAAAGTTGATCAAATGAGTTAGTTAAATGGGTTAGGTTAGGTTGTTGGTTTTTATTGTTTTAAAAAAAATCGTCAACCTAAAAATGCATCATAAGTTGAGACCCCACTCGACTCTTCCCAGTATGTAAATTTGTGAACAGGGCCGCATTCAGGAGGGGGCGACAAATTATAAGTGAAAAGATATACCATTTTCGCGCGGCGCTGTGTGTAAACCATATCTGTGAATTTTGGGATATTTTTGGCTCTAAATTATGCTGCTTTTGAAATCAATCGGTACATGGTACAGTATATGGGTCGTTTACTAAATCAACACTCCCATATGACTAGTTATCGATATAAACTATATCATATCCTTCAGTTCAGTGATCAAATGTGAATACGCTCTGTTACAACAGGAAATGTAAGATCTGATAAGTTTCCTAATGCATGTTTTTAGTTTATTTAAAATGGCCAAATAACGTATTGTTAGCATTAATTTATTATGCCACACCGTTTCCAGAAGTAGAGTAACTAAGAACCCAAGTAAGAAGTATCCACAAATAAAGAAAATGGAACGAATTTTCATTGCCATATTGATAGGAGCGATCTCCAGTTCTTTGTTCTTCAATTTTGAATGGGATACTCTTAAAGGAAAGTATTGTCTGAAATATTCAAATTGATTTAAATATTCCAAAATTCCTCTCTCTTGCATAATTTGGAAAAATGATTGGAATTTGTAACGGTAGCAATCTCTGAATTTATAAGAATTCGGTTCAGTAACATCTGTTTCCTTCACAGTCATGCAAACTCCGTCAGAAGATATCTCAGATGGAATTAGGGGAACTAAGTAATTACTTGTTTTTTTGGCAACCACGCTAAATACTTTCATTGAGTAGTTGGTCAACAATTTTTTCCTGAATGTCCAGAATCCCATTTGTTTGTCTTCAGAAGTTGCATTCAGTTGCCAATCAAAACTGTAGACACTCGAATTTTTCCTCTCCATCAGTTTGTATTTTTCAAAAAATTCGTCTCTCTCTTCATTCCAATTCCGTTTTGAGTCTTTCACCAAAAACAATTTGTAATTGTTTTCCACAAGATCTTTAAAATCACCAAATTGTTTTCTGTCTGGTGGGGCAATAATCTCGCTAGTTATCCACGTTTCATAATGAGTAGAAACGACAAATCCCATAGAGACAATTATCAAGTACAAAATGTTTCTCCCTTTATTCGAAATATCCTGATTTAAAAGGACGGCAAAAGTGGAGATAAAAATCAAATGGAAGTTATACACCGAGATCATTCTGAATCTCAAAGCAAAAAATGAGATCGGGAATAGCGAAAATATTAAACACAAGCAATAAATATCAAATGTATTTTGGTTCAGCACTGTCAAAGCTGTATCGACCAAACGAGGACTCGCTTCGCAGTAATACGAAATTAATTCCTCGAAGTATTCAATGAAAAGAGTTTGATACCAAACTACATAATAAGGAAACGTACGAGCTGATAGCAAGCGGATGACTCCACATCGTCGATGTTCATCTTTAAGATTTTCACTGATTTTTGCATACACTGCAGTAAAGTTCAATCTTTCAGCCATCAATTCAACAGCTGTCTCTGATTGTTGACAATAATAATTTGATTTTATAAGAAAGTAGGGGATTCCTTTGCATTTTGAATGCCTGTAACCATTTTGCGAAATATGCCCATTAACCCCACCAATTTGAATGCCATAAAGATTTCCATTTAATTCTTCCCAAATCCTTTCCCATTCGAATTCGTGTTCTCCATTTCTAATCCAATGAAGTTTGTAAAATGCGTAATCAGGATTGTATAATTTTAGAGTGTAAACCGAATATCTGTTCGCACCTTTCATTGCCAATATAAAAAGAGGAGCTACCAAATCTTGGATAAGGCTTGATCGCCATTCTTCATTCATATTTTTTAACTTGTTGTCAATGACCACAATAAATCTTGTATTTCGGCGATTGATTTCCTTACCAAACGGTGTGTAGAGGTTTTCTAAAGTAGGATCGGGCTCCATTAGAATATTTACTGAACAGAATGATTTTGACAATTCTTTTGGATTATTTTCATCGCGATTGAAGAGAGTCTTATTATAGTCTGATGTTACTAATGTCCATGGTTGCCCATTTTGGTTAGAGTTCACAAACTCTGTTTGCCATTGTGACTGAGTGAAAGTGATCATATTAAAATCACAGTTACTATAAAATGACAAATTTCGAAAGCTGAAGACATTGTTGATAACCACAGAAAACACAAAAGATGCAAATGTATACGAATAAATTTTGATACGCATTTTCCTTGATGCGGATATGACAACAGTAGACAATGTTAAATGAAGTAAAAATGTAGAAAAACTCATAATATAATAATTATCGAGTGTTCTCACTATATAGTAGAACTTATCAAAATTTTTGCTGCCTTATATTGGCACTAAGTAATCAAGTAGATGAATGACTACTTTTAAAACACTTGAAGTACAACAAGTACTTCAAGTGTTCATATACATATAGAAAGAATGTTGAGACTAATAAAAATGGAATGAAAGATTTATTACAATATTTTAAATTTCGTGCTACAAAATATTCAGCATAGGTTTTGAAATAATGACTTATTATTGTCAATCCTAAATATGTACTTCTAAGTGTTAATACAGTACATATTGTGACACCCATGCTATAATTTTCACCTTTTACATAATATAAGGCACTCAAAACAATTGTCTCGACTTGCGTGTTAATTTAGTTATACTAGGATTAATCACTTAACTCAAGTCTTCGCTTTTAAGCCTATCAAACTATACATTGGACACGAAAGTTATCCGCGTTAATGAAATGATTTATTTAGAGTAAGTTCAATGTATTGGAACCATAGGCGTATATGGCGTAGTTTATAACAACATTACAATAAAAAATGGTAAAAAAGTGTTTTTGTAGTTTTTACTACAAAAAGTAGAAACCACTGGAACCAGTACAAAAGTTTTATAGAGCGGAAGTAATTTTTTATCTAATTTACATGTTTAATGCTGTAATTCAGGTCTAATTTGAAACTACTTGTGGACCAGGGCATGAAAAACCCAAAAACCCGGGTTTTTGGGTTTTGGGTGGGTTGTTGGGTAGCAAACAGCAAAAACCCATAGGGTTTTTGCTCAAAAACCCAAAACCCAAAATCCCGGGTTTTTGGGTTGGGTTTTTCCTAACGAAAAGCAAAAACCCATGGGTTTTTCATGCCCTGTTGTGGATACATGAATGTCACGCAAAGAAATAAATTCGCGATTTACTCAAATGATATAGTAGGTTTTTATTTATATTATTCTGAAGTAATTTCGGCTTAATCTTTACTGGCATAATATGTAAAATGTCATGACACAATTAAACCTTTTGTATACTTTAATCAATAAACTTAATCATGGTTGGTTATATTTAATTTTAATTAACTACAGATAATAGACATTCCTCCCTCCGATCTAAGACTATAACGCTATGAATTACGTGCGTGCTTTGGCTTTAGGCCCAGCTCTTTGTGTTTCTAAGAAGTCTTAAACATTGCTCACGCAAATCATTTTCTTTGAACCTTGCTACACTCTTAATAAATATCGGCACAATTTCATCAAGTTAGAGCAGAAATGACCCACATCAAATTTGATTGTGTTATAGTGATGTGGGCAAAGTTTGGCCTTTTTTGGTGTAAAATCGATGATGTGCGATGTTTGATGTGTGGTACAATGGAAAAAAATTGATGTGATTTTCGATGTGCGATTTGATGTGGAAAATTTGATGTGATGCTTAATGTGCTGTCTGGTGCAAAAAAGTTTGATGTGATGCGATTTTACTCATTCGTGAGTAAAATCCAAACAGACATAATCAAGAGTATGGATACCCATATGGGCGTACAGGTCTGTCTAGTGGTCTAAACAGCCGCTTCTCAGGCTCGTCTGGAGTTCGAATCTCTGGAGCGCCTCAGGGCCTCAGGTCTATAAGGTAGTAGTCTGGAGCTGGGAAAAGCTGTCATTGCCGTATATTCGTTATTAGCTTTGATTTGCCTATCTTAGTGACAATATGATTATCTATCAATGCCCTGTCTGTAGTGTATGGATTGTTCTGTTGGTCTGTATACGTGCTACGAGTTCTACCTAGCACAAGTCTGGACAATGGGATGCACATGAGGTGATAAGGTGGATTGAAGTAGACTGTCATAAGTGATTTGTCTGTGGTCACTGGCGGTCGGCTTACATGTTCCGGTCCCTCTCTGACTGCCCACCAGATCAAGTTGCGGGACAGTGTTGAGTCGTTCCGTCTCATGGTTCAGTACTCTTCACTAAGTCTCTTCGTGTAAGTCCGTTGTTCCGGGAGCCACTGCAAGAAAGCCCTCGCGGCTTGAGCGGTAGCATAGCTATACTAATCAATAGTAGTAGCTGTGCTCTCCCCCTAACACACACATGGATACCCATTATTAGAAATGAAACTACCCGTTTATATTCTAATTCACTGTAAATAAAGATTCGGAGAACCAGTTAAAACACAACAAGAAATCGGGGTTTATTACTGAAAAATCGGAGAGTTAGACAAGCGAATTTTGTACGTGTCAATCCTATGAAATTATCTTTCAGACTTATTCAATTTTGATAAAAACACTCATATTATAGCAAACATTTCATGGGAGATTCAAATAATTGTTTGTTGAGATAGAAACCTTAAAATTGGATAAATAATACAAATTATTCTATTTCTAACATTACTCCCACCATTTGAGTTATCGACATAATATAACTCAAATCATAAATCAACATATTATAATATTATAATAATTTTACACTTCTTATCCTAATCTTGTAATTTTGGAGGAGGTTTAATCCTTCGACCACATCTAGTAACCACTGCTCCTTCTAGGGGTTTCGGGTTAAATTCTGACATCCCAAGAACATCTTCCGTTGGAATCTCCAAAGGAAATATCCGTTGAATCGGCCGAACGTATTCTCCAGTGTTGGTTTTCACACGAACCACTCGAACTTCTCCATCCTTGCCAGGGAACACTTCCATGACTCGGGCTATTGGCCAGTTGATCCGTTTCTCATTGTCAGCTCCAATTAAGACGACGTCTCCACTCTTAATTGACATTTTTGTTAAGGATTTTCTTCCCAAAACGAGTTGACCAAGATATTCTTTACGAAAACGGCTTCGGACACTTTCTCGTAATTTTTGCATGTATCGCAGCTTCTTATTCAAATTTCTAGCATCTACAGCATCCACACCGGGTAGTCCATCCTCTCGAATTTCCTTCAAAAACATTGACGGAGACAAGGGCAACAAATCCAAGGAGTCCTCAGCGACATAGGTAAGCGGGCGTGAATTAATGATTGATTCACAATCGCACAGGACAGTAGCCAATTCTTCGTATAACAAAGTTGATTTTCCGAGGATTCTTTTCAATAAATCTTTAACCATCCGAATGATTCGCTCCCACCAGCCTCCCCACCAACTCGCAGTTGGAGGACTGAAGATCCACTGGATACGGTTGACATGACATGACCCACTGATGACATCCCAATCCAAATTCTTGAAAAGATTATTGGCGCCAACAAAGTTTTTTCCATTATCAGAGTAGATTATAGACGGACGTCCTCTTCTGCTCACGAATCTTCGAAAAGATAACAGAAAGGCTTCAGTTGATAAACTAGTCACCAATTCCAAATGAACTGCTCTGTAGATTGCACAGGTGAATAAAACAATCCATGATTTTGTTTTATTTTTCAAATACAGCGGGCCACAAAGATCAACTCCAACAACTTCAAAGACAGCTGCAGATTTGACACGGTTGGAAGGCAAAGGAGGAGGATTAGTATCCAAATGCTTAACATCAAAACGTAAACAAGATTTACATTTTGAAATTACACTTTTGATTGTCTTCCGACTTCTGATAATCCAGTAATTTTCCCTCAAATTAGTCATCAGAATTTGAACTCCAGCGTGATTTAAATCCAAGTGTTTTTGTCTTATCAATAATTCCACTAAGCGATGTTTAGTAGGCAAGACGTAAGGACATCTGAAATTTTCCGAATCTTCAAGATTGTATATTTTTGTTTTGACACGCAAAAGTCCGTTTTCATCTTGAAAAACATTCATTCCTTTTAGAGAATCACATCCTGCACTAAAGGCTTCATTTTGAATTATCTTTACTATTTTTACTTCTGCCTTTTCTAGCTCAGCTACAGATAAATTATTCTTTACTCGTTGACTGTTTTCTTTCTTCGTATTTTCAACGAAACGGCAAATCCAAGCAGGAATTTTCACAACTTTATTGTAACTTGAGTAATAGTTCATATACCAGTAAATATCATCTGTAGTCTTCATACTTATCAGAGAATTCACAAGAGATTTCTTTCTTTCAGCATTGACCTCCTTCTCGTCAGCTGTCGCATCAAAATTAGGCCATTTGTCTTCTGACTGTAATAACCATTCGGGACCCTCCCACCATTTTGATGTGACTAAAGCTTCGACTGAACAGCCTCTTGATGGAAGATCAGCTGGATTTTGAATGCCGGGCACATGTCTCCACTGATCACGATCACTCAGCTGATTAATTTCTTTTACCCGATTCCAAACGAAAGTTCCCCACTGGTCGTCTCTCTTGATCCAAGATAGAGCGTTTGTCGAATCGGACCAATAGTAAGTAGGTATATTAGGTATTTTCAAAATCTTTTTGACGGTGTCACCTAGTCTTGCTCCAATACAGCATGCAAGCAGTTCCAGTCGAGGAATAGTCATCTTCTTTACTGGTGAAACTCTTGACTTGGCCAGGACTAGTTGAACCGAATATCCCATTTCATTTTTACAACGAATAAAAATACAAGTTGCATACGCATGTTGACTAGCATCGCAAAATACGTGTAGGCTCCAACTGCTCTCTAAGGAATGAGAATTAAACAGCCATCTGGGGATTTTGATATTTTCTAACGATGGTAGCTGTTTCACCCATTTTTGAAATGTGTCAGAAATATTCTTTGGCAGTTCTTCATCCCATGCTATTTTCAGTGCCCATGATTGCTGCAATAATATTTTCGGTAATAGTAAAGCAGGGCAAGTAAATCCAATGGGGTCGTAGATTCGATGAACAGCTGACAAAATTGAACGTTTTGTTACAGGGCTAGAAGTAATGTCGTTTGTTTTCAATCCTTTTAGATCAACGCAAAGAGTATCTTTCTTCAAATCCCATGACAGTCCAAGCACATTTGAAATGTTGTCCATGGATGAATACTCCCACCCTCTAAGATCAAATTTTCCCATTGACATAACTTCTCTTGCTTCTTGTTCAAATATTTTCATTTCTTCAAAATTGTCTACACTTGTAACACAGTTATCCACGTAGAACGATTCCAACAATTTTTCAGAAGTTGCTCTTAATCTTAAGGGTGCCTTGTTCACTAAATCATTGATAGTAGCTGCTAGCAAGAAAGGACTTGATGTAACTCCAAATACAACACGGCAGTGTCTGTATACTTTGATCGATTTCTTGTCATAATTTTCCCACCATAGGAAACGGAGGAAGTCTCGTTCAGATGGCACAATACTCATTTGAAGGAATGCTTTCTTCACGTCTGATACTACTCCAATCCTGTTCATTCTAAATCGAGTCAAAACAGATGGAATTAATTCTAGTAAATTCGGACCTTTCTCCAAACAGTCATTAAGTGACGGTGAATTTTGAGTCCGACAGGAGGCATCAAAAACTGGTCTGATTTTCGTAGTAAGGCTTGATGGCTTCAAAACCGCCCGATGGGGTAGGTAGTGACCATAAGAGGCTAAGGCATCCTTAGGTACCTCTTCTATGATTCCATCAGCTTCCCATTCACGAAATACCAAATCGTAATCTTTCATGATATTTTGATCGATGATTTTCTTGGTTGCATTTAACAGTCTTCGATAAGCTAAATCTTTATTGTAAGGTAACGGCGGGTGACCTTCTATCCAAGGTAAAAATAATTCGTACCTTCCTTCTGAATTGATTTTTGACGTTTGTGAAAAATGTACCAATGCAGCATCCTGTTTCTCTTCCTTCGTTTTCGTTTCTCCAGGATCACAAATTCCAATGGTATCCAGTCTCCACAAATCTTGAACGGTAGATTCTTGAACAAATAAAGTAGTAACTAACATAGTATTTTCTTTTTTAGAATCTTCTTTAGGAGCTTCTCCCATTACAGTCCAACCGAGACGGGTTTCGACAGCTATAAGACCGCAATCCAAAGTGAACATTTTGCCTGTCCACAGCTTACCACATATATCTGCTCCTATCAAAATATCAATTTCGGGAGTTGAGGTTCCAAAATCACTCAATTGGATTCCTTTCTTTCTGATTTCTGCCATTGTGGGGCCATCTTTAATTCTTGGTATTCGTCCACATATGACAGCTTGATCCAAAGCGGTGAAAGAACATCCAAAATCTTTATTCACACTTTTTATTGTAATGTAATACTTTTTATGACATTGAACTTCTGACTGAACTCCACCAAAGAGTGAATGTTTCACCTTTTCTTCATCAGTGGGTTGAAATTTTAATTCTTCCGCAATAGATTTTCTTACATAAGTTTTCTGTGAACCACAGTCTATCACCACTCGTGCAAACTTCTCTTTTACTGGTCCTTGAAGACGGACAATCAATGTCTGTAGTAAAACTTCCTGTGACCAGCCTTGATTTGACAACACTTTGTAACCTTGACACGGTGAACAATCTGGACAAATGTCTTCAGTTGCCAAACATGAATTTGCATTCTGATTTGATGATTGCTTCTTACTGTTTTCTTTATGAGAGGGTAGATCAGGACACATAATGACGATATGTTTTCGGCTGTTGCATACTGCACATTTAATCGACGTTTTGCACTGACTAGAAACATGACCTTTCTTCAAACACTTAAAGCAACCTCCTTTCTTCTTGACAACTTCTTTCTTCTCATCCAAAGTTTGTTTCTGTGCCAAAAAACAATCTTGACTCTCGTGGTTCTTACTGCAGAAAATACATTCCTTAGCTTTCTTTTGATCTTGATTTTTAGCATCACCAACAAACAAATCTGCAGCCGTAGGAAAATCTTCACTTTCGAATTTCTTATTTTTCCCTGCATTTTGAGGCTTACTTTCAATTCCAAAACCAGCTCTTGCTAATGAAATGCGTTCTTCGCCTTCGACTTCGCCACGGAGGAATCGCATCAAAACTGAAAGTTGACTTTTCGTCGTAGACCATTCTCCTCCAATTCCAGGACCCATTAAATTGTTTTTACTTCTTTCCCAGGTACGAAGAATGTCTTCAGGTAGGCAACTTTCCACCAGAGGGTACAACATGGCAGCACATTTTTCGGTTGTCACTCCTAAACTCTCAAGTGCTCGCAGTTGTGACTCCAATTTGTCATACAGTGATGATATTGAAATCTTGTTTTTTGAATTTATGGCATTATTCATTACAATTTTTAGTAATTCACGAACGTAAACTTCAACTTGAACTTCTTCACGGCCAAATCTGTTTTTCATCTGCTCGATGACTTTAGGATAATTTTCAACCGTGGGAGGGAAACTCTCCACAAGTTCTCTTGCTCTAGTATTAGGAACGGTAGCTTGTATTAAGTATTGAAACTTATCTTCTGAATCAATGTCAGTATCCTCATGAACTTTCTTGAATTGACTCCAGAATCCAAGCCAACCTTTCACATCACCATCATATTTTTTCCATTCCAGTTTTGGTAGACGATACTTACGCTTTGAGTTTCCACCTTCGCTGCTAAGACTAGAAGCTTTTGAACTGGATCCCCTTCTTCCAGTCACGAAAGTAGTTTCACTTCCTTCTTCGTCTCCCCTAGACTGTTTCAAAAATTCTTCGGCTAATGTCCGACAAACAATCATCCTTTCCCGGTAACCTTGGACAACTTCAAACTCAGCATCATAAGTAGCTTCGACGCAATTTTCTTCCAGGAGTAAATCTTCGATTTTCTGGTCAATTTCAACCAAACGCTGATATATTTCTTCGAGTTGATGCAAGGTTGCGGTCACGGCTATTTTTTCGGGTTCTACAACACGAAGTAGATCTTCAAGATTCTTAAAGATTCGAGTAAAAGATCTTCTGATCGACGATCGCTTCATCTTTGCTTGTTCCATTTTCAATCAATCTCTTCTCAATTTTCACTCGATTTTCACTGGCACTTTCTACTTTCACGGTCGCCAAAAATATTAGAAATGAAACTACCCGTTTATATTCTAATTCACTGTAAATAAAGATTCGGAGAACCCGTTAAAACACAACAAGAAATCGGGGTTTATTACTGAAAAATCGGAGAGTTAGACAAGCGAATTTTGTACGTGTCAATCCTATGAAATTATCTTTCAGACTTATTCAATTTTGATAAAAACACTCATATTATAGCAAACATTTCATGGGAGATTCAAATAATTGTTTGTTGAGATAGAAACCTTAAAATTGGATAAATAATACAAATTATTCTATTTCTAACACCCATATAGGTATTTACACTGGAATAGTTTGTAAAAATAGCATGTCTGGTGCTGGTGTTAGGATAATATAAAAAATTGACGTGATGTGGTGATGTGAGCAAAATTGGAACCTTTTTTGATTTAAAATCGGTGATGTTATGTAGTGTTTGATGTGTGGTTTGATGTGGAAACATAGATATGGTAAAATAGTAACCATATAGATTTGAAGTACGGTCACATGATTGAACTTTGTTTACATTTGGTATTTAATTTAAGCGAGGCAAAATACAAACAATGCTGCTTACCTAATGGAAACACAAAATTCACATTCTCATTGTTGTGAAATAAATAGATTGAGCTTTTGAATTTAGCCCGCTGTTTTCTTAATTCACTCTTAGCCTGTTCTTTGAAGGTCATAAAAATGCAATACATTGAATGAACGTAGACTTCTTATCTAGTGTGGAAACGTTGATGTGATGTTTGATGTGAAAACGTTGATGTGATGTTTGATGTGAAAACGTTGATGTGATGTTTGATGATTGATGTGGAAACTTTGATGTAATGTTTGATGTGTGGTATAATGTAGAAACTTTGATGTGATGTTTGATGTGGAGAATTTAGATGTGATGTTTGATGTTCGGCTTGATGTAAAAATTTTGATGTGGGAAAAGGTTAGGGTTGATGTGATGTGATGTACCGGCCCAGACAGTTAGAGTAATCGTTATTATAGCTGTAGTATAGTTTATAGTATAGCTATTTGACTCAGGTGACTTTTTGTATTCATTAACCAATAAACGTAATTCATGGTTGGTTATAATTCATTCATTAATAGAAATTCCTCCTATCTAAGGTAATAATATTATGAATTATGTGCGTAATTTGGGCCATTCAGCAGCTCTTTATGTTTCTGGGAAATGTTAAAATACTGCTGACGCAGACGATTTTCTTTGAACCTTCCTACACTGTTGATAAATATCGGTTTTTTTCATCAAGTTTGAGCAATCGGTATGACAAATTACGAGGACAGTAGAGCAGGGGATTAAAAAGACAAAAAGGTTACCTTTTTATCTAGTAAAATTAACAAAAAGGTAACCTTTTTTTCCTTTTACCTTTTTGGTTATTTTAATTTAAATGAAATAAATTGCAATTTCTATGTTGTACGGTTTAAAACTCAAAAAATGGCAATAAATATTATTATTTCATGTGAAAAGGAGATTTGTAACAACCGGAAATTTATTTATAATTCAACTTCACATGTAGCGAATGCCATAGGAAAAAGGCAAAAAGGTGCCCTACTGCTAGCAAAAAGGCAACCTTTTTCACGCCGTGCAGGAGAGACGCTGTTGAAAACCATATAAAATGCAAAAATACAAAGATATGCCAATTTTTGATACACATTTTCCACGATGTAAATATCAACAGTTGACAGTATTATGAAGTAAAAATGTACAAGAAACTCATACAATATATAATCGAGTGTAACCAGCTAGGCGTAATTCTTGAGGTTTAAGGTGCAATGCCTAATATATACATCCATTGATACACAGAATTCATTGTGGATGCGGATTCCAGCGGATGTCTCTCCACGTTTTTACTACAATCATGATTATGTGAGTTATCAAACCGGTACTTCAACAAATGTGGTTTTCATCAAAAACACTTTCGTGAACAATGTTCAACGCGAAATAAATGTTGGAAAGTTGGAATCCAGGCAGGCTCTTCACGGAGGTAGCGCAGCGCTATCAAGGCATGAAAATATGAAAAAGGTTGCCTTTTTGCTACCTTTTTGCCTTTTTGTGCTTTTTGCCTTTTTGGAGTAGTCACCGCCACCTGTGATACTTCATTAAAGCTAACTTTTGTAGACTATCCCGTCCTACACATTCAAATATTCAGATAAATTGCAGATGCTAGTTAGATTTTTTGATTATTAAACTATTTATTACTAATACTGCTCAATTCAAAATGAACTATAATGTATTCGTGACAACTGACAAACCGTATAATAAAAAATGAGCCAGGTTGAACATCTGCGTATTGTGTACAATATTATATGAGATATATCAACTCAACCAAAATATCCAGTATTTGACTGGTACTGGTTAGCACTTAGCACAGCTCTAGGTTCTTGTTTTGTCATGTTTTTTAAAATTGCTTACAATGTTAGTTTGTTGTTTTCGATTGTTTTATTGTCTAATGAATGACCAATTGAAGATTAAGATAATTAATAATTGCGTTTTTTAAAAATCGTATTTCTTGTTCACATTCTTGGTTGTCAACATGTCAATTGCTAATTACCCCATTTAACAGCAAAAAGGCAAAAAGGTAGCTTTTTGCTGATTTTGCTAGGCAAAAAGGCAAGCAAAAAGGCAAAAAGGTAGCTTTTTGCCTTTTTCATGCCCTGAGCGCTATCTTAGTAATTGTAATTTCGTGTAATTTTTTTCGAAAAAGGTTAAAATACATAAGCGCATTGCATTCCCATGACATTTTTTAAAACTGTAAATAGAACGAATAAAAATGGAATGATGGATCGATTAAAATGTTATCAGTTACTTTGTCAATTTGTGTTGAAAAATACTCAGCATAGGTTTTTGAAACAATGACCTGTCAACCCTTAAAGTATGTATAGAGATTGTGGAACCCATGCTACAATTTTAACTTTTACATAAAAGGCAATCAACAGAATTGTCACGAATCGCGTGTTGATTTAGTTAATAGGAACAATCGCTTAACTGAAGTCTTCGGTTTGAAGCGAAACAAAATAAATTATGTCTGACACAAAAGTTATCTAAATTATTGAAATATTCTGCTTGGCATGTACAGTCCGATTTTTTGTAACTGCAAGTACAATTTGTTACAAAAATATGACGGAAATAGTAGAAATGTTGTTTTTGTAAATTTTTAGTAGCGAATACAAATTTCTGATCTTATCAGTGTGATTAAAATGTTATTCAGATCTAATAATATATTATTTTAAGAAAAATCAGTTTGTGACCTATACCCTCCTATATGCTATAATGTACATTTAGAAATCCAAACCGAGAGAAGTAGACATTATTTATTATTACCAACTGATTTAACTCATTATTAACTAACGCATAATCTTAACATTATAATAACGTATAAAAGCGTATAAAATAAAGTGAAAAATGTGACAATGTTGATATCGCAGTTATTGCATTTCTGAGCTGACTGTGTATTGGAAATTGATATGCGTATAGTATCGATAGTTTTTCAAGCGATAGAAAAGTTGAACAAAACATTACAACTAGTTAGTTACAAGTACAAGTCTAGACGCTACAGATTTTTAGATATTTGTGTAGAGTAACCGTAAGCAGTAAAAGTTGAAAATTTCAAAAGATGTTAAATAGGTTTCTCCCACCACATCTACACTCCCATATTATAACTAACTTAAAATAGTTAGGTACGGATATATACTGTTATCTTTACTCTACATAAGCATAAAGTGGGGCATGCGCATGGGATTCTTTCATTATTCTTGAATAAATGTTTGTATGTTTCTATGTCCGTAATATTTTGTAATTAATTAGTGAAATTCGGGCCAATGCGCAGTCGCTAGAAATTTACTGATTGCAACATTTTCTAGCACATTTTGTGTGCTAGGATTCAACTAGTAATATTATACCATTAATCACTTCCTGCAATTCAATGATCAAATGTGAACATACTCTGTTGCAACAGGAAATGCAAGATCTGAAAAGTTTCCCAATACCTTTTTTTAGTTTATTTAAAATTGCCAACGAACGTATAGTTAACATTAATTTATTATGCCACAGCTTTTCCAAAAGTAAAGTAACGACAAAGCCAAGTAGAAAGTATCCACAAATAAAGAAAATTGCACGAAATTTCATGGCCATATTGATAGGAGCGGTCTTTGGTTGTTTGTTCTTCAGCTTTGAATGGGTTACTTTTTTAGGCAAATAGATTCTAAAATATGCAATTTGATTTAAATATTCCAAAACAGTGTACAAAATACCATTTACCACTTACCAGTGGTAAGTGGTTTTTAATGGTATTTAACGTTAAATACCACTACCTAAAAAGTAGTGGTAAGTGGTATAAATGGTACAAATGGTAAAAAATAGTTTCATTTAAATTTCGTGTCTAAATTTTGAACAAAATTCGGGGGCAAAGTACGAAATAGCTTAGCAGATGATCATTGTTGTCATAAATTGATAAGTGTTCATCAATCAGAGTAGGATTCAAAAAATGAGGGCGCTAACAACCCTTGCCGATTGAGAAATTAATTGCAATTAAATTAGCATCAATTTAAAATGGACGATACCAAATGCAATCTTTCTTGCTTCATTTTTTATAACTTTTGGTGTACAATCAAATAATTATGACTAATTTAATTGATATTGGAAATATTTCATAGAAAACAAAGTTCTAAAACTTATATTTTAGGAAGTCTAGTGTATCTGCACTCAGCTGTCTAATCAATCGCTAAAATTTACCATTTTTACCATTAAATGCATTTTTACCATTAAGTGCATTTTTACCACTGTGATGGTAAAAAAGGCTAAAAAGTGGTAAATTTTGTACACTGTTCCAAAATTCCTCTTTCTTGCATAATTCGGAAAAATGTTTGGAATTTGTAACGGTAGCAATCTCTGAATTCATAAGAATTCGGTTCAGTCACATCTGTTTCCTTCACAGTCATGCAAACTCCGTTAGAAGACATCTCAGATGGAATTAGGGGAACGTAGTAAACACTTTTTTCTTTCTCAAATATGCTAAATAATTTTTTTGAATAGTTGGTCAGTAATTTTTTCCTGAATGTAAAGTATCGCATTTCTTGGTCGTCAGAAGTTGCATTCAATTGCCAATCAAATCTATAGACACTCGAATTTTTCCTCCCCATCATTTTATATTTTTCAAAAAAGTCATCTCCCTCGTCAATCCAATTCCGTTCTGAGTCTTTCACCAAAAACAACTTGTAACCGTTTTCAACGAGATCTTTGAAATCCAGAAATTGTTTTCTGTCGGGTGGTGCAATAATCTCGCTTGTTATCCACGTTTCATAATGAGTAGCAACTACAAATCCCATAGAGACAATTATCAAGTACAAAATGTTTCTCCCTTTATTGGAAACCTCCTGGTTTAAAAGGACGGCAACGGTGGAAAGTAAAATAAAATCGAACTTTTTGTAAGCCGAGTTCATTCTACATCCCAAAGCATAAAATGAAATTGGGAATAACAAAAATATAAAACACCAGCAATAATTATCGAATGTATTTTGATTCAGCACGGCCAAAGCTGTGTCCATAAAACGAGGACTCGCTTCGCAGTAATACGGAATCAACCTCTGAAAGTATTCAATGAAAACAGTTTCATACCAATCTACAGCATAAGTATTCGTTTGAGATGACAACATGTCAATGACTCCACAACGTCGATGTTTATCTTTTAGATTTTCACTGATTTTTGCATACACTGCTGTAAAGTTCAATCTTTCAGCCATCAATTCAACAGCTGCCACTGATTTTCGACAATAATATTCCGATTTTATCACAAAGTAGGGAAATCCTATGCATTCTAAATCTCGCTTGTAACCATTGTGCCAAAAATGCCCATCTACTCCACCAATTTGAATACCCTGAAGATTTCCATTTAATTTTTCCCAAATTCCTTCCCATTCATCTTCGGATATTTCATTTCTAATCCAATGAAGTTTATAAAACGCATGTTTAGGATTGTATAATTTTAGAGTGTAAACCGAAAATTTGTTCGCACCTTTCATTGCTAATATAAAAAGAGGAGCTACCAAATCTTGGATAAGACTTGATCGCCACTTTTTATTCATAGTTTTAAACTTGTTATCAATGACAACAATAAATCTTGAGTTCCGACGATTATATTCTTTGCCAAACGGTCCTTCGAGATATTTTAAAGTAGGATCGGGTTTCATTAGAATATTTACTGAACAGGATGACTTTGACAATTCTTTAGGATTATTTTCATCGCGATTGAAGAGAGTTTTATTATAATCTGATGTTGCCAATGTCCACGGTTGCCCATTTTGGTTAGAGAGCAAAAACTCTGTTTCCCATTTTGACTGAGTGAATGTGATCATATTAAAATCACAGTTACTATAAAATGAAAGATTTCGAAAACAAAAGACATTGTTGATAACCACAGAAATGACAAACGATACAAATCCCAAGCTGCAAAAATGTAATGTTGGCCCAGTGTCAGTTTTGACCGCCGGGACTGCAGCGGCCCTATATCGGCGAGTAGGGCCACCGCTGGGCCAACTATTCGCCAACCTCGGCGCGTAGTTGGGAGGGCGGACAAAACGGAGAATAGCCGACGGTGGGCAATGATTGGCAAATGATCGGGAAAAGATCGGCAACGTACTTCCTTTGAGATAGGGCCCACGCCACCCCAATATTCGTGTTCTACATGTGCGATTTAGTTAAAAGACATCGAAAAATACATGGCCGATGGTTTGCCGATGTTGGCCCAACATATGATTTGCAGCTTGGGATGGATATAGGAATAAATGTTGATACACATTTTGCTCTGTGCCTTGTGTGAATATCAACAGTGGACAAAGTTTAATGAAGTAAATGTTACAAGACTCAAACTCAAACAACAATAATTGAACGTTGTCAGTATTTCAGTGTGAGTATTAATATTTTATATAGGATCTTATAGAGGGCGGCGCAACGCTTTCTTAATTTCGTGTAGACTTTTTGAACGGTTAAAAAACGTATATCTATTTCAATCTCATGACTTTTTTTAATGCAAAAATAACGAATAAAATGGAATAAAATGGAATGATATGGATTTATTAAAACATTATGAGTTACTTTCTACATTTGTGATGAAAAATACTCAGTGTAGATTTTGAAATAATGACTTAATGTCAAGCCAAGAAGTACACTTCTGAGGGGTCATATAGAAAATATGCTGAGGTTATCAAACCCACACGCACGCAACATTTTTCAACTTTTACATAAAAGGCACTCAAAAGAATTGTCTCGACTCGCATGTTAACTTAGTTATTAGGAATAATAGTAATCACTTAACTGAGGTCTTCGCTTTTAAGTCCAACAAAATATACGTCGGGCACGAAAGTTATCCATTAACCACATTAATGAAATGATTTATTTAGAATGTATGTTAAATGTATTGGGACCATAGGCGTATGGCGTTTTTTATAGCAACAATACAATGAAAAAAGGTAAAAAAAGGTTTTTTTAGTTTTAACGAGCGGTAGTAAATTTGTTACCTAATTTACGTTTAACTATATGTAATTCAGGTCTAATATTTGAGGTTACTTGTAGATACTTGAAACGAAAAGATATAAACTGTCGCGACTCAAGAATGATATTTAGGTTTTTATTTATATTATTCGGAAGTAATTGTGGCTTAATCCCTACTAGCATAATATGTAAAAGTTCATTACACAATTAATTGCTTTTTGTATACTTCAACCAATAAACGTGATCATGGTTGGTTATATTTTATTAATTACAGATCGAAAATTATTACAGCCTAAAAATAAGCTAACTGCAGTGTAATTACTTACGTATTTTGTTGCAACATCATGGAAAAAAGGAAAAAAGTGGCACAGACCTCATTTACGGGCCCATTGCCAACTGCCTCAACATTGGCATTTTTGTTATAATTAATGCCCAAAAAGCCTAAGGCTGTAATTACGAGTCACTGTGTTGTGGGACTGTTTTGGAAGTCTACACAAGCATACGACATATCCATATGGCCGCCCTTGTATGATAGTTGCTGGTTTATCTTTTTCTAAATTCCACATTTACAATTCAAAAACTCGCCTTCATTCGCCCTCGACCACTTCACCCAGCCAAAGACTCGAACTGGCAGTGGAAGCTCACAATGATTTGACGGACAACTGTGACCTTGTGTTTCACCACGCCAAGGTGACTGGATTATTATTCCATTATTACTGTTACTGGATTATTAGTAATTCAAATTTGATTTCTACTGGCATAAATGCAAATTTTTTGGAGCCACAAATCCGTCTTTATTTTTTAACCAATAAACGTAGCCATTTTCCATCTTTTAGTTAATTTGCTATATGGCCTTCGCTACATGGTAAGCTGTATTATAATTGAATTTGAGGTGACAAAACACAAACATTCTTGCCATTTTCAATAAACTTGCCGTATGGACATTCAAATTTCAATTTATTGTGTGTTGAGACTGTGAAACAGACGCTATAATTTTCAATTTCTACATAAAAGGCACTGAAATGAATTGTCTCGAATCGCGTGTTAATTTAATTAATTGGGCCAATCACTTAACTGTTAAAGTCTTCGTATATACAGCCGAACAAAACATTTCGGACACGAAAGTTAAATATTGAGTAACCTAACTGGCATGTAAGTTCGGTGTATTGTAGCTCTACAGGCTTATTTAGTTACAACAATGTCATGTAAAAAGGATTTGTAATTTTTGGTAGCGGAAAGTAATATTGTATTGATTTTATCAGCGTGTTTAATAATGTAATTCAGATCTAATGTTTGTGGCTACTAGGAGTTACTTGTAAGGTGATTATTTCAATGTCTCTTGAATGTAATAATAGGAATACAAGTAGTGAAATGTTTGTTTAAAGATATAATAATATTAGCTCAATGCGAATTATAATCAACAAAAACTATAGATCGCTATCTAAATTAGCTCTTCTTCTTATTTTTTATTTAATTCTCTAATACAGTATCTGTATATGATTTAATGAGATAATCCGTATATTATGATTTAATGAGATAATCCGTATATGATCTAATGAGATAATCCGTATATGATTTAATGAGATAATCCGTATATGATTAAATGAGATGAAGAAATGATTTCTTAGTGAACGCACACTAGAATCTAGTCTTACAAACAATAGCAAGAATAACGAGGGAGAAATATACTCGGATAGGTTTGGTTCAAAACCCTAGATGAGTTGGCTCTTATGAGAATTACCAATTTGATTCTCGAAATTGTAAATGGATTACAGATGATATAATACCGTATGGGGTATTTGGGAATACTCATTGGGATTTAACATGAGTGAGTATGTATTAAGCATAGGATATATTTTACTGTTGCTACGGAAATAGAAACCGAGGATATAGGGAAATAACAGGCGTATATAGTATCAACACTCCACAGTTTTATATTATTGTATGTAATTCAATTATTTAATACAAAGGCCTGTGGAACTTAACTAGTAAGAAATCTGTATTTTACTGTTCTAATATTTCACTTCTTATACTAATATAATATTCATACATTTAGCATTTAAAAATACCAATAAAAATAGTTCCAATTCAAAATTAAACACAAATTGGGGCGAATGGAAAATACGCAAGGAGATCTTCGCAATCGCAAGCGGGTGCAAATATGCTCGTTTAGTGAATAGATGCTTGTCCGAAGAAGGGCGAATGACTCGGCAAGTAGACAATCCAGTACCGGTATTCTGGTACCGGGAAATACAGGGAGTACCGTTACCACTTCTAGTCAAAATGCCTAATGCATATGGGTGTATGACGTCTTAACCCCCTCCGCCCAAATGGACTTCTAAATTCTAAATACTGTACTGAATGTATAAAAAGATAAATATGATGAAAAATGATGAATCACAGTGTGATACACTTCTTTAATCAGTAATCGGTTGTAGTATTGCAGTAAAATATTAAATTACGTGATTTAAACATTTTTAAATACTTGTGGACTTCTTCGTCAATGCTGGTAACAATGATAATTAAATGACATTTATAAATAGCCTGATCGTTTTTAGCATGTACCGTAACGATGGTTTATTTATACATCATATAACTTCCTGTAGTTCCATGACCAAATGTGGACATGCTCTGTTGCAACAGGAAATGGAAAGTTTCCCATCACCTTTTCTTAGTTTATTTAAAATTACCAACATACGTATTGTTAGAATTAGTTTATTATGCCACAGCTTCTCTAGAAGTAGAGTAATGAAAGAGCCAAGTAGAAAGTATCCACAAACAAAGAAAATGGCATGAATTTTCATGTATATACTGATAGGCGAGCTCTCAGGTTGTTTGTTAAGTTTTGAATAAGATACTTTATCAGTCAAATACTATCTGAAATATGCAAATTGCTTTAAATATTCCAAAATTCCTCTTTCTTGCATAATTCGGAAAAATGTTTGGAATTTGTAACGGTAGCAATCTCTGAATTCATAAGACTTCGGCTCAGTCACATCTGTTTCTTTCACAGTCATGCAATTTCCGTCAGAGGATATCTCAAATGGAATTAGAGGAACGTAGTAATCACTTCTTTCTTTCTTAATCACGCTAAATAGTTTTTTTGAATAGTTTGTTAACAATTTGTTCTTGAATGTCCAGAATCCCATTTCTTCGTCTTCAGAAGTTGCATTCAGTTGCCAATCAAATCTGTAAACACTCGAATTTTTCCTCTCCATCAGTTTGTATTTTTCAAAGAATTCGTCTCTCTCTTCATCCCATTTCCGATTAAGGTCTTTCACCAAAAACAATTTGTAACCGTTTTCCACGAGTTCTTTAAAGTCCACAAATTGTTTTCTATCTGGTGGTGCAATAATCTCGCCTGTTATCCACGTTTCATAATGAGCAGTTACGACAAATCCCATAGAGACAATTATCAAGTACAAAATGTTTCTCCCTTTATTGGAAACATCCTGATTTAAAAGGACGGCAAAAGTTGAAATAAAAATAAAATTGAATTTCTTATAAACCGAGGTCATTCTGAATCTCAAAGCATAAAATGAAATTGGGAATAACGAAAATATTAAACATAAACAATCATTATCGAAAGCATTTTGATTCAGCACTGTCAAAGCTGTGTCCATAAAACGAGGATTTGCTTCGCAGTAATATGGAATAATCTTCTCAAAGTATTCAACGAAAAGAGTTTTATACCAAACTACAGCATAAGGATTCTTACGAGCTGACAACATGTCAATGACTCCACATTGTCGATGTTCATCATTTAGATTTCTAATGACTTTTGCATACACTGCAGTGAAGTTCAATCTTTCAGCCATCAATTCAACAGCTGCCACTGAATTTTTACAATTATCATCCGATTTCATCACAAAGTAGGGAAATCCCTTGCATTTTGAATACCGCTTATAACCATTGTGCCAAAAATGTCCATTAACCCCACCAATTTGAATGCCATGAAGATTTCCATTTAATTCTTCCCAAATCCTTTCCCATTCGTCTTCGGGTATTTCATTTCTAATCCAATGAAGTTTGTAAAACGCGTATTCAGGATTGTATAATTTAAGGGTATAAACCGAATATTTGTTTGCACCTTTCATTGCTAATATAAAAACTGGAGCTACCAAATCTTGAACAAGGCTTGATCGCCAATCTGTATTCATATGTTTAAACTTGTTTTCAATGACGACAATAAATCTTGAATTTCGGCGATTGATTTCCTTGCCAAACGGTCCTTCGAGATATTTTAAAGTAGGATCGGGTTCCATTAGAATATTTACTGAACAGGATGACTTCGACATTTCTTTAGGATTCCTTTGATCCCGATGGAAGAGAGTCTTATTATAGTCTGATGTTGCTAATGTCCACGGTTGCCCATTTTGGTTAGACAGTAAAAACTCTGTTTCCCATTGTGACTGATTGAAAGTGATCATATTAAAATCACAGTTACTATAAAATGAAAGATTTCGAAAACAAACGACATTCCACAAAAAACACAAATGCATACGAATACATTTTTATATGTATTTTGCTCAATCTAGATTCTAGATATATCAAAAGGGGACATTTTAAATAAAGTGAAGAAAGACTTTACTGGTACAATAATAAAGTGTTCAATATAATAGAACAGTAAAATTTGATGCTTGATATATTACAATAATGATACAATCAAGTACAGATAATCCGAATGTGTAAAATTTTATCTCAAACACTTTCGCGAACAATGTTCAATGAGTAATAAATATCCGAAACCAGGCACTTAACGGAGGCGGCGCAGCGCTTTCTTATTTTCGCGTAGATTTTTTTCAAATAAAGTTTTTAACGTTTGACAGTCTATTCGAAATTCATGGCTTATTTTCAAACCAAGAAAAAGAAAGATTTTTGAAAGTATTTTTAGGTACTTTGTCCATTTGTGTTAAAAATTGTTCACCATAGTAGATTTTGAAATAATGACGCCAAGCTTAAAAGTACTTCCATGTGGTCATGTACACAATCATACTGTTTTGAGACTGTGAAACATTATATAATTTTCAACTATTACATAAAAGGCACTTAAATGAATTGTCTCAAATTGCGTGTTAATTTAGTTGATAGCGTTAATCACTTAACTGAGGTCGTCGCTTTGAAGGCCAACAAAATATGTTAATGTCAGACACGAAAGTTATGTACAATAATGAAATGATTTAGTTTGGCATTTAAATCCAGTGTCTCGCTTGTAACTACAGGCATATTTTATGACAACTTTATTCTAGAAAATTGTAAAAAAAATAGTGGTTTTTATTGCAGTTTTTAGTAGCAGAAGTAAATTTTTGATCTTATCTGTATGTAAATAATAATGTAATTCAGGTCGATAATATTGTAAACAACTTGTAGATACTTGAAAATCAAAGAAATAGACTCACGATTGTATATATAGTAGGTTTTTATTCAAATTATTCTAAAGTAAATGTGGCTTAATTCCTACTGGCATAATATGCAAAATTTCGTAGCAAATTCCTTTTTTGTATACGTTAACCAATAAATTTAATTCATGGTTGCTCAAGAAACTCAGTATAATATAATCGAGTGTTATCACAAGTTATCAGTATATAATATGAGTAGTGAGTTATGTAATGAGAATGGATGAAAATAATAATTAACTGTTTCATTAGAAAGTTTCAAATGTTTTTGTGGAAATAACTTTTTTATAGGCTGGAAAAACACACACCAAAGTTGGTAAGGATTTCCATTACTGGAGACACTATTGTGTGTTGTACTTGTTGTACCCTTAAGACGTGTATTAAAATCTATCTCAAGCTCAGCATGCATTGTTTTGCCACATAGCATGAATATGAGATTCCCAAAGGGGTTCTCTATGCTAATGTGCCAAACAAGTAAAATTAAATTAATCTCTAAGAGCGTATAATATTCCAGTCATAAAAGAAATTGAGACGAAAATGAGATGCTGTCATTTTGACAAATTTAACTACAATACATACATAATAAATACTATATGGAGACAGGGAAATATGCAAGCAGTCGTGCACTTCCATTTGGAGTGAATTGTATAAAAATTAAATGATCAGTTAAAGTAGCGGAGTACTAGAAAATAATGTACTTCAGTTTTTAATTTTATTCTTCTCTACATATTAATACCGAAAATGATAGAAAGCATTAATTCCGCAGTTAACTATGTCCTTTCACTTTTAAAAACTAAGAGGGCTCTTCTTCCTATCATCTCATCTCCCACTCAATTTCCATCGAGCAAAACTCAGCAAAAAAAGTTGAATATGAGATTAGAGGAGTGATTGAAAAGTTAATTTCGACATTTTGGAGGTGTGCAATGTTACTTAATACATTAATTAGTTAGTAGTATCCCAGGGGTAATCTAGCCATTAAGGTCTCCTCCAAGACTTCAAATCTCAACAACTGTTGTTTTGTAACTATTCATGATTGCAATTAAAATTTTTTCTTTCTTATACAACTACAAAAATACAAAAGAGGTACGCTTGATTTGATTTCCTTGCCAAAAAATTCAAGTCAACTAAATTTTTGGCTCTATATAATGTTAATGAGTAAATACATAAGAGACCACGCAGGGTGGGAACAAATTGTCACAGCCAAAGTTGTTACTTTCAGATTCTAATCTACTTAGTGATATGAAAAAACTAATTTCAGGATTTTTATTAAAAACCCGCCGTTTTTAAGTTATGGTGGTTTTCCGCCTTATGTCGTTCATCTATGATTCATTTCTAAACTACTGGACCGATTTTCATGAAACCAGCGCCATTCTTCTCGCAAACGCTTTCTTCACATGGCCCCTTTTTTAGTTTTTCAAATTTTTTTCAAAATTTTGAAAAAAATTTCGAAAAAGTTCGAAAATGGT
The DNA here is from genome assembly GCA_020055645.1 of Tomocerus qinae. Lineage (NCBI taxonomy): Eukaryota > Metazoa > Arthropoda > Collembola > Entomobryomorpha > Tomoceridae > Tomocerus > Tomocerus qinae. The sequence goes on along the minus strand of CM034546.1, from coordinate 26,934,840 downwards.
GTATAATATAATTATGATCGCGTGTTAATTTAGTTAATAGGGTTAATAAGTTAACTGAAGTCTTTACTTTAAAGCCCATTAAAATGACAAAGACACGAAAGTTATGTAAAGAAAAGATTTAGTTGGCATGTAAGTTCAGTGTATTGTAACTACAGGCGTATTGTAGTGACAAGACAACATTGTAATAGAATTTAGTAAAAAGGCAGTTTTGTAATTACTCAGCATAGGTTTTGATGGAAGAACCTTTTATTGTTTTAACAATATTTTGTTAACAATTTTTTGTCATCATGCTTTTCTTGAAATCCTTTTTTGTCAACGCAACTCTTTTTGTCAACAAATTGAAACAAATCTTTAGTCACGCATTTACGAAACCAATTTTATCCAGGAAGAAATTGATTTTGTCCAGTATTAGCTATCCATTCTATTTCTTCCATTGTCCACTGGGTATGTTATGATTCAATAATTAATAGGCATACCTTCTATTTATAAGACAAATGATACTACGCAATGATTGCGTGCGTGCTTTGGCCCAGTTCTTTGTGTTTTTGAGAAATCTTGAATATCGCTGACTCAAATCATTTTCTTTGAACCTTGCTACCTTCTACCTTAAGTCCGTGGTGGCCGGACTAAAAGGCCCACCCATCCTTGGGTGTGTGGCCCCACCTTACAAACCAAGCACACGTATCCAGAGGGTATATCCTTCGCCATAATTTTTACTATTATATATTGGTGTCCCCCCTTGGTAAAACTCCTGGATACGCGCTTGCTACAAACCTAACGTAATTTATCACATACTAGTACCCAGCCACATTGCATTGGCTCGGTGGTAAATTATTTGATAGGGATTCTTGAAAACAATATTTTCCAAAAGTTTAGGAGAAATTTATGTTTAAAAAAAGTCGTAGTCAGAAAAGTGGCGCAGTTTCTTTGACTAACGATTTTGACGAGATGAAAAGAATTTTACAAAATATTGGAGACAAAAGTCCTAGGTATTAAATCAGAGTTTCCAAGAATCCCTACCAAAAATAACCGTCTAATTTATTACCACCGCCTACAAGCTGGGAGTGCCTGCAAGCACGTATCCATGCAGTAGTAGGCTTCCCTAAATCTGAGAATTAGGGAAGCCATAAATCGCAAAAAGTTGTCAAGTTTTTGCCACATTCATTTGTTGGGCCCCTTAATCACATTTCTGGATGTGTCTGAGTGCCTTTTAGTGTGATCGGTTTTTTACTGCTCAAATTCTCGACTGGGCGGGAGTTTAAAAACGTTAATTTAAAAAGTTAAAGAAAATCTATGGAGAACAACTGAAGACATCGAAATTTTACAATATTAACGTTTAAAAGTGTAGGTTGTCACTAATCTATACACAGTATCAGCTACAGTATTTCTTGAGAATTTTGGAAAAGTTTTTAATGAAATTTGAAAGTTTTTAAATAACATGTAGAAAAATTCTAATCGCAGATGACTAAAAAAATGTAATCATGTCGTTTTCTATATTTGCAAACGGTATAGAAATAGCCAGCCTTAATATTTATAACATTTTATTGCAATTTCTTTTAAACAAAATACAAAATACAATTTCTTATTAAATTATTACTGTACTGCACTAGACAAAGTTATAAATGAAAGCTCACTGGCTTGTTGTTAATTTAATTGACATTTAATCAAAACTATTATTATTATTCAAGAAATTTTAGTTTGCACAGAAAAAGGATAAATGTGCATTTAATTTATTGTATGGTTATTATTTTTAATACTAAGTAGTCTAGTACTTGTGTTCATTGAATTCATTGATTCAATGCTTAATGTAAATAATTAATTTAATTGAGGAAAACCTATTTATATAGATCAGTGAAAAAAGAACAATATTGATATATAAAGATAACAATTACGTAAGCAAATTAAATTGCGCTTTTAAATAGTCCAGTTATTTTATTCCGGTCATCATTTTCTATATTGGTCTAATCCTCAAATTGACTTAAATGTCTACTGAAGGGAAAACAAAATTCGGGGGATTTGCCCGCGCAGATGTGAAGGTCCATTAACTTTTAAGCTGTTCTTCAATTCAAAAATGATTTTTTCGTCGCCAAAGGTAACTGCATACTTTTTCTTTCCACCTGAACCATAGGAGTTTAAAGACCCCTATAGGATTTACAGCAAAAATAAGTTAAAGTTATTATTTAAATACAACATTGATTGAAAATTCCATCAATATAATTTTAGCAGTTACGTGTGGCCGTGGCTTTAAATGAAGCGACTGAAATGTGTACTGCATTATTACACTACTACAATTATGTATTTGTTGTTAATTACCTTAACTGCCACTATTATGGTGTACCAAGCATCCTTTTCAGTTGAAAATCCATTTGTAAATTCAATGTTGATGTAATCATTACGAGCTGGAAGGTTACACGTTTTTTCAATAGAGGCATAAGTTGCACGTTCATCGTAATCAGTTAATTGAACTGTAATATTTTGCAACTTTTCGTCTTCGTTTTGCCAACCATAAAGTTCGACTCCATCAACTGATATAGACTTATTAGTTTTGAAGCTAAAAATTAAATAAACATTACAAGATTTTAAATACAAGACTTGAACAATTTATTTTAGGCAATGCTGATTTCTCTATTGAAAAAAATTACAACTAGAAAATTTGTAACTATTTATTAGATATTCAATCCCTAGTTTTGAAATTCAAATAATCTGTTATTGATGTAAGAAAGTATTCACCTGACTTTGTATATTCCATTTGTAGTATCTGGCCAAGTTTCAGAAACAGTATTTGCATAGCGTTCAAGAACTAATGCCTTTTCAACTATTCCATTGGGTTCCGCCGGCGGCATTGGATTTTCTTCTTGCTTCTGACTGCAATTTTAAATATTAGTTAAATCGTTTTACGCAACCATAAAAGATGGAAGCTGTTACCTGATCGACGTTGAAGGTGGCCTTGCTGGCTTCTTTGGTCCATCATCTACTTTCAGAGATAATTCCGTCAGTTTTTTCAAGAGCATTGCGTCGGGAAGACTTTTAGTCATTGCAACATGCTCACTGAATTCTCTGGCATTGAATTTCGAGAAGTCGATTAAATCGAAAACTTTTTCAGCGATATCGTACACATTTTCTCCAGTCGGATCCAAACACTGTCTTTCACATTCGGCAATTGCCCATCTTCTTGAAGCTTCAAATGCATCGACTTCACTTATGTCGTCATCTTTTGCTTTGATTAATCCTCGAACACATTCAATGCTCAGATTATTAAAACCAACAGTTTTGAAAACTTCCACTGCATTTCTGTAAAGTATTTTTAATAAATAAACATTTATTTTGCAATTGAAATATTTTTCATCGCTTTTTTATATATTCTGCAGTTTTCAATTTTCTCTTTTTCAGAATTAAAATCAAATTATTCCGGATTAATTCCTATCAACTACAAAATACTTTATAGGTCCGGTATCAGTTAAATTAACACTACTAAAAATACTAAAAAGTTAAATTATAGATTATCAAAAATTTTATTACTTACATCAGATATTTCACATGTAGGAAAAGATTAGAAATTTAGAAAAAGGCTTACTGTAGAATGAATGCTTGGGCTTTTAGTCCCAGATCTTTATCTGCAAGAATTTTGGCTTGCTCCAAAACAAATGCTGCATTATCTACATTGATATCTCTGTGAACTCGCTCAACGCATTTTTCACTCAATTCCGAAATTGAGAATTGCTTCGCTATTTTTAACATCAACATGGCCTCGGAACCATTTATTTGCAACTGGTCGGTGTACAAATACTGTAATCACAAAACAATGTATTTAGTCAAAGAATCATTTAAAAAAATAAGACTTAATTTAGGCAGCGGGATTTCGTTTCCTCCGTTGCTTCCAAGATGCCACTTAATCTATTATACTAACATTTTGCCTCTCGTAAAACTACTTTAGCCTCTTTTCTAACCTTACATAAATAACATTAACATATGTAAGAAATAACGCGCTTATGTTTTATAATTTTATTTATTAGGTTAGGTTAGAAAAGAGGTCAGAGGCTAGAATAGGTACAGGAGGCAATGGTTGTTAGGGTATTTTATTAAGTTTGGAGGAAACAGGATTGGAGGAAACGATATCCCGCTGTCTAAATTCAGCCAAAAATAAAAATGAACTTCAAACTTGAAGGAATGATAAATTGAGTTGACTACCTTCAAGAATTTCCGGAACACTTTTGGATCGAAATTCTCAAATTGATAATCATTTCCATCGTTAGAAAGAAGGTCGGCCAGCTGTTCTGACTGGAGTTTCAAAATCAATCGGTGACATTTGACTTCCTCCTTTCCGGTCCAACGTACAGAACGACATCTGTAAATATTTCCTTCTCCAAAGCAACTCTCCATTTTTCGATTATTTTCTTATTCTCGAAATCTTTTCGCCAACTGTTATTTACAGTGGCTTCTTCGATGCCATTTGCAGTAATCATAGTTTTTCGCTCCGCGTTTGTTAAAGTTTTGTTAAAAGCTTCCACTCCACTAAACTGTAATTTTGTGTCAACTATGCTTACTAAATTTTAATGAGTTTTCGCAAATTATAATAGTGGATATCTGTATTTCGAAGGACATCTAGTGTGTCTGAAGATTTTAAGTGAATTTGATGGCGGGATCCTTGGTAGCATGTAGATATTCATCACTGTATTTAGTGATGTACTGTGTTTAGTGATGAATATCTTCATGGTACGAAGGATCCCGCCATCAAATTCACTTAAAATCTTCAGACACACTAGATGTCCATCGAAATACAGATATCCACTATTACGATTGATGGACTTCACAGAACGATACGAATCGGTTAACTAATGAAAAGTTGGCGTTTAAACCGCTGAATAGACTTGGTGGAGTTTAGTGTAAACCAATGTAATCTGACGATAAAGTTAGAGTGAGTCATTTTATTTAAATTTGAGTGGCTTATCATTATCAGTCTGTCACCACACTTGTGTGATTTCACTGATTTCATTATACAAAAATACGTACACATACATGCTTGGCTTGACTCCGCTGCGCTGCACTGTATTATACGTGCGTGCGTGGTCCACTGCATTTCAGCCAGATAGCCCGTCCGTCCAATCCAAGCATGTATCATTATGTAAAATGTAAATATGTGTCGATTCCAGCAAATTTAAGCTTTCAGGTGATGACTGATAAATTTGGTTTTCCATTTAATAAAATAAAGCAGAAAATTCTCTACAAAATAAAAAAAAACTCAAAATTTTAAACCCATTCCTACTATTTTTAAAAATTCATTAAAAGTAAGACAGTTATTTTATGCCTTCATAAATTAAAATAAAAATAAACTCTTTAAGTAGCCGAATCCCAACATTGTGAAACATCCGAGTAGTCAAACTTTTGTGAAAATTAGTACAATCTTTCTTACACCTTCCAATACGAAACGTATGCAGCTTAGAAATCTTTTCCAAACACTTGGAAACCATTTCCAAACACTTGGAAACCATTTCCAAACACTTGGAAACCATTTCCAAACACTTGGAAACCATTTCCAAACACTTGGAAACCATTTCCTAACACTTGGAAACCATTTCCAAACACTTGGAAACCATTTCCAAACACTTGGAAACCATTTCCAATGACTTGCAAACCATTTCCAATGACTTGCAAACCATTTCCAATGACTTGCAAACCATTTCCAATGACTTGCAAACCATTTCCTAACACTTGGAAACCATTTCCTAACACTTGGAAACCATTTCCTAACACTTGGAAACCATTTCCTAACACTTGGAAACCATTTCCTAACACTTGGAAACCATTTCCTAACACTTGGAAACCATTTCCTAACACTTGGAAACCATTTCCAAACACTTGGAAACCATTTCCAAACACTTGGAAACCATTTCCAAACACTTGGAAACCATTTCCAAACACTTGGAAACCATTTCCAAACACTTGGAAACCATTTCCAAACACTTGGAAACCATTTCCAAACACTTGGAAACCATTTCCTAACACTTGGAAACCATTTCCAAACACTTGGAAACCATTTCCTAACACTTGGAAACCATTTCCAATGACTTGCAAACCATTTCCAATGACTTGCAAACCATTTCCAATGACTTGCAAACCATTTCCTAACACTTGGAAACCATTTCCTTACACTTGGAAACCATTTCCAATGACTTGCAAACCATTTCCAATGACTTGGAAACCATTTCCAAACACTTGGAAACCATTTCCAAACACTTGCAAACCATTTCCAAACACTTGGAAACCATTTCCAAACACTTGGAAACCATTTCCAAACACTTGGAAACCATTTCCAAACACTTGGAAACCATTTCCAAACACTTGGAAACCATTTCCAAACACTTGGAAACCATTTCCAAACACTTGGAAACCATTTCCAAACACTTGGAAACCATTTCCTAACACTTGGAAACCATTTCCAAACACTTGGAAACCATTTCCAAACACTTGGAAACCATTTCCAATGACTTGCAAACCATTGTCAATGACTTGCAAACCATTTCCAATGACTTGCAAACCATTTCCAATGACTTGCAAACCATTTCCAATGACTTGCAAACCGTAAAGTTGTAGGAAAAAGAATTAGAATAAGTCAAATGTCACATATTACATCATAATCATTCCGTTCGTAGTAAGTAGATGCTGATTAACAGGTCACAGAAACAACAACTTTTAAAAATTGACCTTTGGCCTTGTACCAATTCAAATTTTTGAATATATTACATCATAATCGTTTTGCTTGAAGTGTGTAGATGCTTATTAATGTCATACAAGGTGTATTGATGCATTTTACCAAGTTAATTTTTGACATTTTTGGAGAACGAATTGGTCTAATATGCAAATGTGTGATTTGTGTTGATAGATGGCCCAACAAACGACTTTTGTGCCAACATTGCGCTGCTATAGAGCACGAAAGCTAAAGTTAACTGTTATTTGAGTATTTTATCCGTAATCAGCGCATTTAATTACCCCAAAATCCAAAATTTAGATTGAATCTGAGGAACTTGACTTTTGCGCTAACATTGCGCTGCTATAGAGCGCGAAAGCTAAAGTTAACTCTTATTTTAGTATTTTATCCGTAATCAGCGCATTTAATTACCCCAAAATCCAAAATTTAGATTGAATCTGACAAACTTGACTTTTGCGCTAACATTGCGCTGCTATAGAGCGCGAAAGCTAAAGTTAACTGTTATTTGAGTATTTTATCCGTAATCAGCGCAATTAATTACCCCAAATCACCAAGTTTGGGTTTAATCTGTGAAACTTGACTTTTGCGCTAACATTGCGCTGCTATAGAGCGCGAAAGCTAAAGTTAACTCTTATTTTAGTATTTTATCCGTAATCAGCGCATTTAATTACCCCAAAATCCAAAATTTAGATTGAATCTGACAAACTTGACTTTTACGCTAACATTGCGCTGCTATAGAGCGCGAAAGCTAAAGTTAACTCTTATTTTAGTATTTTATCCGTAATCAGCGCATTTAATTACCCCAAAATCCAAAATTTAGATTGAATCTGACAAACTTGACTTTTGCGCTAACATTGCGCTGCTATAGAGCGCGAAAGCTAAAGTTAACTGTTATTTGAGTATTTTATCCGTAATCAGCGCAATTAATTACCCCAAATCACCAAGTTTGGGTTTAATCTGTGAAACTTGACTTTTGCGCTAACATTGCGCTGCTATAGAGCGCGAAAGCTAAAGTTAACTCTTATTTTAGTATTTTATCCGTAATCAGCGCATTTAATTACCCCAAAATCCAAAATTTAGATTGAATCTGACAAACTTGACTTTTGCGCTAACATTGCGCTGCTATAGAGCGCGAAAGCTAAAGTTAACTGTTATTTGAGTATTTTATCCGTAATCAGCGCAATTAATTACCCCAAATCACCAAGTTTGGGTTTAATCTGTGAAACTTGACTTTTGCGCGGCCAATGCGCTGCTATGGTGCGCGAAAGGTGGGGTTTATTCGAATTTGAGTATTTTATCCGTAATCAGCGCATTAAATTACCCCAAATCACCAAGTTTGGGGTTAATCTGCGAAACTTGACTTTTGCGCGGCCAATGCGCTGCTATGGTGCGCGAAAGGTGAGGTTTAATAGAAGTGTTTGGAAATGGTTTCCAAGTGTTTGAAAATGATTTCCAAGCATTTGGAAATGGTTTCCAAGTGATTGGAAATGAATTATTTCGGACAATCATGTGTAGGATGTTTACTTAACTGTTAGTTTCATAAACGTCTAAAATACTGAGAGGTTAGATTGATGTGGTTGCCTTGTATTCCTCTTTACTCAATATCATAGTTTTCACCTTAAGGTTCTAAGTTGCTGGAATCGGCACATATATCTATTATAATGAAAGTAAAACTTGTTATGTTATATCAGTGTGACATATGGATATAATAATATTATTATGTCCATCTATGACTGAGTAAAGACTTAGAAAATGATAAAATGTTCTAGGCCGGGTGCATGTATTCAATGACCTTCAATTCTTTTTCTGATAATCCTCACGTTGACCCTACTTAATTTCTATTGGAAGCGGCACAACTCCCTCCTCCTCTCACACGAATTCCCAGTAATGCAGTTAATGGCTTTGCAATATTCCTATACAGTGGAGTACGTATAAATAAGTGTATGTTCTAATAATGTTTAGGGAAAATAATGTTGGTTTGGTTTGTCCTAACAGGCACAAGCACATACAGAAAACTGAGTTTTAGAGGGGACTAAGATTTCCTTTTGCTATTTTAAGAAAAAAATTCCCTTTTTTGGATTTCAAGGGGGGCTTCAGACCGTAAAGCCCAATACGTCCTTCCTTGAACAGGCACGTATCCAGGAATTTTGTCAAGGGGGACTCAAGCAAGAAAAATGTCAAAAATGGAACATATTCGCTCAAAATTTTTTGTCATTTTTGGCCTTATAGGGAAAAATCTTTTCTTATTCTCAGATTTAGGGTGAAAGCTGCGCCCCCCACCCCCTACTGGATACGTGCTTGAGTCTGAATAATTATTGTTTAAAATTGTTAACTGTTGCACAAATTAAAGGATATATAGTATATAGCATAAGTCATAAAATAACAAAAAATGCTTTTTCTTTCTATCCTTGACCATGTGCTGGGCACTGTATAAGGCAGTTTTCATTCTACCACTGAAAAACAATTTCAAAATAAAACCATATGGACGTGGACGACAATATATATTACAAACAATTAGCTAAAATTTAAAACAATGCATAAACAAAACCTTAAAAAATTTTAACATGTTCGAATTATTATTCCATTTTTATTTGATTATGTTTATTTTTATTCCAAAAACATATTTTTAAAGCAATGCAAAACGTTTTCCGTACATCCTGACCCTGCATTCATTGAGCGTTTATCCAAGAAATTCCTGTTAAATACGAAAACCAATTTTCAAATAGCAAATTAATTAGGTTAAAGAAAAAATGTAAAAAATAAATAATATTCCAATGCGAAATGGGGTTGCGACCAATCCCCGTCTCACATAAATCAATATTTATGAAATATAAATTGGCTTACTTTTTTCAGCTTATCTTTCTCCTTTACTGTTAGTCTCCCCCGATTGTCTTCGATTGTTATTTCACCTGTAGAACCGGTGCTTGGACAAGTAGCTTTTACCTTAAGAATCCCTTCCGCGCTTACATACATTTTCACGAGTATTTTTTCATCCTTTTTCTTCGGCAAATCTTGCATTGTGAATTCTCCCAGAGGGTGGTTATCCTTGCAACTCTTTTCTTCACCTTCGTATATAATAATTTTTACTTTCCCAAGATCGGTAACTGTGTAGTAATCATTAGTTGCAGTCCAAGGAATTGGAGTGTTTCTAGGAATGATGCTAGAAAACCCACCACCATAAACCTCAACTCCTAGTGACAAAGGAGTGACATCCTTCAGTGACATTTTCTTCAAAACTTGTTCCTGATTTCCGTTCAAAATTGCAGCGTGGATTGCCGCACCGCGAGCGACAGCCTCATCAGGATTCACAGTCGCTTGCAAAGTTTTGCCTCCAAAATATTCAGATAACATTTTCTGAACTTTCGGGATTCGGGTCGAGCCACCGACAAGTACAATATCGTGTATGTCCTCCTTTTCCAGGTTTGCATCTTTTAATGCTTTGCCAACTATATCTATGGTTTTTAGAAACAAGTCCATGTTGAGGTCCTCGAATTCTTTTCTGGTGAAGGGTTCGAGTAAATCCTTTTCACCCAGGAGTGCGTCCACATTTACTTCTCCATGTATGTTATCTCCCCCTGAGATGTTTATTTTTGTCTTCTCGCAAGCGTTCCTCAGTCGACGCAAAATTCTAGCGGCAGTAGCTTTTTCGTCAACTTTCAGCGAGTTCTTACCAGCGGACAAGTTAACTCCATTTTTCACCTTATATCTTCTGACTATTTCATTTAGAATTTTGTCGTCAAAGTCCTCTCCTCCAAGATGGGTATCGCCATTTATGGATTTTACTTCGATGACACCGCCTGGTTTCATATTGAGCACGACGACGTCAAAAGTGCCCCCTCCCAAATCATACACTAGCACGTTCCTTTCGTGCCGAACGCCCTGTGTTTCCAGATGAAATGCCATGGCCGCTGCAGTTGGCTCGGTTATAATGTCGATTTTTTCATACCCCGCAATTTCTCCAGCATCTTTTGTTGCTTGTCGTTGACCTTCGTTGAAGTAAGCGGGGATTGTCACAACTGCTTTCTTAACCTCCTTTCCCAAATGTTTTTCAGCCATAACTTTGACATGGCGGAGAACTTTAGCCGAAATTGTTTCCGGTGCAGAGATTTGTTCTTGGCCTTTTACCATCACTCTAATTTTAGGTGCGTTTTTGTCGTTGATGACATCAAAAGGCCAGTTTTTTATATCTTCCTGCACTTCCTTTTCGTCAAACCGTCTTCCAATGAGACGCTTCGCATCGAAGATAGTTTTTTGAGGATGCAAATGAGCCATTTCTTTTGCGGGAGCTCCGACTAGTTCTCCTTGAGGTGTAAATGCTACATAACTCGGAAACGTAGCACCTCCCATTTCATTTGGAATTATTCTGGTGCACCCTCTTTCATAAATGGCAGCGCAGGTGAAGGTTGTTCCCAAGTCTATTCCAATTGATACATCATCAGTAGGCGTGTTTGCTTTATTTTTATTATCGTACGTTTTGAAGTCTTCGTCTATGAAGTGAATCAATTTTGTTCTTTGGATGTCTTTCAATTTAAGTCGCCGAGCCACTTCGTTGCCGACTCTTGTTGCAAGTTTTGAGTGGAAGTAAATAAGTTCTTGCAGGAAGCGTAAATGGTGTATTTTTAAAATACCGATCCATTTCTTCGCGGTACAATTTCGTGGCTTCGTTTTCAGCCCTACTTAGCTCCAAATTACTTTGTTGTAATTCCAGCAAAAATAATTTTTTGACCTCCCCCTCGTAGAATTTTGTCGTTTTTTCTTCCAAAGCTCTAACAAATGGCTGCAGCCAAGATTCTTCTTTTATCAAACATTTATCCTTGAATTCTTTCGTGCAACCTTCCAAGGTGGCAAGTCGATATTTTTCAAGCCAATATTCAGATTCGATGTCCTCCAGATTTTCCATTTTCGACTTGAACAACGCAAAACATTCCTCAACAAGTCTGTTTGCTTCATGTTCATACTCGGAAATTTTCTTTCCTCTTACTGCATCCACATCCTTGATTTTCTGTTTGATTGCCTGAATTGTTTCGCTCTGAGCTTGAGCTAACATCTTTGAAGGAACTTTGAAGTCCTTCTTGAAGATACCGAACTTTACCATTGTTTCTTCGAGTATATTTTTGCCCATTTCATCTATCCATCCAAATTGAAAAATGTCATGGGTGTAGCCGCGATTCAAAACTTCGAATGCTTCATTCTGGATTTCCCCTTTCTTCTCTTCAATTAACTTCAAATAATGATGCTTTGCGGATTGAAATCTATCGGCAGCTGATTTGCTGAGTTCGTCCAACTCGCAGTTCAGTTTTTTTAAGAAGTCAGATTTGACGTGTTCCGGTTCCAGATCAATTTCGGCCAAAAATGAGGTTTTCGTTTCTTCTTTTGTGTATACATTTCGATTGGTAAAGTCTTCCTCCGTCAATTCTATATCCTGCTCCATTGCTGACAACTTTTGTCTATAATTTTGCACTGTAGAAGCGAGTGCCTTCTCCAGCTTTCCTTCAATCGCCTCAATAGTTTTCTCAGTGTTCGACTCGTCCAGTGCTTCAAATACTTCATTCATATCATTTCTCAGCTGTGCCTCGAGGTTTGCTGCGGAATTTTCATAGAAGAAAGAATTGCAGTACTTGTCAACCACAAATCTCTGAACTTTTTCATGATGATTTCGAAGAACGTGTTGCTCAACAAAGGATTGACCTCCAAGTCCTTCTTTCATCCTAGTCTTGTATTCTTCCAGTGCAGTCGGACGATCCAACTCCCATTGCGAATTAATTGAAGCTTGTTTTCTGAATTGCCAATTTCTTTTCATCTCCAAATAAATGCTGTCAAATTCTTTTTCCAAATTTTTAACTTGGTGCTCCAAATTCAAGTGTCGGTACATTTTTGGAACTGACTCAGAGAAAGTCGACAGTATTTCTTCCTTCAGCATATTGTGTTTTAGCTGACTATGTTTTTCGGAAACTGAATTCTTCGAAAAGCATTGTTTAATTCCATCAGAATACATTTCTTTTGCAGCAATCTCTGCTTCCTCTAATGCTTTTCGTAGCTCATCTCCTTTTTTCACGCTTTTTAATACGATTGTTTGGTAGTGTTGCATAGTCATCGTTTCAAATTGATTTTGCAATTCCTTCATCATCCCATAAGGTGTCCCTCTATTTTCATTTTCCAGAAAACAAGCAGATTTTTGCAGAGCTACATCATGTACAACTTTTACGTCTTCGGCGCTGAAAAATTCTTCAGGGTGATTGTTCATGTATTCTGTGTAGATTTCAAAAGCTTGTTCATGCGTTGAGTTTTTCTGACATTGTAATGCAAACGGCTTTACTTGACGCTCATTCAGCAACTTGACGCAAGTTTTGACTTTCTTCAGGAATTCCATACTATTAGCCCCAACAATTTTATCATGCAAATTGTCAACATCAAAATAAATCGGAATTTCTTCAACCGTAGTCGCAAAAAGCGGACCAACATCAGCCAGATGGCCAGTATGGGTAGGACTTTTCACTTTATCTCCAGGATCTGGAAACAGTGAACAACTTATTCGCTTGAAGCTCTCCTTGATGAGTTCTCTGCACATTCTGGCATCTTCGGTGAGTCCAGGTTTTACTTCTAATTTTTGTTCCAAGTATTTAGAGCCATTTTCGATTCCAAACCCGAATTCGTTCGGCTTACTCCAATCCCTAACTGTGAAAAGCAAATCTCGGAGGTGGCAGTCCTTTTGAATCAGTTGGGAACATAGCTCCAAAGATTTCTTGATCAATTGAATGTTTTCCTGGTCAATATCATATTTGACATTGTAAATTGTAACGGAAGAAAGTAGGAGGCAGAGTGTAGTTAATGCTAGACTTTCATCTTCAGTTGTGAACTCATTCATTGTACCTAAATTAAAACAATAAAATAATAAATATCATCATATTATTTTGGAGGCTGAGATATATATCGTCTGCTTAATATTACAAGGTAACAAGCCATTTTATAATGACTGCGACAAGGTAACAAACCATATGATACAGTGGTTTGTTACCTTGTCGCAGCCATGATAAAATGGCTTGTTACTTTGTAGCAGTCATGATAAAATGGCTTGTTACTTTGTAGCAGTCATGATAAAATGGCTTGTTACCTTGTAATATTAAGCAGACGATATCTGCCTGAGCTAGAGAGATATCTTGATTCTCTCAAACTAGAGCTACTTACTGAAATACTCGGCATCGCTAGCGATCCAGAATCATTTATTTGGTCACAGTCTCGTTCAAATAACTCTCCTCACTATATCCTAATGGATGTTAGTATGATGACGTATTGTAAATAAGAAATGAGAGTTGGTTCAGCTAGAAACCTGATGACTCTGGGTCGCTAGCAATGAAGAGTTAAATAGTAAATATAAGTATTGAATAACCTTGAGTGTCTATCAACAAGACGGCAATTGCTTCCCCGCTGCTTGTTTTTACCATCACGGGCTCCGGCCAAATCCAAATCCCCGAAGTAACCATATCACTTCCATATTTCCATTCAAATCCTTCGAGGTTGGTGTTAGGGCAAGCCCAGCCCATCCAGTCTTCATCCTCATCTTGTTCCCAAGTGAAATATCGATGAACGTAGTTAAGGAAGTAAGATTTTCCACTTCGAAATGATCCAGTTGTAGAAATCACAGCTACTTTGGTGGTTCCAACTTTCTTCAAAATAGAACTGAGTGTAGAATCATCCAAAATTAAATTAGATTTTCCATTGCTATTCCTTTCAAAGCGGATCAATTGCTTTGGTCTATTCGCCATGACGCTCCAAATACCTACAAAAATTCATTTCAATAGTTAAAAATGAAGACAAAAGAAACACAATTATGGCATTGCATGCTTACTTCCTATTAGTAAACTAAATTGATATAATTATGTAGTATTTTGATGCAGAAAAAATTCAATGTGAATAAATATGCTTAATAAAGTGTTGTGAATCACTTTATGAATGTGTATTGAAAATGTGTGGTAATATTTTGGTTGAAGTAAGATAGTGGTTGCACATTTAAAAAATCGGTCCATGAAATACAAAGAACATACCCGCTTTCGAAGGACCTTAACCTTATTAAAAACATATTTGTGCCAAGATTGCCATACTTCAACCGATAGTTTAGATTGGTTAAGGGAAGTACATTCCCTAAGCTCTAAGCTATCTCCTAATTATTAGCATGTCATCTTTCCTCTCCGCTGCGCTGCATTTACATTTGCGGTTGCTTTATTTCGTTACAAATTGGATCTGAGTGAACACAAGTACCATGGCCAGGACAAGTCAATTTGTAAGTGTAATATAAAATAGACAGTGACAGTGACAAGCACTGATGATAGTGATAGTTAAGCCTCCCTCCCCCATACACATTCAATTTCCCATGCACGTTCACAAACCCCATACAGACACTATCTATTGTTGCCATCCCATACAAAAGTTATATGTGTCACACAAATACCTATTTTTACTTTAGCACACATATTTTTTTCGTAAATGTTTAAATGGTTGGCATTGGTAAATGAATTTGATATCCCGATGGGCGGGAAATAGTTTTCACAGTAGCTTTCACACTACAACAAGATTGTTCAAAATAAACTGTTTGTAGAAACTTTAAAACCTTCCTTTTAAAAAATATATAGCTGAAAAATTTTCACTTTTTAGACTTTTACTATGTATGACGTAAAAAGCTAAATAGTGAATAGATTTTGATTGTAAATCACCAAAGAATTTCCGGTCTCAGAATTGAGCTGCTGCAAAATATTTTTTAAGATACATGTCACGAAGAAGAATAGGGCGGGTAGGTCGTCCCACCCTACGATGGGGCTTTTTATAGTCTTGCCGTGACATGAAGTGGTGTCATATTGTCCCATAACGAATTTCAATTTTACAATGGTCACACAGCCCAATTCTGAGACCAGGTAGAACCAGCAGACATCTACTAATTATCTTAAAAGTATTTTGGAATTAGAACTATATATAATCTATTTTGCAGTTTGTGAGTAGAAACTAGCCATAACTCCACTCCACTATTCAAATTAGTATATATAACAGAATAACAGGCATATTTTATATCCTCAGAAACTATAAGGTTTTGTTTTTGGTATGGTATAATAAATCGTTATCAAATAATTTGCAAAATAATTTTCATTCTGAAATAGTGTTAATCTAAAATATTACTAAATTGCAATAAAAGAAAATCAAATATTTTTTAAATGCTTACCTTGAACGCTCCTTAAATTATTCACTTACAAGGACTAGCAAACTTGTGGTGTTTAGTTAATTTTCAGTTTTCCAGACCCAAAATAAAATGCGGTGGCCTAGTCTTCATGGAATTATCAGGCAGGTATTAGAGAAGAAACAAGAAAAAACGTCATTGAAGGTAATGTTATTGAAATAGTTTCAAAGCCAAGTCGGGACCGTCTTGCATTGGAGGCTGACAGTAGGTCACTGTCGGTCGTTATTATTGTCATGACGCATATCCATCATTCACTCATATCATAAGAATAGACTCAGACCGCTGAGTTTCTCAATCTCATTCTATGCTGAGTAGGTATTTTTTCTATAGCTACCAATGGCGTACCCAGCAAATAAAACTGGTTGGATGAAATAAATCCCCTAGACCTCTGCCTTTCCCCCTAGGACATTCATAAGATATTTTTCAAACTAGTTTCAGAACTTAAACTTACTCAACATTTTATTAAATATGACTTAACGTATTGCATTGGTTTTGAATAAATTATTTTTAGCAGCAATTAAATTGTACTTCTGCCTTTCCTATAAGATTATATCTAAACATTTAATATCAAAATATAGCTAGCTTAGCAAGAGGGCCATGCCTCCCCCACGAAATCGAGAAAAAATTTTGTCTAAAAGCAAAAAATCGTGAAAATTATATTATTTTTTCTCGGTGCCCTCCTCCCGAAATTTTCTATTTTTGCTCTTTGATTTATTTTCAAAACAATCTTCACTTTTTCGGAATTTAGGGGACCTCGTGGAACTAGATATTATACATAATATGGTTGTTTAGCATTTCAGTTAAAAAGTATAAGTGGGTGGGTTCCTATTCTGATTCAGCCCCTTAGACTGTTGTGGCTATACGTTCCTGGGTGAACGATAAATATTTGCCATGAATGCCATTGTAATTGGTGGATGGAGAACGAAGAAAACTTTGCATGCATTGCATGAACTCAGTCTACATTACATTTACATTTTTTATATTGCTTAAAACTTTTAGTGTGGATCAGTGTGATTTGGTGTAATAATATTCTATTACACAGTATCCGTGCTATATGTATTACTGCCATACTGCATAATCATTCCCTGTTTGCTCTGACGACGTCTTAATAATTACTTTCAGACGTGCGTCTACTACTACATGTACGTGTGCGTCTGCCGGTCAGCCTGGCTGTTATCTTTATCTCTGATTTTTCCGGTTGTGCTTTGTTAGTAGCCTATACTAAATCCCACTCCTTATACACATTGCAAGCAGCAATCATATTTTATATGAACGGATACTGTGATATTGACTGCTGTACTGACCTATACATTTATAAAACAAACTAAACAAAGCTATCAGTGTGCACACAGTTATCATTTATTTCTTTAAATATTTACATAATTTGCCCATTGCTCTATGGTATATGTATATAATATGTATTATGTAGTATGTACTATGTTCAGTAGTAAGTAGTAAGTAGTACTTTATAAGTAGTGCAGTAACATTATTATAAAATTTATTGTGGTTTACTAGGCTCACAGTACTGTTTAACATCAAGTAAAAAATATTAGTAAACTCGCACAAGAAAATCTGGTGTACGGGATTTACAAATTTGAATTTTTTACATCTACAAGCACTATACACAACTAGATGGTGCATTTTTACATCCCTACTTTGAGGTTTAGCAACCATGAACTGCAGTTGCACAACCGAGCATTGAAGTTTTACAGCTAAAACCTTGTCATAAGTAAAAAAACAGAAAGTGAGTAGGGATTTTGATGTTTACATTTAAGCATTTACACTACTGATTTAATTAACCCCATTTGACATTATCATATCTACAGCTTTGGTTGAATGCATTAAATCAGTTGTCTGAATACACGCACATCAGTTTATTTTAGCATAGTTAAATAGTTATCTGTCGACTGTCGACACCGCGCCCCTATGCCAGTTAATAGGTTATGTTACATAAGCCAGATTAAGACCCTATTTATGTAAGCAATAAGATCGATAAAAGATGTGATAAGATCCTATGTAAGCGGTGGTGGTGGAGTATTTTGTCATTGCATGTATAATTATGAAATATTTAAATACCTTTATGTCATTAAACCCAAGCACGTATACAGAACTGAGCTTCGGAGGGGGCTAGATTTCCAATAGAGTTTTGGCATTTTTTGAAGGAAATGAGTCAATTTTTTGCTATTTTGAGAAAAAAATTCGTCTCGCCGACTTTGCACTTACTGCAAATAATTAATTTGCGGAGCTGATCAAAACGTTTCGTCTCATTCTTCCAATGAAGTAATATTTATATGCTTCCATGGATACGCAAAAGCATACAGATCAAAACTGTGTTTATACTATATAGATATCAGTTAAACCTGCTTATGTTGGAGATAAATAAGCTATAAAGGAATGCTGGTATGCTTATACCTACCATATATGATGATAACAGTATATACACCTACCTACCACTACCACATTTCATAACATGCATGAATGCATGCATATTATATGAATCGATGAAATAATTCTAAAGTTTATTTATAAATACTTATAAATAGTGATCATGTACTATGGTGGGTACCGCCAAGCAGCCCAAATCAAAGTACCAAACAGCCGACGTTACACCAAACAGCCCAACCTAAGCCCAAGATTTAAAGCAAGAACGAATTGAGGCTGGGGAGGGGGAAGATTATTCTGACGAAAGGCATAATACGAAATCCACAGAAAATGTTTTTCGGAGCCCAAAACCAAAACTCATTGCGCTGTGGGCAAGTTTTTTCCCATCTTTAAGCCATTTTTAACTCATTCACTCCAATTTCAAAAATTCCCAAAATTTGTGTGCTTCGCGTGAACTAATAGATCATTATTGACTAGTTAACAAAATCAGCAAAAAATCAAAGTTATTATTATTTATTAGAATTTTTTATTGTTATAATAATTCCACAATGTGAGGAAAGAATACAATAAATACCATTATACCACTCACGATGCGAGAACTCGATAGCGTGTTAGCATTGTTGGTGGTGCCCCAGATATATTAGGTATTGGTATGACAACCTAACGACGTACCTTACTTTAAAAACTTCATTCTCACTATTGCAAAACATTCCATTTCCCCTTAATGTTTAAAATAATCGGCCCCCCTAAATCTGAAAAAGGAGAAGATTTTTCCCATCAAAGGACAAAAATTGCAAATTTTTTTGGCGCTACGCGCTATTAATATCTCTTGTTTTTAACATTGTTTTTCGATGCACCCCACTTTTCCACTATGTGCCATTAGCCGTGATGTTTTGGCAATCAGTAAATTTGTAGAGAAAAAACATAAAATTAATTTTAAACATTTTGAAATCAGAAGTTGCTGTAGGCGTCGGGTACAAAATTTCCTTGGCACAAAAAAAAATTTGTGACTATTTTTACAGTTTATATTTGCATATATTATCTTCTTATTAGTATGCATGCACTCTTATGGAAATTGTATAAGTTCCTATAACTATTGTTCTCATCACTTCTTACCGTTCATTCTAACCTCGAAAATTTTCCAATTTTATGAAGAATTTTTTGGAATCATTTCCAGCTGCTAAACTCATTAACGGATTTTGACTAAACTTTACAAAGAAGTTTTTTATAAACCATTGATGAAGCTTAAAGATTTTAGATTACATCAGTTAGCCGGTTGTGGAGGTTATGCGGTCCCTTTATTTGGGCGGGCTTCTGTAACTGCTTGGGCGGTGACGTTTTAGAAAATTATGAAAATAATGCTTTCAAAGTTCAAGCACACTAGTTTGCAAATATACTTAATAAAACCGGTATTTAAAACGAATAAAAGCATATTAGACAAAATGCCAAAAATTAATGGCCACAGGAACACTGCTTTCGGCCAAATTGTATGACGCGTGGCAGGCAGCTATATTAATGAAAGCGGTAAAAATTACGAATTTCATAAAACTTTTACAAACGAAACACCATGTATTATAATAATTCCTCACATGGGGAAGAGAACAACTAATAAATGATAATTTTGATTTTTGCTGATTTTCTTAGTCAATAATGATCTATTAGTTCACGCGAAGCACACAAATTTTGACAATTTTTGAAATTGGAGTGAATGAGTTAAAAATGCTTAAAGATATACCTTCAGTCAGTATATCTTCCGCCCCTTTCCCTCCTCAATTAGTTCTTACCTTGGATCTTGGGCTGTTTGGTACTTGGTTATGGACTGTTTGCCCGAATCCTGGTCTTGGGCTGTTTGTCCGAATCTTTCTCTTTAGGCTATTTGGTACCTGGAGTTGGGTCATTTGGCCGATTCTTGGGCTTAAGCTATGTGGTACTTGGATCTAATCTTGTGCTGTATGGAACTTGGGATTGGGCTGTTTGGTACCTTGGCTTGTGCTGTTTGGTAGTACCCAACTATGGTCTCTGAGTCTGGAGAAATAAAATTATGGCGCCCTACTTAAATTTCGCTCTGCAAAAGCCTTGTGCGGGACTGCGGAATTTGATTTTGATTGTTAATTTTTTCAGATCTTCAATCGACAATTGTTATTAATCTTTTCGAAATGGATATCCACATCGTTAACGGAATAGATCAAGATCGAATTAACACCGTGAAAGGCAGAGTAGAAGAATTTCTCAGTAACTATTCTTTGCACTTTGCTGACTGTCCTCCAGGTTAGAATCCGTTATTTTCAGTCTTTCCACTCTTTCCTAATCCGATAATTATTTGATTTTTATTACCAATATGTTATATTAAAAAATATTTACGCAATAAACTGCTGAAAAAAGTTTCACTAAATTCTAGATTATTTTTCTTCTCTTTTAAGTTGCTACAAACATGAAACTTTTGTCTGGGTCCCACTTTCAGTTGGAGGAAATGAAAAATAAAGTGCTCGAATTAGAACGGAAGATTGAAAACTTCAAAGGTCCTCACTATGATGTCAATTTTAATCAGATTTCGGAATTGTGCACTATGTATCAAATTGAACTGGATAAAATTGAAGTGACAGGCCAAGGCCAAGATGTTGCATCCCAGAAAAAGAAGCTACTTGTCGAGATAAATAGTCTCATTGATGTGTTATACAATAAAACGCATGAAAATAGAGAGAAATGTATTAAATGTCAATAATGCGTTGTCACTAAATAATATTGAAGGAGCAGGTAATAATTTCACTAATTATTTGGAAAATTAATTCCCATTTTTCAATATGATTTTGTTTCGAATCGAATATATATAAATAATAATAATAGATAAAATTCAATAAATACTCTGCTATAAATATAATATTTTACCAAAGAACCAAAGGGTAGTTTGATGGCATTATTAATTTCTTATTTTTTAAAATTGACACGTTGACATAATTACTATCTGTTAGCCAAATTACATTCAAATTACATTCAAATCGGTCACTCACTTACTTCCACTCCACCAGATAACTACTGACTTGGGGCAAGATGATTTTTTCTCAAAGAAGTTTGTGTGTAGGTAATTAGAAGATGTTTAAATGTTGGCAACAACTAACAACATTTGGTTTAATTTTGAAATTCGTTAGTGCTAATCCGTGATTTAATTTATTAATTTATGTAATATTCTACACACGCATTATGCATAAAACTCAATTTGACAAAAAATTCCGTACACATTTTAATATTATTGTCATATTATTATATGTCATATTATAATATTATTATTATGAAATTTGCGGTTTAAAACTGTGTGCCCGGTGCCCGGCATTATCATCTATAAGACTGTGCTATACATAATCACTCAATCTAGCCACAAAGGAGCTTCGCACCCTCTACATCCATTTTCCTTAAAAATCACTACTTATACTTTTTTTAACTAGCCTATGACGCTAAACTGCTAGTAAGCTGCTTAAAATCGTTCTCAGCTTGTAATATTTAGCGTCAATATAACGTCAATATTTTGGATGCAACGTTATAGGAAAGGAATGTCTTATATCTGTCTGTCTGTCCGTTACTAAATGACAGACAGGCAGATACTGTTGAGTTGTTTTAAGTGATAACGATGACCTCTGATAACCTCAAGTTGCTCCGCCCACAGCAAATATTTTTTCATGATTATGTAAACATAAACAATGATTTAAATTTAGCTTCCATGGTTTTCATGTAAAAAATAATAGTAATACAATAATATTGTTGTCATCCGAACCCGATGTAAAGCTGAAATATGCGATGTTACATGTAATTTGCTATGGATATCAGAAATATATATAGTACTCGAGAAAGTAACCGTGGCAAAAAAGTTATCAGAGGTCATCATTATCATTTAAAAAAACTCAACAGTACTTCCTTCGCTTGACATTCAAGCCAGTTAATTACACGTAGACTTCAGTTCATAATTACATTGTTTTCGTCTTTTCATGCGTAATTTTGCACTGAAACTTCAATTGCTAATATAATAACATCTTTTCATTCGTAATTCCTTCTTTGCTATGAATTGATACACATTGCAAAACTTAAAATCATCATTGCTATATATTATTTTCGAGTTTCGACTTTGTACTAGACGTTTCAACTTTCTCCTAGTCATTTGGTTTTCTACCAGGTTTCTGACTTTTCACCGAAGAGCAATTTTTTATCATTTGTTTTAAACTTCTGGATAAAGTTTGGATTTTGGTTATTGTTTGGGAAATGTAGGGTACCTACAAATACATTGGGAAGTAGTAAACGCCATCTGCTTTTGCATCTGTCAACGCGAATGAATGTATATTATCTACATTTATATTATACATTTATATAGGGTAAATCCAGCTAGCCGAATCCGAAGGTCCAGCTAGCCGAAGCCGAAGGTCCAGCTAGCCGAAGCCGAAGGTCCAGCTAGCCGAAGCCGAAGAATGCACCAGGTAGCCGAAGTTCAGAAGGTCCAGCTAGCCGAAATCAGAAGGTCCAGCTAGCCGAAGCCAAAGGACCAGCTAGCCGACTCGAAAGTCCAGATACCCGAAATCAGAAGGTCCAGCTAGCCGAAGCCGAAGGTCCCGCTACCCGAAGCCAAAGGATGACACCCAAAGCCGAAGGTCCAGCTACCCGAAGCCGAAGGTCCCGCTACCCGAAGCCAAAGGATGACACCCAAAGCCGAAGGTCCAGCTACCCGAAGCCAAAGGACCAGCTACCCGAAGCCGAAGGTCCAGCTACCCGAAGCCAAAGGACCAGCTACCCGAAGCCGAAGGTCCCGCTACCCGAAGCCGAAGGTCCCGCTACCCGAAGCCGAAAGTCCCGCTACCCGAAGCCGAAGGTCCCGCTACCCGAAGCCGAAGGTCCCGCTACCCGAAGCCGAAGGTCCCGCTACCCGAATCCGAAGGTCCAGCTAGCCGAAGCCGAAGAATGCACCAGGTAGCCGAAGTTCAGAAGGTCCAGCTAGCCGAAATCAGAAGGTCCAGCTAGCCGAAGCCAAAGGACCAGCTAGCCGACTCGAAGGTCCAGATACCCGAAATCAGAAGGTCCAGCTAGCCGAAGCCGAAGGTCCCGCTACCCGAAGCCAAAGGATGACACCCAAAGCCGAAGGTCCAGCTACCCGAAGCCGAAGGTCCCGCTACCCGAAGCCAAAGGATGACACCCAAAGCCGAAGGTCCAGCTACCCGAAGCCAAAGGACCAGCTACCCGAAGCCGAAGGTCCAGCTACCCGAAGCCAAAGGACCAGCTACCCGAAGCCGAAGGTCCCGCTACCCGAAGCCGAAGGTCCCGCTACCCGAAGCCGAAGGTCCCGCTACCCGAAGCCGAAGGTCCCGCTACCCGAAGCCGAAGGTCCCGCTACCCGAAGCCGAAGGTCCCGCTACCCGAAGCCGAAGGTCCCGCTACCCGAAGCCGAAGGTCCCGCTACCCGAAGCCGAAGGTCCCGCTACCCGAATCCGAAGGTCCAGCTAGCCGAAGCCGAAGAATGCACCAGGTAGCCGAAGTTCAGAAGGTCCAGCTAGCCGAAATCAGAAGGTCCAGCTAGCCGAAGCCAAAGGACCAGCTAGCCGACTCGAAGGTCCAGATACCCGAAATCAGAAGGTCCAGCTAGCCGAAGCCGAAGGTCCCGCTACCCGAAGCCAAAGGATGACACCCAAAGCCGAAGGTCCAGCTACCCGAAGCCGAAGGTCCCGCTACCCGAAGCCAAAGGATGACACCCAAAGCCGAAGGTCCAGCTACCCGAAGCCAAAGGACCAGCTACCCGAAGCCGAAGGTCCAGCTACCCGAAGCCAAAGGACCAGCTACCCGAAGCCGAAGGTCCCGCTACCCGAAGCCGAAGGTCCCGCTACCCGAAGCCGAAGGTCCCGCTACCCGAAGCCGAAGGTCCCGCTACCCGAAGCCGAAGGTCCCGCTACCCGAAGCCGAAGGTCCCGCTACCCGAAGCCGAAGGTCCCGCTACCCGAAGCCGAAGAACCAGCTAGCGGAAGCCGAAGGTCCAGGTAGCCGACGTACCACATACTCAAAGGATACATAAAACTAAACTGCATCAAGTACTTAATCTATTACGTACCAAAATACTATGTATTCATTTTTAGCTCGGCTGAGTAAGGCGACTAGGCTTTATTTGAATCGCACTTTCAATAGTCATAAAATAAACTGCAGTAACATAATTTCCACCTTCATACCGAAAATCTGTACATTATTTATTCTTGAAAATTAGATAACACCCTTTAATTGCAGTCATTAAATCCCCAAAACTAGATTGGAAATTGTACAACGTAATTATTGACTGTTCCAGATTATTGAATAACACTTGTTGAATTTTAAATTTTTAAAAGCTCGAAATTGTAAAAATCAGTTTTCTTAAAATCAATGCAGATTGCGCCACAAGTTTCAGTCATCTGAGATTAATGCCTACAACTTTATACTTTAAAGTTATTGTGGGATACTCTGCGTTGAGTAACAATAGTGATTTAAACATTTCCAAAAAACTTTTCTGATTTTTACCAAGATTCAACATGCTCACGAATGGACTAGCTTGACCTTCTGATTTCGTCTAGCTTGACATTCTGATTTCGGCTAGCTTGACCTTCTGATTTCGGCTATCTGGACCTTCGGCTTCGGGTAGCTGGACCTTCGGCTTCGGCTACCTGGACCTTCGGATTCGGCTACCTGGACCTTCGGGTTCGGGTAGAATGACTTAATCCGTCGGCTTCGGGAAGATAACCTATCCAGTCGGCTTCGGGTAGCGGGACCTTCGGCTTCGGGTAGCTGGACCTTCGGTTTCGGGTAGCTGGACCTTCGGCTTCGGGTAGCTGGACCTTCGGCTTCGGGTAGCTGGACCTTCGGCTTCGGGTAGCTGGACCTTCGGCTTCGGGTAGCGGGACCTTCGACTTCGTGTAGATTTACTTATCCCTTCGGCTTCGGGTAGCGGGACCTTCGGCGTCGGGTAGATTCACTTATCCCTTCGGCTGCGGGTAGCGGGACCTTCGAGTCGGCTAGCTGGTACTTCGGCTTCGGCTAGCTGGACCTTCTGATTTCGGCTAGCTGGACCTTCGGAACTTCGGCTACCTGGTACATTCTTCGGCTTCGGCTACCTGGTACCTTCGGCTTCGGCTACCTGGACCTTCGGATTCGGCTAGCTGGACCTTCGGCTTCGGCTACCTGGACCTTCGGATTCGGCTAGCTGGACCTTCGGCTTCGGCACCTGGACCTTCGGCTTCGGGTGTCATCCTTCGGCTTCGGCTAGCTGGACCTTCGGCTTCGGCTAGCTGGACCTTCGGATTCGGCTAGCTGGATTTACCCATTTATATACAGTCTATAAACACGACGGCGGCAACAGCAACTGAAACTAAATGACTCATCAACATCCTTATCTAAATCTGTCTAAAATGAAATTCTCTGGTTCTCTCATCGGCTCACTCACGCTCACGCTCTCGAGCAAAGCATAATAATTATAGCATAGCATTCAGCTTCAGCAGCGGAGTTGCTGTTTACATTTGCCCGACTATTTAGTTTTCAATCTTTTGGTCAGTCATAGAGCCACAGCTGACATGTGCTGAGTTTAACATTTTGTCATTTGTTGTCATTATCTATAATCTAAATTTTCCACTCTCTTTTAATACATAATACGGAACGGAAGCCCTTCATTTGAAAAAATATTGGAGTATCATACAACGAGACGTGAAACGTAGTCAGTAGTAAACATGGTACGTACTGCTGAATGTTAATTTATATTTTTTGACAATCAACAATGCAATAAATAACAATCGAAAAGTTTTAATTATAGGAATATATTGTTTATAATTAGTGTCTTTCTATATTGGCGACAGCTAGCGTTTCGGCCCTGGACTAGGAAAGAAGATAAAGGAAATGTAAACACTGTGCGAGTTAACAGAGACAAAGTAGATCAGCTTATGGTTTAAATATTAATTAACTTTACACATCATACAAAAAGTCCAGGACCAAAACGCTAGCTGTCGCCAATATAGAAAGACACTAATTCCCCGCGCGATAGCATATTTTTCCGACTTCTACATTTGTGCGTGATTCTTTTCACCTTTTGGCCTATCACTTGCATTGGTTTGAGATTCTGGATTACCCAGACTCCCAAATGTGGTAGGTAGGCACGGAGGGCACGCAGTGACATTTGGTGGAGGAG
This sequence comes from Tomocerus qinae, assembly GCA_020055645.1. Classification (NCBI taxonomy): domain Eukaryota; kingdom Metazoa; phylum Arthropoda; class Collembola; order Entomobryomorpha; family Tomoceridae; genus Tomocerus; species Tomocerus qinae. The sequence goes on along the minus strand of CM034546.1, from coordinate 26,908,362 downwards.
GGGGGGGGGTTGTGAAGTAATAGTAGCACAGTGATACAAATACAAAATAATAAACATTCGCACGAATCCTGAAAAGTTTATACGATTTTTGGACTTTGTATTTAAAAATATCTCATATTAAGGGGGCGCGGTTGGAGTCCTCAACCTACCCCTGACCCCTCACCAGGCATCGTAAATCTCTTGCAACCTTGCAACCTGGTTGCTGTGGAAATCGGTCTTCGCCCTGCCTGCATACACTATACCCCGCCTCCAAAGTAGGAGGAACTTATGTGTGCTCAACCAATAGAATTCCATTGAAGGGAGCGTGGCTAATGGGCGAGGCCTGTTACACTGGGAATTAAAATTTTTTCGATGCCTACTCAACCCTCTTCATATGTGCTTGGTGGTCGGCTCTTATTATAGCCAATCAATTAGCTTTGCAATTTTGCAATATTAACGTCGCAATATAACATCTAAAAATGTAGATGTGTTGGCCTTATTTGCAGTAATGTTTTTAATCTTTATTAATTCTAGGGTCGGTAAAATTATACTTTTAGTTAACCGAAACGATAAAGAACTAAAATCTTTTTTTGATGGATTCGTTTTCATTGTTCAATTTGCCTGCAACGTTTACTGGCCGCCTGACAACTGCAATTCAAAGTACCGGAAACGCTTAAAGCAACCGTTATTTTTTTACTCCATCCCTTTGCGTTGCTTTTGCTAACTACTCCTTTAGCAACCGAAGTAGTGGGTGATTGTCTGGTAACGGTAATTCGTGATCTACGCAAAATGCTTGGGTACCAAAAACCAAAAGGCAAATTATATGTCGGTTTAGGATATTATCGATTTATAATTTCGATTGATACTGGATTTTTGATTGGGAAATAACATGAAAGACATGAAAGATCATTTAGGTGTTTGAAAGATCTTCAAATATTCATTGAGAAAATTAATTTCTGTTGCAGGCCGCAGCCACGGATATTCTGCAGATTGTTAATGCTACAGAAAATTCATTGTCGGCTCAAACGAAAGCACTGCAGCAATTATTTGGAACTATGGACGAAAATACTCCAATTATTGTGGTTTCAGCTATTGGAAATCGGGACACTGGAAAATCTATGTTACTGGATTTCCTTTTGGCATTTCTCAAAGGCGGATGTAATCATCTTTGGAGTAGAAATGGAGAAACAAAATTGGAAGGATTCCCTTTTGGAGTGAACAGAAAACACAGATGCACCATAAATGCTTGTTTGGTACGCATTGAATTTGACGGAGATAAGGTGGCAGTATTACTTTTGGATGCAGAAAACGGAGAGAATGAGGAAGCCTTTTCAGCCATGAATTCAAAACTTCAAATGATTTGCACAGCTTTGTCATCAACGCTAATTTACGTCAAATCATATTCGAATGATAAGCAGGTAAAACAACATGCAACAAAATTATTTGTATTGCCCATTGACATGACATAACTATTATTTAAACAACTGTTTCAATAATGCGTCAAATTAAGCCAAATATTTAGAAATCCGATCCCAGTCAATTTTCTTAGACAATAGAAAGAAAATGGGAAAACTATAAATTTTTTTGATTATGCACATTCACATAATTTTTAATTATGTCTTTCTAATTATAAAATGGATTTTTATTTTAATTGGCGATTTGCAGGTTGAGCCAATTATTACTTCATTGATGAAACGTTACACTCAGTATATAAAAACCAATGCTCCCGAAAAATCATCGTTGCTTACAGTATTGATGAACAGTCCTGATCATGTATTACCTGACGATTGCGAAGAAGCAAAGTTCAAAACTGGAAGTCTACCAACAATTCCCGATAATGTTGCTACGTCACTAAAAAGCAACTTTGAAGAGTGTTTCACATTCCTATTGCCGAAATGTTGTGAATCCTTTCCCGACAACTTTCAAGGCGAACTGAAATATTTGAACAAAAATTTCAAGGACTACCTTAAACTTTTTTTGATGGGCTCGTTTTCATTGTTTAATTTACTTGGAATTAAAGAAGCTGGGAAATGCTACAAAAACAAAAATGAATTTCTTCAGCGGCTGAAATCTTTGGTTGAAGTTACTGGTGGGAAGGGCATAGAAAACATTCCCTGCCAAGAACTGAAGCAAAAAGCAGTTGCTGAAAAGCCAATGAAATCTTGGAGTCAAGCTCTACCAGCCGGAGCGAAAGCAATTACATCCGTGGGAATTAAAGCTGAGGAAAATGATAATGATATCGAGCAGCGAATTATAACTATCGAAAGTAGTTTGAAAAAATCCATGGTGTTTCTTGCAGAAAACGTCGAAAAGCGTACACCAGAATTGTTAGAAGAAGTACATTCAAAATTTGTGAATGCTTTAAAAGTGTTGGAGGATTTCCGAGGCAAATACACAGAAAAGAAAGGAGGAAGCAGCTACAAAAAGCTGCCATTTACTTTAGAAGACAAAATAAAGGTATTCACCATCGAAAAAGACCGAATTCTGCAACTAAGCGAATTACAAACTGTGATCAATGTCAAACTGGCCGAGCAATTATACTACCCAGTTAAAGATTTTGATGACTGGATTCGAAACACTAGATCAATGGCGATGAATATTGCAGGTGCAAGCACAAAAATTCCCAAATGGTTTGAACCTTATTTGGATATATTACTCAAACAAGCGGGCTTCTTAAATGACGAAATAAGGGAAACTGAAAGAACTGCCGTTGATGAAGCCATTTCAATAGCACTTGGATTTTACGAAACGAAAATGAAAGTTCACGTGGAAAATTTTTTCTTCAAGGAAAGTGAGTTGGAAAAAATGAACATTCAAACGCTAGAAATTGTCCAGCAGTCTTTGGAATATGGAACGAAATTGGAAAATCGAAGAAACATAGCTCTTGATGACTTCGAAGCAATGCAAACCATTAAACAACAGGCCAAATTGATACTGGATAGTCTCAAAACGGGATTTATGCAAAACCACTACACATCTGTCGTTGAAAATTCAGACAAAGCTGCAACTAAAGCATTTAAGGCTTACCAAAATCAATTGGAAGGCAATATCAGAGATATTGATCAATTAAAAGTCACAAAACTGTACGAATTCCATCTTAAGGCCAAAGATAATGCTCTAGATATATTCTATAAAGAATTGACCTCTTTACCAAAGGAATTAATAGAACCATTTGCTAAGAACCTTTCAGAAGACATAGAAGCAGAGCACAAGAGAATTCGTAACGTAAAAGTCAATGACTCAGAATCCAAAGCGGCTGCATCCTCTATTTTGGGAATCCAATTCGGTCTGGCGGAAATCAAATTCGGGATATACAAAGAAGGAAATCCTAAACTCTTCAAAATATCTAACAATCCAGGAATACCAAACTTCATTAACTTGTCTGAAGACATTTCTGTTGGAAGTGAAGCCAAAGAAATATACACAAATCAAAAATCTGGATTTAAAATGGAAGAAGTTTTATTAAATAAAGTAGGCACCATTTATGAAGAATTGGTGATGGGAAATGCCAAATCACTTCAACAGGAAGTAATTGTCTCTTTGGTTTTCGGCTACATAAAATCAACAGCCTCAAAATATTTCAACGAAGAAATTTACAGATGCGTGATAAGCGTCCCGAATGCATTCGACTACGTACAACGAAAAATGATTAAAGACAGCGCTGGTTTGACCGGATTTGAAGTTTTGCAGATCTTGAGTGAAAACGCTGCAGCCGCGGTGACTTTCCGCTTTGCTCCCGAATATCATTATAATACAAAGGAAAGCGTTAATCTGTTAGTCCATTCCTACATATCTGAATCTGAAAATGATGCTTCATCAGTATTTAAAGTCAAAGCCCAAGGTATCACGATGTTATCCTCTTGTAGTCCACCGTTTGTAAAAGAAATAAGAAATTCTGGATACATATCGAGTGTAGTCAATTTTTTTCGCGGCTACCCAGCAGAAGAAAGTGATATTATTATAGCCGATGCGACCCAAAAATCAAAGGTTGAAAACGCATGTTGCATGTTGGTGAAATCTGGACGGTGCTGTAAACGATTCACTCCAGACATGAACAAAGTCAAGAAATTTTGCAATAATGTTTCCAGTTCTATTTTCTCCAACGCGGTTGTAACTGGAACGATTTACTGCGCAGAAGCAATACAAAGTGGAAAACAATTTGATGTTACTGAAGCCTTGCAGTACGGAGTTTCTATCGAATTTCAAAACAGGTCGAGGAAATTGAAGATTGAAAGAAACACGCCATTACCAACCACCATGGAGCTCAATTCATTTGTAGAATCAAGACGTGATACTCCCATTTGTGCTAATTTAGCCAAGCTGCAAGGCAATAAAATTCCATTGGGAAGCTATTCGATCGACGCTCGTCATAAATCCAAAGATTACAGTAATGGACAAATCCTTTTTAAGTTCGATAGCTCTGGCCTCTTAACTACCAAAGGATTTATATTGTATGCCGAGGGCAAAGAAGAAATATTTGTGACTGAACAAACCGATAATATGAACGAACACAGAAAAAGAGAAATATCTGAACAGTTGAAACAAATTTACAACTTGCAAAAAGATGTCAGCTCTCAAAATAATGTACGCATTGAGTTGCGCGATGAGTACAAACGAATAAAAGGATTGTTTGCTCAAAAATCTCTTCCGCAAACCTTCAAAAATGCATTGAAACGAACCTTTGATATGTGTCAAGATGTCATTGATGATAAAACTTCTAACGCTGAGTTGCTAAAACAACAACTGGAATGTCTTAGAAAAGCAAAGGAAACCTTCCTCTAGTAATACGAGGGGAACCTACTTCAATCAATCAACACAAGAGTTTAAATAAAATGTCAAGATACTTATCATCTTTTGTTATAATATTCATTCCAAATCCAACTTAGAAATGTAAAGGTAATACAATACATGTATCAAACGCATTATGATTAATGCCCTGCATAATTAATTAATAACTGTCGATCGGAGATCAAGAAGGGCCTTTTCGATTTTCTAAATAAATTGGTATACCTAGCAACAAACTTTGACATGTTACGGGGTCGTCCAAAAATAGCGCCCAGCATGAAGGAATATCATAGTTTGGAGTAAATTGAGTTTCAATTGTGATAATCTTGTCACGGATAATTTTACCATTTTCAATTCGCTAGAATTGGACAAACAGACACTGGGACTCCGGACTTGGGACTTGCATCAAAATGTAGCACGAAAAATGCGAATCTACTTAGAATTTAGACATGAAATCATGTCAAATTTACGTGGCTGAGTGAAGGAGCTGTGCACAAGCACGTAACCATTAGGGGGCGGGGGCGTAGTAGCGCCCCCCTAAATCAGAGAAAAGAGTAGATTTTTTCCAAAAATTGCAAAATGTTTTTCGTGCTTCGCGCGAATATTTTATTTTAGCCATTGTTTTTGGTTGTGACCCCCTTGACCAAATTTCTGGATACGTAAATGGCTGTGCACACATGTTTGGTAGCAGAGAAAGGAGGAAACAATAAAAATCAAAGTTGATTAAAATTGAGCCTCTAAATCAACAGAAAATCCAAATTGGTTAGCGAAAATCAAAATTAATTAACAGAAAATCAAAATTAATTATCAGAAAATCAAAATTGATTAATTTCGAGTTTTAAAATCAACATAAAATCAAAATTGATTAATATCGAGTATTAAAATCAACAAAAAATCAAAATTGATTAATATCGAGTATTAAAATCAACAGAAAATCAAAATTGGTTAATATCGAGTATTAAAATCAACAGAAAATCAAAATTGGTTAATATCGAGTATTAAAATCAGCAGAAAATCAAAATTGGTTAATATCGAGTATTAAAATCAACAGAAAATCAAAATTGGTTAATATCGAGCATTAAAATCAACAGAAAATCAAAATTGATTAATATCGAGTATTAAAATCAACAGAAAATCAAAATTGGTTAATATCGAGTGTCGAGTATTAAAATCAACAGAAAATCAAAATTGGTTAATATCGAGTATTAAAATCAACAAAAAATCAAAATTGGTTAATATCGAGTATTAAAATCAACAGAAAATCAAAATTGGTTAATATCGAGTATTAAAATCAACAAAAAATCAAAATTGGTTAATATCGAGTATTAAAATCAACAGAAAATCAAAATTGGTTAATATCGAGTATTAAAATCAACAGAAAATTACACTATTAGAGTATTAAAGCCCGGGTGCATAGATAGATACGTAAATGATCTCTCGACTAAAATATTTCCCAGTAAACGACATCCCCATTAGTGACAAAAGACATTAGTTTTCTGAAATATGCACTATTCCCTTAAAATCAAAATTGGGTCAGAAGAAAATAGACTAATTTTGATTATCAAAATGAATAATAATTCGAAGTATAAAACATTTGACACGAAATTCGTACAGTTATCTACCGGTTTTATTTGCTTTATTATAAAATCTAAAGTTCTCTAAAATTGATCGAAAAATTTCAATCCCCATTTTCTACTTTGACCAAGGCCGCAGCGAGGGGGGGACACCGGGGCACGTGACCCCCCTCCCCCGAAATCGAGAAAATTGAAGAAATTTTTGTTTGAAATTGGAAAAAATCGCTAAAATTTTCGCGCGAAAATTAACTTTTTTTTCTCGGTGCCCATCCCGAAATTGTTTTCTGGCTGCGGCCCTGACTTTGACTATCATATGAAGACTTAATGAGCGCGTGCTATCTCAGCAATTTATAGTCGATTTGAACCGAAATCAATAGAGTTTGTCACCGGTCAACAGGCATTGTTTGTGCAAACAAACAAACAGACAGAAATAGTATTCGTATCCACAGGATAGGAATTTTTCTAAAGAATCTCATAATTTCAGTATCTTTATGTGGTCATAGTTACAAATAGTTGAGGATGAATTTAGGCAGTGGTACTTTGTTGCCGCTAGTGGTTGTAGCGTGTCGCCACCGTTGCCGCCGCTGTTATGCTGTTGCCGCTAACCTCCCATACCCCCCAGCGGCAACAGCGGAGACAGTTAAGTATGCCTAAATTCAGTCATAGTTGACTAAATAGTTAATGAATGGCCCCTTGTAATTTGTTTACTTTAAAATTTTCAAATAAATAAAAATCAAAAGGCCCTTCTTGATCTCCAGTCGACAACTTATACCGTGTCTAGCTATTCCTTCTCTTTCAAAATTGAAATTGTTAGCTTACTATTCATTTACTAGCAGTAGAAATAGTTTTCATTTGGTAATTATTATTATTACTTCAGTGTAGCCTGGTTATTTCAGGAATAAAATTAAATATTTTTTTGTTTCTGACTTCTTAGATCGTTATGTTTATGGAGTTGTTTATTTGCAAGTATATAAAACTATTGGTGTTGATAAATTGATTCAACTACATAGTTGTATAATGTTTGATAAACGAATAGATGTTTAACGTTAGAAACTAGCTCATTTAGGTATTAATATATGCATAAAATTTGTTGGTTTTTAAACCGGTGTAAACAGCAACTCTTTTTTTCAAATATATAATAAAGATTACATTTGTGTCACTTACACAATAATTGATAAACTTAAGAATTCCTTTTAAACTTATTTAATTTAACCCTAGGAAGTCAAGCATATTTTTTTGGCCATCGTTTATTTTAAGGACGCAGATTTCGTGGTATGCAATTGGTTAAACTTTGCTGGGTTAAGCTTAGACTAGAGGTCCTTAGTCTCTTAGTTCAATTGTATCAAATTCCAACTACAACTAAGGGCATGTTCAGGCAGTAATCTTTATATGCAATATAATTTTAGTTTTTTAATTTTTATTAATCCCTGTGTCAGGAAAAGTAACAAATAGAAATATTAACCGATAGAGAACTAAATTCTTGCCACGATCAGAGTTTTACTAATTTTCATGCAATAATTGTAGATATATTAATCTCATGTAGGGTTAAAATTTTAAAGTCATAGTTCTTTCCCAGTTGTATCCGGATATTGTAGTTTTCTAATTTGTCTTTTAAGCTCCACGATGTCACTTTCTAATGTCGCGGCTAGTTTCTCGTTGGAAAGATCTAGCTAATATAATAATGTACACAGTATTTTATATATAAACATAAAAATGAAATAATTTCGATAAACAACCAAATATATACTTACTTTGTGGCTTTGCTGCTCAGTCTTCTCTGCAATCTGTTTTAATTTCAATCTCAAGTGCGTACTCACCTGCCAGAGATGGACACCATCAGACTTCAAAATGAGGGAAATGTTTGCCAAAATTTCTTTTAACTTGACTTTGTTGACATCGTCTGCCTCAAGGAAAGGGACTTCCGAATTATCAATCTAAATATAGTCATTTTGTGTATAAATTAATGGGATTTTTAATGTACTTACTAGTTACTACAAAGGTATATTCACACAAATGATAATGAATTAGGATTATAAATATTATTTGTAAAAACATTTTCGTCTGAGCATGTTCAAGATTAAAAGCTAGTGTGATTACTCCTAAATTAGGAGTATAATCAAAAAAACAGAATGAAGACACTATATTATTATAACTCCTATAATGTCTTAATTCTGTTTTTGTTGCGTATATAATAATTGACATCTGGTCTTCTATTTTTAAATTGGAAAACTCACTTTAGTTTTTTCGAATATTTTGATGAGTGGCATAAGTCTGTTTCTGATGATCTCGATTGTTTCGTTCAGAGGAAGAGCAGAATTTTCCACATCAGAATCTAATTTTTCAGAGTTGGTGTAATTGTGCCATGGATCTAAGGAAAGCCGGGAATAGCTGACCAAACTAAAACGACGTTTTAATCCGTACACATAATATTCAATGACTTCCCACATATCCGCCAATCGATACGATTCCTTCCTGTACTGAAATTACAAATGAAGTCCCGGCCCGGGGGTTAAAATATTATTGTTATTCAAGAACCATTTGCACGTTAATCAAATGGCGATTGCAAGTAAAGCGGAAATAAATATAAGGAAGTATACCCAAGGGTGGCTAAATTTAGGCAGCAGTGGTACCTCGCTCTCGCTGCCAGTTAGGTTTGTTATATTGAAAACCGATGAAATGTCATTTTGCCCCAGGCCCCCACCCCAAATAAGTTTAGGATGTTGTCGGTTGTTAGTTGTAAAAGATGAATTGGCAATGGACGGTGTTGCCGTTGTTGTGGGTTGTAAAAGATGAATTAGCCACAATGGGGAATGGCAACGTGATATCTCTGCCTAAATTCAACCCTCTAGGATTGCCAATCTCCACCCGTTGGTTGAAGTAGGACAGATATTATTTCAAATTAAAAAAAAATCCGCCATGAAATACAAATGGCATACCACGACCCATTACCGAGGGACCTAACCTAATTAAAACAATAACGTTGATGGTATTTGTGCAACTTCTGCCTTACTTCAACCCAAGAGTGGGTATTAGGTTGGTTATTTTAATTTTAACCCATCCCATATCAAGATCTGTCACTATTTTTGTCGTTGCACGATCTATTACACGACTTTGTACAATGAAATTGTTATATCGATTTCTAGTTATTTTCGGTTCTTCACGCACATGAACTCGGATAGAAACTTACACAGACTAAAATAAATAGTATACTGAATGGAAAAACTGTTACCTCATTTCGCCAAAACATTACATTCCCTTGTAATTTGGAGAGTTTTTCTTGGCAAACTTGCAAAAAGCGTTTGAAAGTCTTTTTTTGTGGACTGACTTTATTCCCATACGTCTCAATTTGCTTTTTAATGTTTTCGAATTCCTCGGCGGTAGGTTTAAAGTTATCCACTAACTGAGACAGGAACTGGTATTCCATTTCGAAAGTCGCCAGCTAAAGCAGTATTTTGAAAGATTAGAGTACCCAACTACTTTAATAAAGAAAAAAGTTGAAAGTAGCAAAACTTTTCTCTTTCCGCGCGAATTTAGGCCATTATTAGCCCATTTTTTGATTATTTTAGGATAAAAATACCAAATATTTTCGAAATTCCCAAGACATTTTATTGTGAAAACCTCTAATTATAAAATTTTAGCTCTTCTCTAAACTCATTTCTGCATAAGTGCTCTGAGATTGTGACCAAAGCGATCGCACAAAAAGGAGCTGACAGCCGCCAAATAAACGGGCATGCAATGTCTTCGCGGAGATAGGTTACATATAAAAGTTTTGAATTAAAAATTAAAAATCTGGGTTAAATAGTACGCTGACAGTTTTTCTCAGAAGTTGGTCCAGACGCTAAAGACTATTTTCCGCCTACCCCGGCTAAGTACCCCGAATTGGGTTTCCGGGAAATAAATTGTTACAAAGGAGGTATTGGCGCCTTTTTTGTTTTTCATTTTTTAAAAATGAGGAGTCACTTTGACCTACAGTGTCATATACTATTTTTGTACCATTTTTTCTGGACAATCAGAATAGTCCAAAAACCCAATTGCATATATGGCCCTTTTCTTGAACTGTTAATTATCCTTCTTTGAACCAATTGACCCCTACTCTGGGGTAAATATTTTCATGAACGACATGGTTAAAAGAATGGTTAACCCTAGTGAATTAATTCGAGTTATACGACTTTAGAATAATTTCTCATGTGGATGTTAGTATAAATAAAAATTTTGCCATGCATCGGACTCCATGAGGGCCAAGCGGTCTGAGTATTCGAGTATATCTTGAAGAGCTTCACTCGCTCTAAGTCCAAAGGTCCTCATTCCTCTATAAATAAAGAAGCAGATCCCAGCCAACACCAAAATAATTGCCTTCTTCCATCTCATTTTCCTTGCAGTAACTTAATGCTCGACCTTTCAAATGTTAGGACTTAAACAAATGGTAAACCGTAATGGAGTAAAGGGTACACCTTCGGCAACAATACCACTGCACTACTATGAACTGAACTATAATTCAATAATATTCTAAGAGAAGATAATTATATAACGTCTATTTACTACTTATACTACTACAAGCTGAGCAATTCTGAATTGCAATTAAATCTATGTATAAATTTAAACGTGTATTGATAAATTATCTTTATTGAATATCCACTCACTGCAATCTCTCAATATATATAAATATATAATTTGCAAGGAATTGTCTACCGTTGTCAGCTATATATTTGTTCTTGTATAATAATGGGGAAAGTGGAAGAGCAATAAAATAAGTCAATTAATCAAAGCCAAAACCATTTTCCAAAAGATTTCACTTTTATTTCAATAACAATTAAATCATTATCCTGAATAGCATTTTTATTATATATTTGTCTATTCTTTTCTATATACAATTTCATTAACTGAAATTCTTTAGATTCTGATCTCCATTAAGAGATCGAGAGAATAAACCGTAGTGCACATTTTCTGACATTTACTGCAAATTTACAATTCAAGAAATAATTCAGACACTGAGAATTGGCTTCAGCGGCTCACTGTACTTTTTGAGCGCTGGCCATTGTGGCCATACTTTGGCCATAGTAATATGGCTCTATACTCTATTACTTCTTAATCATCGTCCTTGGGGAATAAAATGTTGTCTTATTTTTAAAACATGTACCACATATTTTCTGAGGGCTAATTGGGGCCCTTTTCCCAAAAATTCCCTGAACTTTTCAGAATTAAATAGTTTTAGGAGTGGGAGAAATACATGCCAATTTGACAAACTCGTCTCGTTCTCTGTTGTATGAAAAATTAAAAGAAATAGGGACACAATAAGGTCTCCAGAATTTTATACTCTTTTTTTTGAGGTATTACAAGTCCGTTGCCCCAAATTGGGTTTATCAATGCTTTCCGTTTTTTTCCAAACCTTACCTTACTAGACTTTGGCAATTTTTACTACGAGGAGGAAGGGCACCAATTTAAAATTAAGTCACATTCTACTGCTTGGGTGTGTTTATTATGAAGCACCCCGTAGTAAAAATACTCATTCTGCTCGCAGCTAAGCATGTCAAGGAACCGTAGTAGCAGCCTTAATATATCACAGTATAAGTATATATTCACTACACATGCGTTTATAATTAATTGTGTAATACTAATAAGGAGTATTAATTCAGAATGGGTTATTAACAACCGGAAACATCAGAGACAACAGCCAGGCTGACCGGCAGACGTCTGAAATTATGATGTAAGCTTGGCATGCACTCATCCAGTATACAGTATATTAATAAGAGTGAGCACCATGCGTACGTGTAATGTAATGAGCAATGAGACTTGAAATTCAGACTGCATAATATTCTCATTCACCAAATCACACAAATCCACACTAAAAGTTACAAGTTTTGCAATGCAACGTTTTCTTCGGCCATATCCACCAAATGCAGCGTCATAGCTCATAGGTGGCTGTAGTTATCAGTATATTTGTCGTTTAGCCAGGAACGAATAGCAACAGTAGTCAAAAGGGCTATGAATTAGAACAGGTACTTTCATCCAAATATTTCTTTGTGAAAACAACCACATAAATAGGGCACGCCGCCCCTACTCAATTCCGAAAAAATGGGACTTTTTTGTCAGAAAATGTTAAAAATCGAAAAATAAAAATACCATGTTTTTAAAATTATTTTTTAGTGAATCTCTCTAAGTCAAATTCCTAATTACTTTATTTAAGTTAAAGATACACATTTAATAACAAAGTAAAGCAATATCATAAACAATAAACTTGCTGATATGTTCTAGAATAGGAATAATATTTACTTGCCCCAAAAATTATTTATTGAAAACTAAAAAAGATAAACCATACCAAATAAAATCTCAACGAAATTTAAATTCTGACCCATTTGGAAAAAGTCTTAAAGATGTTCACCAATAATAACTGCAAGCACGTATCCAGAGGGGGGGCCGGGGGGCGCCCCCCCCTAAGCTTCCAGAAAATAAAGACTTTTTGGTCAAAAAAGGTTAAAAATCCAAAAAAATTTTCGCGCTTCGCGCGAATATGCCATATTTTTGCTTATATATTTTGGTGTGCCCCCCTTGGTCAAATTCCTGGATACGTTCTTGAATAACTGGAGGGTCTTATTTCATCCAACCATAAACAGTTTTGTGTGGGCACGCTACTGATAGGTATAATATAAAAATAATACCTATTCAGCAGTTTTAGACTGAGTTTGATAAACTCATCGGTCTGGCGTCTGGGTATATTCTTATGCTATGAGAGACTAAGTGAGTGATGAGTAATAACAAAAGAACAGTATCGACCCACACTTACTTGCCTCCAAAACTTGCACCACTTGCCAAACGACTACTTACAAAATTACTTGACTCTGCAAACATATATTTCAGCAATAAATTTTGTTTCTTTGCATATACGTGGTGATTCCACGAAGAACAAGTTATATCACTGAAAATTAACTGTATTAACTGTATTACAGTTTTAATGGTTATCTGTGTATAGATAGTTTAAGGACTAGATTAAAGGTGAGCATCTTCAAATTATTTAATTTTAGAATTAAAATTGATTAATTAACTAACATGTTAGATGACATTCTCATCACTCTATAATTGATTTGCTAATGAATCGTTATTGTAATGATATTATAACCTCAAATGCAAAATCGTAGTTTTTGTGCTTAGAATAGTGGAAACTGGAATGACTCATGACGAGATGGTGAATCCATGACGTGGGATAACTGTAGCTTTTAAGTAGAATTAAACTTTATGCTTTCTTCATTCATGTTAAATCATGAAATTGTTTGTAATTGTAAATTGAGTTCGGAGAAAAACCACTTATTTTGATGAGTGGAATTATAGGACAATATAATGGATTTTCTCAGCACTTTTTTAGTAGAAAAATCAGAACCTTACGAATCGTAGAAATTTGAGATTTTCAAAATTGAAATGAAAGATAATTGCGGAACCTGCTACTAATTTACACATTATAGGTATCTCTTCTGGTTCCTGAGTAATTTATACTTTCGTCAGTAACTCCTACTATACTGCTAGTAAACTTCAACCACTGGCCCACCAATTGAGAAACCGTTAAAATGTCAATTAAGTTCAATAAATTTGTTTTGAATCTGAATACTGCAACATTTTACACAATTTTGTTTGCTGTGGCCTACAGCAAACGTAGACTGTAGATTGTAACATGTAGGTATGGAAATGCATTGCCATAAGTGGTTTTTGTCTTCATTTTAACCAAGGGAAATGCATTTTTGTAGGTATTTGGAGCGTGATAATGCCAGCGAATAGACCGAAGCAATTGATTCGTTTTGAACGAGGAAAGAATGGAAAGTCTAACTTAGTTTTGGATGAAATCGCACTCAGTTCTATTTTGAAGAAAGTGGGGACTACAAAAGTAGCGGTGATTTCTGCAACTGGAATATTTCGAAGTGGAAAATCTTACTTTCTAAATTATGTCCATCGATATTTCACTTGGGAACAAGATGAAGATGAAGATTGGATGGGCTGGGCTTGTCCTAACACCAACCTCGAAGGATTTGCGTGGAAATTTGGAAGCGATATCGTTACTTCGGGGATTTGGATTTGGCCAGAGCCCTTGATGGTGAAATCAAACAGTGGAAAAGTGATTTCGCTTCTATTGATGGACACTCAAGGTTCTGTAATAGTAGAATTAATATTTTTATGTTTAAACAGTATAAGAAATTTAATAATTAACATAATACGTTATCATCATTATATATTAGATTCCAAAAGCATAACGTGATAGTTACATAGATAATAATAATAAGGTAGTTATTTTATCATTACAATAATATTACCATTGTTATTATTTAGGTACGTTAAATGAGTTCACAACTGAAGATGAAAGTCTAGCATTAACTACACTCTGCCTCCTACTCTCTTCCGTTACAATTTACAATGTCAAGTATGACATTGACCAGGAAAACATTCAATTAATCAAGAAATCTTTGGAGCTATGTTCCCAACTGATTCAAAAGGACTGCCACCTCCGAGATTTGCTTTTCACAGTTAGGGATTGGAGTAGGCCGAACGAATTCGGGTTTGGAATTGAAAATGGCTCTAAATACTTGGAACAAAAATTAGAAGTAAGATCTGGACTCACGGAAGATGCCAGAATGTGCAGAGAACTCATCAAGGAGAGCTTCAAGCGAATAAGTTGTTCACTGTTTCCTGATCCTGGAGATAAAGTGAAAAGTCCTACCCATACTGGCCATTTGGCTGATGTTGGACCGCTTTTTGCGACTACGGTTGAAGAAATCCCGATTTGTTTTGATGTTGACAATTTACATGATAAAACTGTTGGGGCTAATAGCATGGAATTCCTGAAGAAATTCAAAACTTGCGTAAAGTTACTGAATGAGCGTCAAGTACAGCCTTTTGCATTAAAATTTCAGAAAAACTCAACACATGAACATGCTTTTGAAATCTACAAAGAATACATGAACAATCACCCTGAAGAATTTTTCAGCGCTGAAGACGTAAAAGTTGTACACGATGTAGCTCTGCAGAAATCTGCGAGTTTTCTGGAAAACGAAAATAGAGGGACACCTTATGGAATGATGAAGGAATTGCAAAATCAATTTGAAACGATTACTATGCAACACTACCAAACAATCGTATTAAAAAGCGTGAAAAAAGGAGATGAGCTACGAAAAGCATTAGAGGAAGCAAAGATTGCTGCTAAAGAAATGTATTCTGATGGAATTAAACAATGCTTTTCGAAGAATTCAGTTTCAGAAAAACATAGTCACCTGAAACACAATATGCTGAAGGAAGAAATACTGTCGACTTTCTCTGAGTCAGTTCCGAAAATGTACCGACACTTGAATTTCGAGCACCAAGTTAAAAATTTGGAAAAAGAATTTGACAGCATTTATTTGGAGACGAAAAGAAACTGGCAATTCAGAAAACAAGCTTCGATTAATTCGCAATGGGAGTTGGATCGTCCGACTGCTCTGGAAGAATACAAGACTAGGATGAAAGAAGGCCTTGGAGGTCAATCCTTTGTTCAACAAATCGTTCTTCGTAATCATCATGAAAAAGTTCAGAAATTTGTGGTTGACAAGTACTGTAGATCTTTCTTCTATGAAGATTCCGCAGCAAATCTCGAGGCACAGCTGAGAAATGATATGAACGAAGTATTTGAAGCGCTTGAGAAGTCGAACACTGAGAAAACCATTGAGGCGATTGAAGGAAGACTAGAAAAGGCACTGGCCACTGCATTGCAAAATTATAGACAAAAGTTATCTGTCATGGATATAGAATTGACAGAGGAAGA
Source organism: Tomocerus qinae (assembly GCA_020055645.1). NCBI lineage: Eukaryota > Metazoa > Arthropoda > Collembola > Entomobryomorpha > Tomoceridae > Tomocerus > Tomocerus qinae. Next base: position 26,892,249 of record CM034546.1, on the reverse strand, counting down.
TTTTATCAATCGAAATGTTCACACCAAAGAGGAAATGAAAACCTTGTTTTTGGCAGAAATTAATCTGGAACCGGAACACGTCAAATCTGAATTCTTAAACCAACTAAACTGCGAGTTGGACGAAATCAACAAATCAGCTACAGAAAGATTTCAATTAGTAATGCATCAATATTTTAAGTTAATTGAAAACAAGAAAAGAGAAATCCAAAATGAAGTATTCGAAGTTTTGGATCGTGGCTACCGTCAGGACCTTTTTAAATTCGGATGGGCAGATGAAGTCGGAAAAAATGTACTCGAAGAAACAATAGTAAAGTTCGATACGGTCAAGAAGAACTTCAAAGTTCCTTCAAAGATGTTAGCCCAAGCTCAGAGCGAAACAATGGACGCCATAAAACAGAAAATCAAAGACATTGATGCAGTTAGAGGAAAGAAAATTTTTCATTATGAACAGGGAGCAAACAGACTTGTTGAGGAATGCTTTGCGTTGTTCAAGTCCAAAATGGAAAACCTTGAGGACATCGATTCTGAATATTGGCTTGAGAAATATCGACTTGCCACCTTGGAAGGTTGCACGAAAGAATTCAAGGATAAATGTTTGATAAAAGAAGAATCTTGGCTGCAGCCATTTGTTAAAGCTTTGGAAGAAAATACTACAAAATTCTACGAGGGGGAGGTCAAAAAATTATTCTTGTTGGAATTACAACAAAGTAATTTGGAACAAAGTAGGGCAGAAAACGAAGCGACTAAACTGTACCGTGAAGAGATGGATAAACATTTTAAGAAGAAGCCATTTACACTTCCTGCAGAACTTTTTTCTTTCCACTCTAAAATTACAACAAGGATCGTCAACGAAGTGGCTCGGCGACTTAAATTGAAAGAAAACCAAAAAGCTAAACTGATTCGCTTTATCGACGAAGATTATAAAACCTACGAAACGATAAATAAATCAAACACACCAACTGATAATGTATCAATTGGAATAGACTTAGGAACAACCTTCACCTGCGCTGCCATTTATGAAAGAGGGCGCACCAGAATAATTCCAAATGAAAAGGGAGGTGCTACATTTCCCAGTTACGTATCCTTCACACCTCAAGGAGAACTGGTGGGGAATCCGGCTAAAGAAATGGCTCACTTTTATCCTCAGAATACTATCTTCGACGCGAAGCGTCTCATTGGAAGACGGTTTGACGAAAAGGAAGTGCAGGAAGATATAAAAAACTGGCCTTTTGATGTCATCAACGACAAAAACGCACCTAAAATCAAAGTGATGGTACAAGGCCGTAAAGAAATCTTTGCACCGGAAACAATTTCGGCTAAAGTTCTCCGTCATGTCAAAGTTATGGCTGAAAAACATTTAGGAAAGGAGGTTAAGAAAGCAGTTGTGACAATCCCCGCTTACTTCAACGAAGGTCAACGTCAAGCAACTAAAGATGCTGGAGAAATTGCGGGGTTTGAAAAAGTTGACATTATAACTGAGCCAACTGCAGCGGCCATGGCTTTTCATCTGGAAACACAGGGAGTTCGGCACGAAAGGAACGTACTCGTTTATGATTTGGGAGGGGGAACTTTTGACGTCGTCGTGCTCAATATGAAACCAGGCGGTGTCATCGAAGTAAAATCCATAAATGGTGATACCCATCTTGGCGGTGAAGATTTTGACGGCAAACTTCTAAATGAAATAGTCAGAAGATATAAGGTGAAGAATGGAGTCGACTTGTCCGCTGGTAAGAATTCGCTTAAAGTTGACGAAAAAGCTACTGCCGCTAGAATTTTCCGTCGGCTAAGGAATGCTTGCGAGAAGACAAAAATAAACATCTCAGGGGGAGATAACATACATGGAGAAGTAAATGTGGACGCACTCTTGGGTGAAAAAGATTTGCTCGAACCCTTCACCAGAAAAGAATTCGAGGATCTGAATATGGATTTGTTTCTGAAAACCCTGGATGTAGTAGGCAAGGCATTAAAAGATGCTAAACTGGAAAAGGATGACATACACGATATTGTACTTGTCGGTGGCTCGACCCGAATCCCTAAAGTTCAGAAAATGTTATCTGAATATTTTGGAGGCAAAACTTTACAAGCCACTGTGAATCCTGATGAGGCTGTCGCTCGCGGTGCAGCAATCCATGCTGCAATTTTGAACGGAAATCAGGAACAAGTTTTGAAGAAAATGTCACTAAAGGATGTCACTCCTTTGTCATTGGGAATTGAGGTTCTTGGTGGTGGGTTTTCTAGCATCATTCCTAGAAACACTCCAATTCCTTGTAGTGCAACGGAAGATTATTACACTGCAGACAATTGTGGGATGGTGGAAATTACTATACATGAAGGAGAAGAGAAGATTGCAAATGACAACCACCTTCTAGGGAAATTCACTATGAAAGAACTTCCGAAGAAAAAGGATGAAAAAGTACTCGTGAAAATGTATGTAAACTCTGAAGGAATCCTTAAAGTAAAAGCTACATGTCCTAGCACAGGTTCAACAGGGGAAATAACCATCGAAGACAATCGGGGGAGATTAAGTGTAAAGGAGAAAGATGAGCTGAAAAAAGTAATTTTTATTTGATACTTATTGGTTTTTGTGAAACGGGGTTTGGCTCCATTTTGCATTGCAATGTTATTTGCAGTATTTCTTTAACTTAATTTTAATTTGATATTGAAAATTTTGTTTTTGTATTTAACAGGAATTTCTTAGCTAGGCCCCATTACGTTACGTCGCGGTCTGCTGCTGGATGCACAGGAATATTTTTTTGCATTGGTTTAAAATTGTGTTGATAATAAATTGATTAGATTATACCACACTTTTGTTTAATTTTTTATAATATTTTAATTTTGTTTTTTTTCCTTTCTCATATATATCTAGTTTGCAATTGTTTTTCAGTGGCAAAATAAAAAATGTCAACACGTAAAAAATATTAATAACCATAATAATGATGGAAAGAAAAGTATCTTATCATATTTTGTTATTGATTATATTCATTATTTATTATGCCGTCAAGTATATTCATTGCAAATTTAAGTACATTCATTACTGTTGGTAATAAAAGTAACATTCTAAATTTATTGCTACGATTTTTATAATTTTGAGAAGGTTTACTAAGGGGTGATCCACATATTACGTCAACATATTAGGGAGAGAGGGGATAGAGGAAAATGCTTACACTTGTTGACAAGGGGGAGAGAGGGGGTCGAAGCTCATGATTATGTCATCAACAGAAATTAAATTTAAAAAATTAGTAGTTCAAGAATCGCGTAAAAATAGACCTAAACCTGAAAATAGACATTCTGATTCTAATTAGTTCTGGATTTTAACCCTTGAGTGCTTTAATAAATAAAATTGTAGGCCTCCGAATTGAATTAGCTTTTTTTAAATTTTTCTGTACGGTAGGGGATACGGACCAATGTTGACATAATATCATAGGGGGGTCTCGCAAATGTTGACATGGGCAGAGGGAGGGAGAGGGTCCTAAATTTTTTGATTACGTAATATGTGGATCACCCCTAATATAGATATTGATTTGCAAACTGGCATTTCTTGTTAACACGTTAACAGTAAGTCTTGAGTAAAACATTGAGGGTTGCATTTGCTAAATAATTAAGAAACTTAATTGTTGCTATAAATAATTATGTAACAATTAATTATATTTTAGCAACCTTTCAATAAACTGTATGGTTAATGTAAATTTACCAACAGTTAGCTTAATAAACATTATAATACTATTGTTATTTGCACGTAATAAAATGGCGGAAATATAATTTTTAATTAGATTAACCTTACACTTCATCAAGAGAAATTTACAAATTTACAAAGCGTATGATAATTTCATTGTATGTCTAGTATATATAAGTTGTGTATTTTTACAACGACTAGACTGGTCTCCAGGATCTGCAAACCATTTTCATGCATATCTGTGTGTATTCATTTTTTGGACGTTATCGTCACTAAGACAGTTTCATATTATTAATTTCATATTAATTTCTTCGCTTACCCTACCAAATTTTGACAATAAAGCATGTTCAAATAATTTATTCTCAACTCGTCAACTAAAAATTAAGCTAGGTAGGAAAATTTCTAAAGGCATAAAATGATACAAGTTAAAACATTTAAATACTTGGGTAAACTACATTGTAAATTTGATTGCACTGCTGTGCGGCGAATGTTATGTTATATCTGATTATAAGGAGTTACATGAAAGGGGTTTTACAGTTATATTGTCTAATAAACCATGGACAGTTGCCTGTAAAAGATTAAATCACAAAAAAGCATTAATGTTTGCTAGACAGAGTTTAGGTTAAGTTTGATTGCAAAACAACATTTTACCTCCTTAACCTACCATTTAGCGTAATTATAGTGTGAATGAACATAGCTATATAGGTTTTATATGATATATAGTAAAAAGTAAAAATGATAAATGTCTATCTTCTAAAAATTATCTTACAAAAATGGAATAAACCAATTGTTGTTAAATACACAGGAGGGAAATAAATACATGGCTTAAGGTTGTATGGGTAAAAGTTCTATTTTGCAAAAAGTGTACAGGAGAGTTAGTTTTAATGTCATTTTATTTAATGGAACGGCTCAATGACTGCTGACCGCTAAAATATAAAACCAAATCCAAATTGGATGCTTTTTCATTGATTTTAACAGTAATTGATTAAATTCTGTAATTCTTTTATTCATTAATTATGATATGCTTGGTGTTTTGGAATAAAAATCAACAAAAATGAAAGTACTTATTTTCATGCAGGTGCTAGTACTAAATTGATAATTAGACATTCATGACATTCATCCTGTCGATACAAAAGCTATATATACTTTGCTACTTATAACTATTTACATTGCACATAACATTTTCATTGTGCCCCTACTGATTGTAAGTATGTATTTTAAAACCCCCAAAGTAGACATGGAGGACACATCCCCTATTTTTACTACTATTGGTTTCCACGATCTGTAGATCATTCTCATCTGTATATTTTTATATTCATCTTTGGAATGGTATCGTTTCCAAGATCGCCTCATTCCTCGGCTAACTTTACGAATCTTTCCCCAGCATGAATAGTGGCTATCCATGTCAAGAGGAAGAAGACTACCATTCCAATGAAGAGAACTCGTTCTACAAGGGTAAGATTCCCGAATGATGTGATCAAGACAAGATTGCATGCAAAAATGGTTCTTGTGATTAACGAGCGAATGGGAACGAGGAAAGACCTATAGCATCCTTCATAAAGATTGACAAATATCCGGGAAGATATGTACATTTTTACCAACGCCTCTGGTGTACGGGCCGAGTCTTTTGTGAAGTATTTTTTTCGTCCGTATCTATTAAGCAAAATATGGTACTAAGTTTATACACAAAAACAACTTTTTTTTCTGATTTTACAATACAAAATTTGTTCTCATCAAAATTAATAATCCACAAAATGGTTGTAATAAAAATAAACTTTGAAGTTGGTCTGAAAAGAAATCTAAGTACTTACTTCATTTCTTGAATAATGTGGTACATGCAAAAAGTACTTGTTAGTCCTGGCACTAGGAGTGTCCCCGCGAATGCACATAATCCCGAAGCAGACATGAGAAGAGCAGTTGCATAAATAATGTGAATTATTTGGTATCGATATTGCAGTGGAACGATAGTTGGCAGAAAAATGATTTGTTTTTTTGCTTGGTAATAGAACAGCATAAAAGCCAAGGGAAGGAGCATCGACATATTCAATGCGGTATGTATTACTCGGTTTATTTTTCTTGTTATTGCCAAATTTGGATCCTTGAAATACAATTCTAAGAAAAAATAATATTATAAGGCTTAAAATAACGCTATCATAACATAATATATATTTATAGATGGGTAAATTTTTCTTAGTCTACGATTATATAATACAGATTTATAATAGTATATGTGTACTCATTTTAAAAAAATGAAGTTTCTTACTTGCATATTTAGGAAGACTCACAAGAGATGAGTTTGTCATGTGATTGATGAGATCCACGCGGTAGAAATTCATTGTTACCATAATGCTGCCCAAAATTAGACATGGAACCATAGCAACACTTGCTAAATTCTCAGAACTGTTTCCTACAATAAAGAATACGTAGAGAATTCTAACAACACTGAAAATCGTGTGAAAAATGAAACCAATCATCATCACGTAATACCTAAACAAGCCGAAACTTGAAGTTGATTTTACTATCAACTTTTTCTACTGTCCCATTTATAGGGTGAAATCCCAGCTATGTAAGCAACTGTTATAACAATGGACAAATTTCTTATAAAAAGTTGAGAAAACATTTTTGCTGTTCCTTCTCAACTCAACTCCTGAAGATTAAAATAAATTGGCAAGTATTTCTCAGTTGGAAGGTATAAACTAGTAGAAAGCCAATGACGCAAAACATTCGAATTATACCTAAAACTTTGGTGACCTGCATGGCAATTATTATTTTCCGACAATGTGGCGATAGTAGTATCTGATTCTAGTGAGTTACATAAAAAGGGTTTTATTTGTTATTTTCTTATAATGACACACTTGTTTTTGGTTAGTGTGCAGACTACAGACATGTATTTACAGGAGACATACCCCTCTAAAACCAATAAGAAAAGTTTTTCCAAACCAAGTTAATAATCCCAATAATATTTATGATTTTAATAATTGTACCTGGTCTTGCAAATTATTGGACACGATCGACTTGTGGCGCTTAAAATAAGTGTTTTTTACAACAGCTTTTAATTGCAATTTATATTGACAATGCATTATATTATAAGATATACCTTGACTACAAAAACAAAAAAATTATTTTTATAAGGTACGGTTTTAGTGTCTATGATTATATACAATGTTTTGTATGGAGGCGTAATTATAGTGTGAAAATAGCCATATCTTATTGTGTGTAAATGTATATCTCCTATAAACTGGAGGTTACAAATTGTTATTGTTCCCTATATAACCATCTAATGAATAAATAATCATGCAGACACTTTTATTATTCTCGGTAAATATGGAATTAAAACTCTCGGTGAAAACATTTTAAAACTTTAAATAACTGAAGGATTTTGGACAGAGCTTAATAAAACCCATACTAAACACAACGAAGGAAAATTTAAGGCTGGAAACTTTACAACTGAAGGAGCATGTAAACTTAGGCTTTTGGAAAATATCCATTATCTCTAATCAATGTGGTTGTTTTACTTTCATACAAGGTGATTATTTTCATTTCCCAATATTTCATCCAATAATTTTGTCTTGGGTTTACTAAAAATAATACAATAACGATATATCTACAGACAGTACATAATATGCACTTTCAGAAAAGAAAGGCATCATTTAAACTCAATTTTTATACCAGTTTATTTACACATTTCAAACCACCAATCATTTCTTTAGGTCACTATGGATTTGTTTGTTCAATAAAAATCTGATATATTTCTTAGTAATAAGCAATATAAATGTCTCTATATGAAATATCATGCAAATCTATTCCATATAAGCAGGGCATGAAAAACCCAAAAACCCGGGTTTTTGGGTTATTGGGTTTTTGGTTGGGTTTTTGGGTAGCAAAATTAGCAAAAACCCGGGTTTTTGGGTTTTTGGGTTTTTGCTATGAAATGGGGTAAAGTGAACACCCAAGGATTAGAGCAGAATATAAGAACTCTAGTTTAACCCTAGACTACATGACATACGAAATGAACTGTAACACATGACATGTCCCAATTGGGATTCCCATTAGTCCCATTTCGGATTGATTCCCGCCGCCTCAGTGCACACGGTTTCGAAATGATATGTCCCAAATGGGACATGTCATGTAATACTCAAATTCCAATCAAACTGGACTTATGCTACTGATCAAGTCATTGTTAATTCTGAGCAAGTATTTAAAACCTGACCCAAATATAAATGCTAACCCAAATATAAAGACTGACCAAAAATTTTAAATTTGACGCAAATGTAAATGCTGGCCCAATTGTAAAGGCCGACCCAAATATAAATAGTGGTCCAAATATAAACACTGACCTAAATATAAATACTGACCCAAATATAAATACTGACCCAAATATAAATACTGACCCAAATATAAACACTGACCCAAATATAAACACTGACCCAAATATAGACACTGACCCAAATATAAAGACTGACCCAAATATAAATACTGACACAAATATAAATACTAGCCCAACTATAAATACTGACTCAAATATAAATAGTCACCAAAACATAAATTTAAATACTGACCCATATATATATACTGACCATATAAATACTGATCCAAATATAAATGCTGACCAAAATATAAATACTGACCCAAATATAAATGTAATTTGTAATTTAGCATATTTCCATCTCGATTGTATCTGTAAATCACCGATTGCATGACTTGTCCCAAATGGGATTTTTCCGATTATGAAACAGTGTACAATCCCATTTGGGACATGTCATGTATTAACATAGTAATTAGGTCCCATTTTCATTTCTTAATTTTTAAAAAATCTAATTTATGGACAAAATTACTTGAATTTAAAAATATAAGCAGAGAAACGCTTTTGTGAAACATACAAAAATCCACGATGTTATGCGGCATACCTGCTCAAAGCTAGAGCACAAGAAAGTCAGAAAAATCCCATTTGGGACATGTCATGTAGTCTAGGGTTAAAATATCCGTTATTCCAATTCCTTAATCTAAGAATCAACGTAATAGGCAAATGATACAAGTATTTATTTGTTTATCAATTTTTTTATTGTTGACATAATTTGTTTATCTCAATATTTTAGAAATAAATGGAATATTTTCAATATTATAGTTTGAATTTCGTCTATATTAAGTCGCCTCCATACCTAATAATAACTACTATAACTTGCAAACCGAATATTTGATCAACATACTTTTGACATTTGAGTTTACCGTCAAATTACTACTAATCGAATCAACAAATTCTTTTACATTATAATAAGTCTTCTTCCAGATCGTTCGCATAAAGAATCAAAATAAATATTATTTTAATTTGAATATGGAACAATAATAGTAGAAGTCCAGTGAACCACAGTAGATGGCGGATGCTACTGCAAAAACCCAAAAACCCAGCAAAAACCCAAAAAGGCGGGTTTTTGGGTTTTTCCTAGGAAAAACCCTGCCTTTTTCATGCCCTGCATATAAGGGTTAATTGTACCAATTAATAAAATAAACATTCATCCATTTTAATGTAATATGTAACAAATTTAAGTACCAGGGGAGATTATTTTATGAATGATTATCAATCTCAAGTAATAAGTAATATTTATTGTGGTAAGTAATGTAAGGAATTAGCGAATATACAATTGTCCATTAATAAACTTTACATCCATGTATTTGGTCGCCTATAATATTTACAAAGCAAATAACATTTTCATTGTGCCCCTACTGATTGTAAGTATGTATTTTAAGACTCCTAATATAGACATCGAAGATACGTCCCCTATTTTTATTACGATTGGTTTCCAAGATCTGCAGATCTTTTCCATCTGTATATTTTTATATTCATTCTTGGGATGGTATCGTCTCCAAGATCGCTTCATACTTCGGCTAACTTGACCAACTTTTGCCCCAGCATGAATAGTAGCCATCCAACCCAAGAGAAAAGTGGAAACAATTGTAATAAATAGAAGTCGTTCAATATATTTAAGTTTCCCAAATGAAGTGATCAGAACAAGATTGCAGGTGAAGATGGTTCTTGTGATTAACGAGCGACAGGGAAGGAGGAAATCTCTGTAGCACCCTTCATAAATATTGGCAAATATCCTAACAGATGAGTAAATATTTACCAACGATTCTGGAATACGAGCCCAGTCTTTTGTGAAGTAATTTTTCCTTTCGTATCTGTTAGGCAAAAATTGTTAAACAGTTCCGATTCATAATTAAAATAAATTACAATAACGTAACCATTGTTGTATTAAAATTGAATTCGGGGAAAATTTATGTACTTACTTCATTTCCTTAACAATGTGGTATACACAGAAGGTTGACGTCAGTCCTGGTACTAAGAACGTCAGAGTGAATGCCACTGCCCCCAAAACAGCCAACAAAAGAAGGGAGGCGTAAATCAGGTGTATTATTTGGTAACGATATTGGGGCGGAACGACAGTTGGTAGGAAAACAATTTGATTTTTTGCTTGGTAGTAGAATATCATTACAGCTAGTGGAAGTAGCATACAGGCCTTCAATGATGTTTGTATTAGTAGGTCTATTTTTCTTGTTATTACCAATTCTGGATCTTTGCAATACAATCCTAAGAAAAAATTATTGTAATATCGATTGGATAATAAAGTAGTTTGATATATATTTTTCTCAAAATACCAAAAAATTTTGATTTTTGGCCATTTTTGCTTCATTTTCGGCAAAAAGAGCCATCCTTAAATACAACCTTGCCATGCCCTCTCCGAAACTGATTTCTAAATATTGTACTGCCTATAGATATTTATAAAATCGTCAACAAAATTACATTCAATCATTGAATTCATTTGTTATTACTAATTTCAACAATAGAATAAAAGAAATTACTAATTTCAACAATAGAATAAAAGAAATTACTAAATCTTTAAGTAGAAACCGAAAACTTAAAGGGATATATTTAATGGGTCCCTGAAAAAATTTAAAAGTCCCTGAAAAACAATTGAAACGTCAATTGCTGACTTTGTCCCTTCGTTTAATTAATGGGTCCTTATGGAATTATTTAAAAAGTCTCTACAAATTCTGAAATGGTACATGAACAAATATTAAAACCAATTTTTACGTTAATTTTCATCAAATTGTGTTAGTTTTAAAATTTTTACCATATTAATTTTATAAATACAAAATACGATTTTCTCAAATTTTTCATAAATAAATATAGTGATTTTAAAAGCGATTCTAATTATGTTTTCAAACAAAATTGTCTCTATATTAGAATTAGATTTCTTACTTGCATATTTAGGAAGATACACGAGAGCTGAGTTTGTGAAGTGGTTGATGAGCTCTACGCGGTGATAATTCATTACCATCGTAATACTGCCATAAATTATAGCTGGAGCAATAGCAATGCTTGCTAAATTTTCTGATAGGTTTACTACAATAAAGAATGCGTAGAAAATTCTACCAACACTAAAACTCGTGTGAAGAATGACACAACTCATCATAATGTAGTACCTAACCATGTCGAATTTGGAGGATGATTTTACTATCAATTTTTTTGTATTGTCCCATTTGTAAGGTGAGATTCCAGATATATAAGCCATTTTTATAACAAAGGCCAAATTGTTAACATAAAGTTGAGAATACATTTTCGGGCTTCCCTACTCGACTATTAAAGATTTCTTCTGACAAGTTAACAAATAAATTTATGCGTATGTATAAAAGTCTCAAGACGGAATGACATTCCAATTTAAAGAAGAGGTAAAATATAAGTTTGGTTTGACGTCAACGCGGGATGGAAATGCTAAACATCAATTAGGTGTCACCTGGTTTTTCAAATAATCTCCCAAAATCTCTGGAACGCTTTAAAATTACAGGTTTTATTCAGTCTCAACAGGGTACACAATTTACCAAAATTTAGGTATGCTTACAATCACAGTAAATTTTCCTTGTGGTAAAAATGGTAATAATCTACTTTGTGGTAAAAATGGTAAAAATCTTCCTTGTGGTAAAAATGGTAAAAATCTTCCTTGGGGTAAAAATGGTAAAAATCCATTTTGTGGTAAAAATGGTAAAAAATCTACTTTTTGGTAAAAATTGTAAAAATCTTCCTTGTGGTAAAAATGGTAAAATTCTTCCTTGTGGTAAAAATGGTAAAAATCTTCCTTGGGGTAAAAATGGTAAAAATCCGTTTTGTGGTAAAAATGGTAAAAATCCATTTTGTGGTAAAAATGGTAAAAATCCATTTTGTGGTAAAAATGGTAAAAATCCATTTTGTGGTAAAAATGGTAAAAAATCTACTTTGTGGTAAAAATTGTAAAAATCCACTTTGTGATAAAAATGGTAAAAATCGACTCTAAAATTTGTAGCACACATACCCTTTCCTGGCAGGGGGCAAAATGATTTTTTCAGCTACCAAAATACAACATTCCTTTTTCCCACATTTTTTTTGATTTTCTGATAGCAAATAGTCAATATTTTGTCGAAAGCTTGAAGAATATTTTGAATAAATGTAATTTGATAGCCTTTTTTATACGTTAGAAATGAACTGTTTTAAGTGTTCTATTTTTTCTAAATTTGTCAAATTAACATTTAGTATTCAATGAAATTTGCACAGAAAATTTTATTGGGTTAGTGTTTTAATAATTTTTTAAATTGGTAAATAAGGATGATTTTATCTCACTAAGTATCCTTGGTTATTAACCGCACTTCAAATTGAAAAGCTTATAATATGCAAAACATTTGTTTGCTGTTAAGATATTTCATATTTAAGCGCCAAATTTTATTACAAATTCTGTAGAAGATTACAAAAACTAGTTTTTACCATATTCTACCAAATCAAGGATGCTTTATCTCAGTTTAAATGTCTCTATTTTGGCCATACTTTAGCCATTTTAAGCCCAAATCTTTTAATCAGCAGACTAACCATTTTTACCGACCGGTCACAAAATCCTGTTTGTATTCTATCAGAGCTCAAAAACGAAAATGGGTTTTATCAATTTTTGTATGGTGCCAGATTTGTTTTCAAGCTGGTAGACTACATACCAATGTAATTACCATGGATAAATTACACATTTTACGGTAATTATATAATGAAAACCATGATATCAAGTAGCTAAATATTATCACAAAATGCGAACTGTAATTTTATCGGAAATTGTCTCCTGAAAATAGAGATCATTGTATAAACCGTACCCTAACTGCTATATAATAAACGCCCAGGGTATTTGCAAAATAAACTAACCGCCGTTTACTAAGGACGCTGCGTTTTTTTTATAATTGAAATGGAAAAATGTAAAGTACAATAATGCTAAAATGTGTATGTCGCCCGTTTTTACAGTGTTTGAATAAACACAGTTTATTATAGACCCGGTGTTTAACGTATATAGCAAGATGTAGGTTCCCCGCCGTTTATTATAGGTTCGGAAGTTGTTTTGATGGAACTACTATTTGGCTGTTTCGTTTCCATGCAATTTGACAGAGTACATTTTTCAATATTTAATTTTGTGAACTAGTTTTCCTATGCAAGTAATTACAGACTACAGTACAGAAACAGTAAACACTGAGTAACAGCCAGGCGGCAGCAGAACAGAAATAATATATAATTTTAACCCGATTTTTTGATATGGCATTTTTTATTACATTATTTCATGGTCATACATAAATTATACTTTACAAAACAAACGTTAGTAACCAAAATAAATTATGTAAATGATAGTTTTCTAGTAAATTCTGTAAACTTTCGTCGATTTCTATACAATATACATGTACAATAAAAATAGCCGTAACAGGAGAGAATATTTCATGAATAGCAACAGCTATTTGAAGTTGTAAATAATATTAATTCTCCTATACGTGTAAATAATTAATTGGTGAACATACATCTACCAATAACAATGATCTTAAATCTAAGAACTTCGCTATAACTATTTACAATGCACATAACATTTTCGTACGTGCCAGCAATTGGCAAACATGCATTCTCTATTCACCTTAAATCTATGTATTTGCTTACTTATGACTTTTTACATGGCACATAACATTTTCATTGTGCCCCTACTAACTGTAAGTATGTATTTTAAGACTCCCAATATAGACATCGATGACACATCTCCTATTTTTATCACGATTGGTTTCCAAGATCTGCAGATCATTTTCATCTGTATATTTTTATATTCATCCTTGGGATGGTATCGTCCCCAAGATCGTCTCATACCTCGGCTAGCTTTACGAACCTTTGCCCCTGCATGAATAGCAGTGTACAAAATACCATTTACCACTTACCAGTGGTAAGTGGTTTTTAATGGTATTTAACGTTAAATACCACTACCTAAAAAGTAGTGGTAAGTGGTATAAATGGTAAAAATGGTAAAACATAGTTTCATTTAAATTTCGTGTTTAAATTTTGAACAAAATTAGGGGGCAAAGTACGAAATAGCTGAGCAGATGATCATTGTTGTCACAAATTGATAAGGGTTCATCAATCAGAGTAGGATTCAACCAATGAGGGCGCTAACAACCCTTGCCGATTGAGAAATTAATTGCAATTAAATTAGCATCAATTTTAAATGGACGATACCATATACAATCTTTCTTTCTTCATTTTTTTATAACTTTTGGTGTACAATCAAATAAATATGATTAATTTAATTGATATTAGAAATATTTCATAGAAAACTAAGTTCTAAAACTTATATTTTAGGAAGTCTAGTGTATCTGTACTCAGCTGTCTAATCAATCGCTAAAATTTACCATTTTTACCATTAAATGCATTTTTACCATTAAGTGCATTTTTACCACTGTGATGGTAAAAAAGGCTAAAAAGTGGTAAATTTTGTACACTGATGAATAGTCGCCATCCAACTCAAGAGAAAAGTGACTGCCATCCCAATGAAGAGAACTCGTTCTACAAGAGTAAGTTTCTCGAATGACGTGATCAAGACAAGATTGCATGCAAAAATGGTTCTTGTCATTAACGAGCGAATGGGAACGAGGAAAGCCCTATAGCACCCTTCATAAATAATGGCAAATATCCGGGCAGATGCGTAAATATTTACCAACGCTTCTGGTGTACGGGCCGAGTCTTTTGTGAAGTATTTTTTTCGTCCGTATCTGTAAAATATTTTATTATTTGATTAGAATTAGTGAATTGAGAAATTTTTATTCATTATTGTGTCATTGTTTAATGGTAGCATTAAAAATTAAAATTCCGGGTTTCATTTTATTTAATTTTATTTAATTTTGAACTTACTTCATTTCTTGAACAATGTGGTATATACAAAAAGTGGAAGTCAGTCCTGGTACTAAGAGCATCCCACAGAATGCTGATATCCCAAACAAAGACATGAGAAGAGCAGTTGCATAAATAATGTGTATTATTTGATATCGATATTGGAGTGGAACGATAGTTGGCAGAAAAATGATTTGCTTTTTCGCCTGGTAGTAGAACATCATAAACGCAAAGGGAAGCAGCATCGCCATATTTATTGCAGTGTGTAATATTCGGTTTATTTTTTTCGTAATTACCAAATTTGGGTCCTTGCAATACAATCCTAATAAAAATATTATGAAATATTATGAGGATAGATAAATATTTGACCTACATCTAGATTAAGATTTAAAAGAGTAAAATTTTGAGAAATTTAAATGTACAATTGTTTTGACCCATTTAACGCTGACCTACGCTGCTTACGCAATGAAGTTAAATCATAATAAAGATAAGGTCATAAAGATTCTCTAAAAATGAGCTAAAATAAGCATGAATAAGCCTTTGGTTAAACAGATGTCATTGTACTTAGGGAAAAATTTAAAAGTACATTTATAAGTATGTGCTTCAAAGCTTGAGTAGTTTGTTAATTTTTAAAAGATTCTTACTTGCATATTTTGGGAGATATACGAGAGCTGAGTTTGTCATGTGGTTGATGAGATCAATGCGGTAGTAATTCATGGTCACCAAAATGCTGCCATATAGTAGGGCTGGCATAATAGCAACACATACTAAATTCTCTGATCTGTTTCCTACAATAAAGAATACGTAGAACATTCTAACAACACTGAAAATCGTGTGAAGAATGAAACCACTCATCATAAAGTAGTATCTAATTAAGCCGAATTTTGAAGTTGATTTTACTATCAAACTTTTTGTACTGTCCCATTTATAGGGTGAGAATCCACATATATAACCCACTTTTATAACAGCCGCCAAATTGTTAACAAAAAGTTGGGAATACATTTTTGTTAACTATGTCTCTACTCAACTACTCAAGATTTCTTCAGACTGTAGGTGTAAGAGTGTCAAGACGGAATGACATTTAAGCAGAAAGGTGAAGTGAAAAATTTGTTTGATTTGACGTCAATGCTCCATGAAATATTTGATTACGGTAAACATCAAATAGGTTTTACCAATTCATTTATGAATAATATCTTTAAACTCCTTTTGATATTTATGCTAAAACAAAATGAACGGTTATGTTCCGCTTAGGTACTCTGAAGCAAAATATAAAAGTTGTGCATGGGTAGCATTTATTTTAATAGTTATTTACTACCTGAAATATTGTCTGCTCGGATTTTTCCAATCAGATCGCAAAAACAAAAATATGTCTAATTCAATGTTTGTTCGGTAGCACCTTTGTTTGAATATACAGGGCCATCACTTTTAATATTTCCCCTACCATAGCCTCTTTCTGACTAGGTATGAAATCTTCCTATCATTTTTGTGAATCTAATAAGCTGAATTAGGTCAATACCGGCGAGCCAAAAATGGACCGAAAATAAAAAGTTGAAAATTTTCATAAACACTGCGTACTTTCCAACATTCCAACCCTTAGAATTTGCCCAGGTTTCCAAAAATTATTATTTCCAAAATGTTTCCAGAATTATTATAAGCATCACAGTAGTAATTTTCCTTCAATTTCCATCAAAACCGGAGGTGGTGAATTTCCCAACTGTTTGTGTATTACTCGAGTTTTGACCAAATCTCAAAAAAGTTGTAAAACTGATAAAAATTGGAAGATGCGATTCTTATATTGCTATAATTTTTGGAGGGCCTCAGACAATTCCGAGATTTAGAAACCGGATAGAATTTCAAAAAAATTAACTTTTTATTACCAAAATTTTATGAACCAATTTACTACTCACCAATTTTGACGTCATTAGATCCACAGAAAGGTTCCCTACAAATATATTGGAACTACTGATACCTTTTTGGAAGTCAGCTGTGGTAAGGAGGAATTTTGTAAGTCATGACCCTGTACATATACGAGCGCAATTAGTAATCACTATGGATATACATACCTTGGGAATTGGAAGTAATAATATATAAGGAAACTTACAATGTCCAACAAAATAAATTATCTTTATAGCGATTGTTTTCCTATCGGGGATGTTTCCTGAAAATTGAGGCCAATTGTGTATAATTGGGAGCTTATACCCTTACATCTAAAAAATTAGATCCTACGCTGAATAGTACATAAAGGGGTTGGCACTGCCCAAGTTTTATCGAGTGTATGAACTTTATACTACTTTTCAATATCCTGAAGCTGAACTTGTTTTGATGTAATCTATCTAATAGCTATTTTATTTCCATATAATTTGACTATTTGACTACATTTTTCAATATTAAATTTTTTTAACTTAGTTTCACTAACACACATAGCACACATATAGTAATACGCGAATGTAGAACAGAAAGACATACATTGCTCGATAAAGGAATCTTATGTAGGTATTTAAAAAAATATATGATGGAATTATCTATAATCAAAATTTTGTGGCATTGGCGTTAGTTAGTATAATTTCAGACTGTAGTAAGCCGTAATTTTAATCCATAATACTAGTCAGGCAGTATAGGCATTTTTTAACAGTTCTAGTTGCTCTGCATAATTATTTTAATTTGAATATATTTTAATGTCGCTCATATAATTATCGGTCAGTTAACATTGACAGGCCTAAATATTCATTAGATAAGATTTGTGTTTGACTTACGTGGCTGGACCCTGAACCGTGACGCAACTAAAATAGAAATTGGTGAATAAATACTACTTAATATGGGTCTACTAAATTATCTATGTCAATCTTTCAACAACATGTGTATTTATTATATGTTACAAAAGATGTAGACAATCCGAATTTCTTTCTTTAACTCAAATTATCTATTCTTTTGAATGGTCCTTGATTCATATCGTTGAGATTTCTTCGTCACAGAAATAATATGGATTCGGATGGGCATTACTAACTTCAAAGTAGTCTAGATGTGGAGCAGCTTTAAGTAAATTCATGATGTCTGAGATTTTGAAATATTTGGGGGAGACTTCTGTGCAGCAATCAGTAAGTATCAGCAAACCTCGAAGTCCTATATAATTAAAAAAATTTCATTAAAGGCACAAGCAATTAAAAATAATACTAAACAATATTTAAATTATAATTATATCATACGGGGAAAGGGAGTAGTATTTCTTAAGTCTTTCCCAAGAACATATAGATGTATTAGATGATCATCAATATATTTCATTTCTTTGAGTTGTTGTAACCAAGAAACGGATGGCCGATTCTTACAAATTTCGCAGTCTACTCGTATGCCTATTTCTTCCACATTAGTGTTGGACAATCCCAGTAGGAGATTATACAAGGCAAAATGAACTTTTACAGAAGTGTAAATTTCTTTAATATTTGGAAACCAAGAAGAGAAATACACGCGGAAAAAATCCGGGTTGCTAAAGCTGTAATCCAATGCGTCAAGTTGAAAGTCAATTTTACGATCAAACTCCGTTTGACCTTCCGTTGATTGACTGATTGTCAAATTAAAAGTTGTCTTTTTATGAGCCAAATATGGAAATGCTTCATTGAAGCAAGAGTTCCAACCGCCACGTACACAAAAAACATTCAAACTTGGAAAATTACTGGTCCAATCAGCAAAGGGCATTAAGTCCACTGTACTACTCAAGTCAAGTGTTTTCACATTTTTCATTACAGGAATATTTGATAACATCTCCGTTTGAGCCATTGATCTTCCACCAGAAACATTATTTAATGCAAGTACTTTAAGGGAGTCGCTTATCTCACTTAGAAAGTTCCACATAGCTCCAGCTGAAATATCTTGACGATTGATTTTATCACATCCGGAAAAATGAAAATTTTTCAACTCGAGAGTTTCGAAGGACCATTTCAAATCTGACAATGAGGACAGATGACCTTGATCAAAATATACCGTGTTTTTATTCTGGACTGTCTGGACATCCATTTTTAATGCCGTTACGGATTTTAAAAACCCCAGTTTTCGAATGTCCACAAGCTGGCCAATACAATCATCTACATTTTCTTGGCGACAAAAAACAAAACCAATTTTTTCTATATTCGGCATCAACTTTGCAAACATAGTTAACCATTGTTTTGAAATGCAAAAATCCGTGTCCAGGTCTTCTTGGTATGCTTCTTGTATTGTCAATACTTTTATGCTATTGTATTCGACCTCACCATCAGGGATAAGAAAATCTTTTGCAGCGTATGGGTCATATTCTGCAGTAATATGGAACGCATTTAAGTTTGGCATATTCTGTAAAATGAAATTAAGGTCCTCGAAGCTCAAGGAGTACTTGTAATTTCCATTACGGCCGCAGCATTCAAAAATCAATTCCAATCTTTTAATAGAATGTCCAAAACGAGGAAATATTTCTCTAGTGGTAGAGAATTCGCAACCACTTTCAATTGAGATACGAAATTCTTCAAAAGGTAGCTCTGCAGAGTTTTCCATCGTTACAAAAAAATGCATACAGGTTCGATAATTCAATAACTTCAATAACTTCAATGTACTTTTCTTTTTAGTATAGGAATAACATTTGTATTCCAGAGTTGACACACTTTGCGAGCACATTTTAGTGAATTCAAATCCAAGTATGAAAACACATTCTGGAAAATCTAGACAAAAAAGGAATTACCACAATTAAGTCTAATTTAAAAAAAATTCACTTTAGTTACAAATATATTTACAAAAATAGGAATTTTGTAAATAATACAAAACGAGACTTAGTATATGACAAGACATTTAAATGAATAGTGGTACTTTGTTAGTTAAGTTCAAGCAGGTATTTAGTAGGGGGCGGGGGGCGCAGCGCCCCCCCTAAATCTGAAAAAAAGAGAATTTTTTTCTCAAAAATGGCCTAAAGTTGAAAAAATTTTTCGCGCTTTGCGCGAATAAGTCTTATTTTTAGTATAAGTCTTGCTTCCGCCCCCCCTTGAACAAATTTCTAGATAGGTGCCTGGTTAAGTTAGTACTAATAGGAGTGTTAAATACTAAAGAGGATAGGTTATGGTTTGGTTAAGCAGTGTTAAGATATAAGGTACAATAAATACAACTACTAAAAACTAAAACGACTGGAGTGTCTCAAAATACAATTCGCATAACATAACTAAATATATTGAAATTAATTTACCTTAATTTCCAAATCACAAAAATTATACCTTTGCAACTTGCAATGTTACAACAATGACGAAATCGGTCAGAATAAAATAAACTACAAACAACGTCACACGATTTTCTATAACACATCCATACAAAGATCTGTTCATTATAATACCTTGCCATACAAAAATCCCTTGTGTAGCACAAAGTAAATAGAAAATATTGCAGTATATCAAAAAAGTTAAAATAGAAAAAGCTACTATAATTTTTAAAATTTCAATTCTTTCACATATCAGGTAGAAAATGTTATTTTTTTTGTTCTCTGAATACTTGTGACAGATAATTATCTGATATACATACATATTATAGTGCTTTAAATGTTATTAAAGAATTTTAGTACATGCTTAATAATATGCTTGGCCGGGTACCGATTAACTTTAAGCATATTAAGAATTTTTGTACGTCTTCTTACCTCATTCGGAAGAATTTTGACCCCTTCTACGCAGTCCGAGACAAGAAAACCGCCCCAATGGATATTATTCGTCATTTTTTATTTTGTTGTCGACTTAAATATTTGGATCGGAGGCGCACTTATATAGAAATTAAATTCCTGGGGATTGCTACTTTGTTCTGTAAGATAAAAAGTACATAAGGACCAAATTCAAACACATTATATTATATAATATATGAGGAAAAATGCCTTTGTTTAATTTTTGAGTTGAACCGAAATTCGGGGACGCAGCTTTTTAGTTGGTTGCAAAGGTTGTAACTCTTTCATGAGTATTAAATGTGGCCCAGTTGCCAATTGTATATAGCGATGGTAACCAGAATCCATCATGTCAATTCAAAGATAACCGAGTAGCAAGGCCCCAGAGAGGGGGGGCACGTGCCTCCTCCGAAATCGAGAAAAATAAAGAAATGTTTGTCTAAAAACGCAAAAATTCGCAATAATTTTCGCGCGAAGCCCGAAATTGTGATGTGTTTTCTGGGTGCCTCCCCCCTTGAAATTTTTTTCTGGCTGCGGCCCTGACGAGAAGCGTTAACTCTTTACTCTATTACCCATAACCCAAAAGAGTGAAGAGGCATCTCTCGATAACTCACCACTCTTTACTCCCTCAAAAAGAGTGGTTAGGGTGGAGCTGAGTACCCCTCTTCTACTGTCTATTTAAAATTACCCTATTATTATACAAAATTCAAGAAATTTGTATAGCGACTTCTTGCTACTCTTCAACATCCTTTTTTCCTGTCGTATTCCAGTCAACCAATAAATTTTTCTCTTTTTGCCAAGGGGCCATTCAACTTCAACATTCAACTCATGAACTAAATGACTCAAACATTCTTCATTTACTCTGTTGTCTGTTTGCTAAAAACATTACTGTGTCACTGTTCACTTCCCTTCAAATGTCAAAAGAGTGATTCGAGTGGAATTATCAAGAACGTGACGACATAACTAGGCCATATGGAAAATAAGAAACTGTAATTACCTCTAGTATTTTATAGAAATTATCTACCAATTCCAGAGCCTTAACTTTTAATTTTCTCTTCTCAACTTTCTGCAACTGATGATCAAATAACTTAAATGATGTGATGACTTAATTCCATAGTTTCATAAACACGTGCAAGATTTTCTCAAATTTATATTTCGTTTCATTTTATCGCCAAGGATGCCAAATGCCAAGGAATGCGAATGGAATAAATCAACACAATAAACAACAGTGCTGTGCGACTGTGTTGTATGTTTGTATCGTGTCTCATACACGTCGCGATTTGGTTGCAAGCAGGGCAGGGTTGCTTGTTGAGTTTTTTATGGGTTGGGGTGTTTTGGCAAAACATTCACCCCCCTCTTCAATTAAAAAACACTGCGCACTGCTTTTTTTGGGTTTTTTACAAAACATAAAATAATGTACAACAAAGCTCCATCTAGATACGCAAGGCATACTAATTTTGGGTCAGAGTGTACGAAGTGGGCCGTGGCGGCTACAAAAGAGGAAATTTTTTTTGATGGCAACATTTATGGCGGTTACACTTTTTTAAAGTTAGAAAATATTTTTGGCGGTAACAATTTTTTTGGGACTTTAAAATTATTTTTGGCAGCTAAACTTTGTCACACTTAAAAAGTTATTACTATGTACTGTCTTATAAAATACTTAGTTTATTAATACTATACTGGTTCCATAAGAAACTATTGTGGCATTAAAAGGAACATCGCAACAACCCTAATTTTGTCATATTTCAATTCAAAAATGAAAACAAATCAGTTGGAAACTAATAGTAGATTTGGCACTTTTAGACCTGCAGTGTATCGTGTCGCGATGGCCACTGATTATATATTAGTTTGCGTAAATTATTGTAATGTGTAGTAATGTAAATTTTATTCGTCGTGAAGATTGTTATATATTGTTGTATATATAATTATGTTCAATTTTAATTAACTATTTACATATTTTCAATGCATTGCTGTACTGCTTCACAATTAAATCTCTACATTATTAACGAAGGAATTTTATAGTCAATTTAATCAGTAAAATATTATAATGCATAGTTATTCACTACAATTGTTGATTTTGGAGGATGTATTTATTTCGGATTTTGAGGGTGGATAGTACCATTAGTATAATAACATTTGGCATTTTTGCAAATATCCTCATTTTCATATCCACATGGCCTACCATCCATCATAGACGGTTGCATTTTGAAGGACAATTCTCTTGCATTTCTAAATATACACTCAAGTTCTTCTCACTCTTAGTTTCTTTTTAAATGTCTGGAAGTTGGCTCAGTTGATGACTCACAAATGTGATCAAGCATTTCCTCGTCATTTTCACTATCGACTGCTATCGACAAACTTGTTATTAAAGAAGAGTGGAAGTTCTCATCGATTTTGATTTTCTCTGAGATATTCGCCATTGCTCGATGATATGTACTCCTTCATGTATTTGATACTGCATTACGAAAAACTAAATTTAGTCTCCCGATTGGACATAGGATCTTTATTGGCCATCATATTATTGTAGGCCCTTCTCACCTCACAATTCACTCCGTCATCCCGGTCGTGTGCAGCACCCAAATTATGGGCCAACAAGTGAGCGATCGTCTTGGCACCTCCGAAATATCTATTAATGTCTTTAGCTACGGAAACCCCAAATGATTGTTGTCTTTCTTTATCATTATAGCAGGCGGATCTTAGGTAAGCAAATCCTGAGACATCGGTACTGGTCTTCGTTTGCTCATTCAGTAGTAATCTGATGAACCGGTCTTCACCAGTGATGAAGACTGCCATAGAGGAAATCCATACCAAATCGACCACTCGACTTTAAGAATTTTGAATGCGCGCCTAGCACTGCAGTCTAAATTCTGGTTCAAAACGTTTCAGTGTTTCGTTAAGCTGTGCTGGTAAACGCAGCGGCACTGTAAAAAAGGCCCAATTCAATTAAACAAGCATGCTTAGTATATAGCCATATCTGCTTATTATATAGCCTTATATACTTATTTTATAGCCATATATGCTTATTAAATAGCCATACATACTTATTATATAGGCATATATGCTTATTGTATAGCCTTATATGTGCTTATTATATAGCCTTATATGTGCTTATTATATAGCCTTATATGTGCTTATTATATAGCTATATATGCTTATTATATAGCCATATATGCTTATTATATGGCCATATATGCTTAATATATAGCCATATATGCTTATTATATGGCCATATATGCTTAATATATAGCCATATATGCTTATTATATAGCCATATATGCTTATTATATAGCCATATATACTTATTATATGGCCATATATGCTTAATATATAGCCATATATGCTTATTATATGGCCATATATGCTTAATATATAGCCATATATGCTTAATATATAGCCATATATGCTTATTATATGGCCATATATGCTTAATATATGGCCATATATGCTTAATATATAGCCATATATTCTTATTAAATGGCCACATATGCTTAATATATAGCCATATATGCTTATTATATAGCCATATATACTTAATATATAGCCATATATGCTTCCTATATTGCCATATATGTTTAATATATGGCCATATATGCTTAATATATAGCCATATATTCTTTCGATTAAAAATTGTCATTTTTTGACAAACTTTGGACCTCAATATCTCAAAAGCGCCAAAAGATCCCACGGCGGAAAAAATTGCGTGTGTTTCGGAATCTTGCGCTTCTGATAGAAGTCTAACTTGCGTGGGATATTTTGGCGCTTTTTAGTTATTCTCAATTGAAAATTTTTGAAAATTTTCAGTTTATTCAAAAAATAAGGGTAGTATTGAGAAACGTCTGTACTAATCTACAGTCATCCCCTTGTATTTCTAAAAAATATTCCTTAATGATACTATTTTCCGTTACAGAGATATACTCGTCTCATATCACCCATAATTTTCTGCATTTTCCGTACAGTTGCACCCCCCTGAACAGGGGAACGGACTACTTTTAAGTTAATATAAAATGTCGGTTTTATTCATTGGTCGATTTTATTTGTATTTCCTCCATATCATGTTTTGGCAAAATATTGTTGTTTGTAAATACCCACTTAGAAAGATTTTCCACAATAATTTTGCTATCGAATCCTTCCCAAGAGTGCTTATCGTATTTCCCATTATCAGAATAATATTTTATTGGCTTCATGGCTGTATGTGGTTGGTTAAATGCTGCGGTTTACTGCACCTATAACCACAGTCATGTCCTTATTCATGGTTAATGCAAAATACCATCTGTTGTTGACAACATACGCAAGTAATGTATCCGCATTTTTTACCAATACATTTCGTTTTGATTTTGCACTCTGCTCCTGTAAATATTTATGATCCATTTAGCGACATTGTTCAGGAAAATTGAAAATGACCCATGTTTTGCGCAACCAACATTTCTTACCTCCAGAATTTGGATTTAATACTTTTTGGGGACCCTGAGGAAGAAATTGGCTACTCAAAGTTAATCCATTCTCTCCCTCCTCCTTGATTAACATGGCTTTGTGTATAGAACCGTAAATAAATAGTAAGTTATTAAATTGTGTTGAACAACCAGTGTAAAATCCATAGAATAGAATATACTATTAGTCACAAAGAATAGCATTACCAGCAGATATTAAACATGCGTAAGTGTCATTGACGGCAGCGTCTTCTTACACAAGTTGCCCACCATTTGATGTAGTAAACAACTTAGTAGCTTGAATCTAACCTAATTATTTTAGACAACCAATTTTTTATTTATGCATTTTTAATTAATTAACATTATGTAAAGGTGGGGTTGTCAGCATCTATTTATATATTGAGGTGGTATCGGCTCTTCGGGGTAACTAATCCCTAAATTACAAATAAATAAATTACCCAGTAGGGTCTAAAATTTTAAATTCTTTAAAAGATATATTTTTATTTATTTATTTTATTTAAAGAGTGACGTCCCCTTCGGGCTATTGCCCATGGGACCATAAATATTGATTTACAATATATATTTGATTTACAGTGTCTATCATTAATAAATTAACTGGGGTTATTTAAATTAGAATTTAAATTATTTCAGCTCTGGTATTTTTTACAGAGAGCTCACGTTAGTGGTTACATGTATTATCCTTATCTTACGTATAGCGGCTATGATGTAGTGTTTACATTCCGTATGAATTGCATAATTATTTAACAAGTATTTTTCACATATTGCCTGTAGTGACATCGAAAAGTGTTGATGCATACTGCTTGGCAATCTTCTCTTGACACATTTGTTCATAGTGCTAGGTCACATTAAAAAATGCTTATGTATCTAAAGTATGAATTGCATAATTATTTAGCGAGTATTTTTTGCTTGTATTAGGTATATATATTGCCTATGGTGACATCGAAGTGTGTTATATTTGTGCTATTTGGATAAGTGCTGACGTGTTGTGGTTGCAGATTTATAAACACTATAAATTGCGTGGCAATCTTTGACACATTTGTTAATAGTGCTAGGTCATACAAAAAATGCTTAAGATTCGTCATTCACTATATATGCGGTAAATGTGTAACAAGGTCATAATAACAATATTAGCAAAATGTTGCTAGGGTTTAGATATTTTTGGGTAATCTTATGAAATTAGTTAGATGTGCTTTTGTAAACTATTAAGTACAGTATGAATTAATTACGATTAAAGTATGAATTTGCTTAAATTTATGACTGCACAATACTAGGTACGTACAGTATGAATTATTTTATTACCTAGATCGTATGGTAATGCTTCAAAACTAAAATTGCTTGAATTTACGACTAAATAAAATCGGTAACTTGTAGGATCTCGGACGTGGCTCAGGGTAGATGGTTCTTGTTTTTACGGTCACTTTTAATATAGTTTTCGTGTTTTAAAAGCTCACCTTCCTTATTTGCTCGATATATTTCAGTCACACCATTCAGAGTAGTTGTCAAAAAGCCGTTTTCTATTTTTATCGTCAAATCTTTGTTTTTACTTTTCCATTCCTTGGCGGTGTCTCTTAGTATTTTTCCAATGTCAGCATCCGATTTTGTCAATTCCTGGTTGATATATACCGTTTTGTATGTAGTAGTATCTGTCAATTTCTTTTTTGGTAGCAAGTAATTTATGCTTGTCGTTCGTTCGTAGTAATTGAAGTATTATTGGCCTTGGATTTTCATGTTTTTTCCCGACTCTCTTCAACTCAACAAAATCAAGTTTCGGCAGACCTAAACTTGTACACATTTCTTTTACTCTAGCTTCAGTGGACTCTGCTGTTTCTTCCTTGTCTTCTGCTAAGCCGCAGATTCTCACAGTAGTTTTAAGGCTGTGGCGTCTTAATTGTTCATTTTCGATAGTCAATTTATCCACCTTTTTCTCCAGTTCAGCCACTTTGACAGTCAGTTCACTTATCTTAACTGTGCATTCACTATAGATTATGTATAACTGATCTGCAAGAGATAATTTTTTCCACTCTTCCAGTGTCTTTGTTTTATGTTTACTTTTTAGCGAGTTATCGGGTGTAGAGTCTGGTGTCTTTTCTACTGCTTGTTGTTTTTATTGCTTTTATTTTTTGCCATGTTGGAATATGTATTACCTACTGCTTTAATTTTTCTGTACAATTCACTTTGCTTGAGACAATATGTTTACATACTACGGAGTTGCCTGTACAGAGGAGCTCAAGGTCGAAAACCTTTCGCTTCTGCTTCACTCATGCGACTCCTAAAAGATATATTAGCAGATATGAAGGTGTGCCCCCTATATCGTGTGGGATCAATGTTAATGTTACCGCCACAGTAATTGATGCTACAATATCTAATTACTGTTTGGTTCTTGGAATTAATGTTATTAGAAGACATTACATTAAGTAAACTCACAATACAACAAATACCCAATCAACCTTTAAGAATTACAATAGTGTAAACAGTGGAGGGAATCCTCAGCATAATACTGAGAGGTAAAAAGGTCATCTCTCACAATAGTTAACCCAGAAAACGCGAGAGGGAACGTAGAGCCTCGGCCCTGAACTCAGATGTCAAGGAGAAAGACACAAAGGACCGAACTCGAGACACTTTGAGACTCTACCGGGAATCGCACTCGATTACCGGCAGGAACCCACACGTGACCCTGAACTCCGAAACCACGTGTTGAGTAAGGCGACTAAAGTCTAATTGGCTCCGAACTTAGAGTCCAACTAGACATACGTCCCTGACGTCAACCGGAACAAGACAGTAACCACAGCAACAGGAAGAAAGCAAGTCCCAGGAATCCCAATAACCATTTGAATTACAATTAACCTATTTCGGCTGCACTATTGCAGCCGATCATATGCACCAACGACAGCCAATTATTGCGATAATTATTTCCTTTGATCCTTGATCTAGGCTACAACTTTAGACTTTATCCCAGAATTAAATTTTGGGAAAAGTCTATGAAATTTATTACACATATTAAATTTATTCTTATTTATTATTTCTTTACCAACGACCTGTATAATGAACACAACAATGTATCACGGATGCATTATCTATCGTTTTAGTATTACTATGGTATGGATAAGCTTATGTGTCTTCAAATCTTTTGAGTAGCTAATGTAACTGACTCATTATCTCAATGACAACAAACGCTAACAACAAACTTCTCTAGAGCAATATTCATCTGATTTATAGCCTAATTGGGAAGCCATTGGTCAAGAAAGTCAGTATAGAGTAGTTAGTAACTTGTGGAGCGACCGCAAGGAAATGGCGAAATGACAGCTCCTAGTCATAAATAAAGTTATTCGTCAGAAAGTCATGAAGGTATACTCTCTCTGTTCATTTTAAATTTTT
This sequence comes from Tomocerus qinae, assembly GCA_020055645.1. Taxonomy (NCBI): domain Eukaryota; kingdom Metazoa; phylum Arthropoda; class Collembola; order Entomobryomorpha; family Tomoceridae; genus Tomocerus; species Tomocerus qinae. The sequence goes on along the minus strand of CM034546.1, from coordinate 26,863,903 downwards.
GTTTATGGACTTTCTAAATTATTCGCAGGGAAACCTTCATTATTATTATTATTCAGGGACATTTTAAATTATTTCAATTACCTAGTAAATATATTCCATATTTTGCTGTAAAAATATTTAACGAAGTAGCTTAACGATCAAATATTTATCCTTATCCAATTCTATGAGGATGAAACGTGCAAAAATCCATGCTCTGGGAAATAACACGATCAATTAAAACCAAAACCATTCGTGGTGGACGTGATTTTGATACTGCGACTGCTGGAAAGGAGGTTGAGAAGCCCAGCAGCTGGCTCGGTTTCACCACCGCTGATTGCGAAGGTGGGAGCGGTGCAATTAATCCCCTGATTTCGGCGAGAGGGAATCGGAAGACACGACGCTGTTAAAAACAAGCTACAGGAAGTGATCTGCTACATATAGAATAGCGAGTAACAAGTAGCGGACAATATGAGCTAACGAAAGAGTTGTCGGTAATGAGTTCAGAAGTGGTAGGAAGGTTTTCTGGGATAACCGCAATAAGGACGAGTCGACCCGAACAGTTATTAACCCAGGCATCACAAAGATAGCTATAAAAATAAAATAAAAAATTTTTTTCAGTTGTAATTGCTCTAGCAGCAACCATCTCTATTTTGTTTTGGTACAAACGAGTAAAACCTACCAATTCCAATTAAATCGACGAGGCTCAACGGATTACATCTTAATACCCCTCGGATTGAAATACCGTTCCTATAGTAATACCCCTCTGTTGTTCTACACATCGGATATCATAATTGATACCCCACACTTGATCCATCTCCTAAAAAATACAAACTTACACGACAACAAACAACACACACTAACCACAGCGGGTATTACGGGTATGTATACCAATATACCCATTTGTGAATGTAAAAATATAATAACCGAACTATACATTCTATATAGACATACACTGCCACAGGAATATAGGAGATATTTACCAGAACTCATCAACGAAATATTAGAAGTCATCCTAAATACTAATTACTTACAGTTTGAAGGTACAGTATTCAAACAAATCAAAGGGATCGCCATGGGATCCAATTGTTCGGTTAGCATAACACCTAACCTTATAGCAGCCCAAACACTGCAAAGAAGTCTCAGAAACATACGACACAATATTCCAATGACAGGCAGATTAGTCGATGATATCATCATAATCCATGATAAAAGCTATAACTATAACTTCACAGAAATATTAACAGACCCATTCTTCACCTTCACAACAGATAATGGTGATTCCCTAACATTCTTAGACTTACAAATAACAATAGATAATCAAACTATCACATACACTAATTACACTAAACCAATTAATAAGCATGAATTTGTACATGCTTATTCTCACCATCCCCAACATTTAATCGACTCCATACCCTATAGCCAAACACTCAGGATATGTAGAAACAATTCAGATCTAAACAACACCAAAACCCAACTTAGTGAGTGAAAGTGAATTATACTTATTAATATACTTATTATACTTATATACTTATACTTATATGAATTATACTTATTTCACTCATTAATGACATGCAAAGGGCATACATTAATGCAATACAGCATCCTCTTACACCAAAGACTTGGCTACTCATCAAATACCTATCACTCCATAACCCAGAGATATTAAGGAAACATAATATCAATAAAATCCCAGATCAACATACACAAACTGACACTACATATCTCCCATTTACATACAATGTATGCAGCCAACAAATAAATAAACAACTCAAACAATATATACATACGAATACAAATACTAACCAAGAAACACTACTATTAACAGTAACAAAGTTAAAAATAAAACATCCAAGTTTATTAATATTATCCACAACAAATACGTTAGCTAACACTACATTAAAATAAATAAAATAATAGAAAACCAAAAACCTTCCACCTGACCTAACCATCCTAACCTACCATTAATAAGAAAAAACCCCCACCCCTAACCTAACCTACCATTAATAAGGACCCCCCACCCTAACCTAACCTAACCTAACCTATATATAACTATATCTATATTAAAACTACCCACCACTAACCCCACCTAAAACTACCCAACACTAACCTCATTAACATCAACCATCATCAACCTCACTTAAAACTTACCCAACACTAACCTCAATAAAACTCACCCAACACTTACCTCATTAAAACTCACCCAAGACTAACCTCATCAAAATACGCAACACAAACCTCATCGAAATACGCAGCACCAACCTTATCAAAACTACGCGGCACAAACCTTATCAAAACTACCCAACACTAACCTCACCACCTTCACCCAATATTAACCCCACTATAATCACCCAACACAAACCACATCAATAATACCCAACACTAAACCTCATCAAAAAGTCATTAACATTAACCTAATCAAAAATTATCAAATCTTCTTACAAATCAGAATAAAAAACAAAATTCTTCTAATTAACCGAAATAAGCAGCTAATTTCTAATTAATAACCATAACAACATACAAATACATTCATTCTATATCTACATAAGAGGATTCAGACTCATCGAAGATACATACGTATCAAACCTAACCTAACCTAACCTAAATAATTGATAACATTAAATAATAAATTATTAATGATATAGTCATATTAAGTAATATTGAATAAAATTATATAATAAAGATATTGGATAATATTGAATAGTAATATTGGATAATATTGAATAGTAATATTGGATAATATTGAATAGTAATATTGGATAATATTGAATAGTAATATTGGATAATATTGAATAGTAATATTGGATAATATTGAATAGTAATAATATTGGATAATATTGAATAGTAATATTGGATAATATTGAATAGTAATATTGGATAATATTGAATAGTAATAATGGATAATATTGAATAGTAATATTGGATAATATTGAATAGTAATATTGGATAATATTGAATAGTAATATTGGATAATATTGGGTAATACTATTGAAAAATATTTTTGTACAGGTTGAAAATATACAGTAGCAAGTACCTTAACATGAGAAAATGCTGTTGCAGGATCTCCAAGTGGATGTAAAAAACTTCCCAAAGAAAGGAAGCATGTTGCTCAAAAATTCAGGGTTGGAAAAAAAGGGTCCCGTCGATATATTATAAAACCATATTACCAGGCAGTTTTTAAAAACAAATAAATGTCGTCTTTTTATTTCCATCAAAAACCATTTCCACACAAGAATTTCATAATAACATTACGCAACTATTTTTACAGGAATAGGACACACTCTAGCATCATAGTGTGTGGAATGGCAAATTTGGATTCTAATATTTTTCTGTATAGCAAATACATTTGATTGATAACTTATGTTTATTTGGATTCTAATAAGTTTTGATTTAGTGATATTGGAACACTCCTGGCTATTATTTAGCTGGGAAGTTGCACGGCAAAAACCGTTACGTTTTAAAACCCAAGTTATGAATTTACACTAGTCATTTTTAGTGAAGGTTAAATCTAAGCAAATTGTTTTAAATTAAAGCACATGGTAACATTCAGTTGGAACTTAAAAATTTTCAAAAGGGGCACACCTGCCAATTAATGTTTTTTTTTCATTTCAGAAGATTGTTGAGTGGAATCGGAAGCCATCTTATTTCAATCTTTATGCTCGTATCGTCAATTAGTCGTCGAATTATGGATAATCCAGTGGTGGTTTTAAAGTATGGTTATGAAGTAGATAAACCTTCCACGGGTATGACCCACCATCGATCGTTACTTTTCGTAATAAAAATAAATCTTAGGGAATTACATATTCGGCCTAGTCTATTTTTCTAGTCTAGCACGTAACTTGGGACTTGCATTCTTTGTTTGTACGTTTGTATAGTTTATTTTACCTGCGAAGGCTTGGACATGTGTTTAGATTTAAACTATTGGCTTTTAAGCATGGACATTCATCTCAGGTTTAAGGTAGATTACGAGGTATATACTACGAATACAAAGTATAGGTATAGGAGGGATGTTTGGCCAGAGGGGTTGGCCAAAGGGGTCGGATGAGTATATGGGGGTCGGCCGCGTATAGGTTGGGTTAGGGACATCGTTGGAGTATAGGGGGTCGGCCGTGAAAGTTCCGTAGTGGGTGGAATGAGGAGATTTTGTCTCCGTACCTCCACTACCCCCTGCACACATATAGACTTATTTAGACATATTTAGAGCATTGATGCCTACTAACAAATAAACTAACCTAACCTAACCATTTATTTTTGCAAATATAGTTTACAGATTTTAAAATTTAGACCAATCATGACCAATGTGCACACGGTATACAGGTTTAATGTGTGGATGATATATCAATATAATATGTACATTTATACGAGTGTGGCCCGACAGGCGTGATGTCGTAGAACACTCTGTCGAGCATTACGCTTCCCTCCTACTTAACTGCTTGCTTCGACATAAGTGCATGGTTTGTGACAATCTCCTTCGACCCATTTAAACTGAAATGCTCTGCAATCGCTTGCTTGCTATACACCTTATGAATTTCAGTAGTAGATATTATCACCTGCAAACAATCCTAAAACTTTAGTTAAGTGGATTGAAGTGCGCTGAACATTGGAATAATATTCCAGATTAGGCAGGCTTGCAAATATGGACATTCGTCCGCGACTTTTACATCGCAAATATGGACATTCGTCCGTGAATTTCGTATTGCAAATATGGACGTTAGTCCGCGACTTTCACATCCACCAACATAGTGATAGATTAGAGACACAGAGATTGCTAACTACTCCACCTCGTCTCTCACAGTCTCTTTGACTATATTAACGTAGAGAAACTCGAGCTATTGATATTGCTAGAAAAACTCGATTTTGTTTTGGCAAAATTTTAAACACCCAAAAATAAGATCTAAATAATTACATGTAAATAAAAGTGCACCTCTTCCTTAACTACACTTACTCGTGGATCGGCTGCAACGGCATCTCATTATATTGGAAACTGGTACGGTAAGGCATGGTATCACATAAGTCACATCATGATGAGTGCTCATAGTATTTATTATTTAATACTTATCACCCTATGAAGTATAATAATATAACGGAGTACGATACAGGTTACTGGCTAAAGGCATAACATAACATATTACTCCAGAGGGTTAAAATTAATAAGAAATTGTTTCCCCCTGATCTTCCCTACTTACGATGTCACACTTATTTATTTCACAAACCTTGGTTTGGCTTGACAGTATGAGCGTTTGGTCAAAACACTCATTCTGTCATGTTTTTTTCTCCTTTTTTTTACTTCCGGGTCAAACCTAACCCTAACCCTAACCTAACGCCACAATGCGTTGTTTTCTGGTTGAAATTTTTTTAAAAATCAGTTTGGCAAAAGAACACGTCAGATGGTTGGCTGGATTTTCCGGTAGCAATTCGCCATTCATATTTTTTTTAAATATTTCTAGGTATTCTGATAGTTGTAATCTGTTTCCATGTCTGTCTTTTGTTAAAATTGAATCGTCTTCCAAAACCTTTTCTTTGTTATTAGCTGCAACTCTGGCTTTGATGAGTGCAAATGAAAAATCATTTTTGTACATTTTTTTACAACAGGATTGCCGTCATTTAGGTATTTCTTCGCGGTATTGGTCGAAAAATCATTCGGTCAGTAATTTCTCCAGTGTCGTGTTTTGTGTTTACTATATATGGCACTATCTATGGTATATAACGGTAGTATATGGGATGTTCGTTCCGGCTACGTAGGTAACTACGTTGTACAAATATAAATATGATTACAAACAAGTGGTGAGCACACCAATATGTATTACTATATTTAGTCTTATCATATTAGATATTAAAAATTTAAAAATATCTTCTGTATTCCAGTAATTTATTGCCTAAATTCCTCTAATGTAGTGTAAATGAATGAGATACAATACGAGCAAACTATTAATACAAATGATTATTGACGCAATTCTCTAGATCTGGTCGAGACATTTGGATCTGTCTATTTGACGATAGCAACAACTCTTGATGTATTTTTTATCCCCTTTACCATAGCATTTTACTGATTTTACTTTTTACAAATTTAGACGGGAAAAAATCTGAAATAAACCAAACACAACACTTGAACTTCCCTCTTTTCAAAGGCGGCAATTTCAATCGCAACGAAAAAATATGAGGCACAATATTGATCATCCTTATTAAAATTGTTCCTCTAATAAAAGCAATTAAATTTTAAATTAAATTAGAAAGTTATGGAAACAATTTTTGATTATACAGATTATTTTTAAGTGTGGAAAACACCTTCACCTCCACATGTAATACAATGGCACCACAACGCTTTTGCTTGCCGTTTCTCTGTTCCTGTCGTCCAAATTACATCTAGCCTTCAGTTACTTGTCATGAATGTTGGTTTCATATTTCTTCAGTAATATATTTCTTCAGTCAGCACACCGTGTGCCTATTTTTTGTTAACAGAAATTCGACGTGCATCAATATTGACTATCAAATTCAACAGAAATTCAATGTTAATTAACAGTTTATTCAAGGTTGAGTTTTTATTTTTATTCCTTTTTTTGAAAAATTCGAAATTTTTAATTTTAGAACACTGTGCGTTTAAATGTCGAAATAACGTACAGTTTAACCATGCAACCTGACCGTCATCTTTTTTAGGTTGGGGGTGGTCCTACTACGAAGGTCATTTAGTGAGGGTAAAGTTTGGAGCTTGAGGAAATTAGCACCCACTATGCATTTAGCCTCCGTTCCTACCAAAAGCCCGTGTATGTGAGCTTTAAATACTTCTGAATAATATACTACTACTATATCACAAACTTCCATGGGTGTAGTTAACGATTCTTCTCTGGTATTTATATCAGCACTGATTATGTCAGTGTCGGTGTCTGGTTTTCTGTAACTTTTAAATGTAAAACTGGAATTGTGGTTTCTACTTAAACGACGAATAACAAAAGTTCTGATATAATTATGAATTTTACTTACGCATATCTGTGGTTGCGTTAGGCTGAATAAGGTGTCTTAAACTTTCTGCAACTGTTTTGTCTCTGAACATTTTTGTGGCATTAAATTCTGATAAAATTTGTCCAGCACATTGCCGGCAGAGATGTTTATCTGTAAGGTCTGTCAGATGAGGCCATAAGAACTATGGCCGTTGATATCGTACTATCTGAATTTGGGAATTTGCACTTATCATTGTGGCTAAAATAGCTAGTATTGTAATATTTCGTAATATGTAACAATAGTTTGCGCCATACAATAATACAAACTTAAAGTAATGAATATACTTTTTACTATTGTAACTGACTTAAATTTCATCCAGAAATTGACAGTTCGGGAACCGTACTTGTTCTCTCTCCCCCTTCACCCTTTTTAGGCTTATTCATTTTACGAAAAGAAAAATCGTAATGATGAGGGGTTTAATCACAACTCATACTAAAAAGTCATTTGTTGAGCTATAGTCAGAAAGATGAACATGTTTTATTTTTAAATAAAACTTAAAGTAAGCAAGAACAACCCACATAGCAAAAGGTACTTCATAATCCAATATTTTAAAATGTAATGGTGATATTTTCTATTATTTTCAATTTCCTTATTAAGGCAAAGCATTAATGCAAATTCACACATTTTTGAGATTAGTATACTTTTTGAAGAAATATTAATGTAATCGACAAAGGACAAAAGGTGGCCACAATTTCTTTCATTTACCAGACTTGCATCAAAAAGGCAAAAGGGACGAATTAAAATAGAATTCTGGGAAAAGCAGGTCACATTGAAAGTCTATGCGAATTAAAATTTATTACACAAAAATACCAACGACCTGTGTAATGAACAAGACAGTGTATAACGGATGCATTACTTATTCGTTGTAGTATTACGATATTATGGACAAGCTGTGTTAGCAGTAATTTTGTCAGTTCATATATGCCCATTTGACTATTTTTGGCCATTTTAGCTGTTTGCCACGGCCATTTCAGCCAGATATTGTATATATTGATTTTAACATTTATATTTCATTAGCAATTATATTATTATTATTTTCGTTTTGCATCTTGTTAATATGGGTGCGGTGCCCACCCAGCAATCCCTAGCTGCTGCTGCCGCTGCTTAGTTGAAAGGGTGGGGTTATTAAATTTTAGACTGAATGGGGCCTCACATTTTCATGAGTTTTTAAAAAAATAAGCCTAGTTTCCATTAGTGTTTCTAAAAACGGCAGTGTTGTCATGTAAGAATGGTATTGAGTCGCCCATCTCCGGTTTCAAAAGTGAGGAACGTTTGTCCGTTATGGAAATATATCGTAATATGGGAGATTGCAAAGAGCTTTATTATTTGCAAAGAGAATTGTGCAGAGAATTTATTATCTGCTTGAGAACCAGTTTGGACTGCTGCCAATATATATAACAGTATTTTTCAATGCGGAATATGTGTGTGTAGATATGAAGGAAGTATTATGTACAGAATAGAATCTTATTTTAACAGACTAGAGTAACATACTACAGAACTATTTACAATACTCTACTGATATTCTCTGACATTATACTCTACCATTCAAAACCTTACCAGTCCCTTTGCTGTCACTATGGTCATTAGAAACGACAATTGTGTATCAAGCTTATACATTCTCATACTTTAAGCAATATAAATGCATACAGGCGGTAAAAATACTATAAGTAGCAGAATGAGACAGACAGAATACAGTTATAATTCCAAAATAATTTAAAGGTGAAGCCCAAAAAAATTAATGTTGTCAACTACAAAGACAACATTGACGTTCCGAGGTTTTCAATAGGCTGATTTCCAAAATATAATCATTATTACCAAAATTCAAAAAAGTGGGAGGGACATACTCACACAGAAGCCTGAATATATGGTCCCATATCTAAATAATAGTACCCATGCCCGTCCAATCCCATTAGCCTTCATATTGTTGCACACATGGCCTTGTGAGCATGGGCTGCCCTTGCTTTATACTCCAAAATAGATACCCTTATTTTGTAGGTTGCTACACACGCAATAAGAAGACAAAAGGCTCTATTTACACTGCATCTGGTGATTTTTTACAAAAGGCCTCGCCCACCCAGCAATAAAAGTATAAATATGATTATTTATAATTATTGATAACTTTCAATACGGAAGCCAAATTCTGACCCGTGAAAACACATTTCGAGCTGCATAATTGTCGACTGTCACGTTTTATGATCTTAAAAAGATCACCTCTGGCAAAATCTCTCGCCCAAAGGCAAAGTATTAAAACGCAGCAATCTTTCTTCCTTTAGGAAAAAGAATATGAATTATGAATAGTATGATATACACTTAATTATATTTATTCATTAATAGCGGTATATTTTATATACCTAGCTCCAACTTCGAAAATGTGCATGTTTTTACGGGAATGTGTTTAGTTATTAACAAAAACAACTGTTTGTACACATTTAGGAAAATGTCTGTACTAGTTGCCGATTCATTTATTTTGAATTTGTTTTTTGTTAGAACAAAAAACGACCTGTTAGCATGACTGCCATGCAAATCAGTCCAACGAAAATCGACTGGAACAAAACCCTGTCCCATACACTTTGTTTTTGCTACTATAGTATCAATTATTTTATTAGTTATGACAATAAATAATTAAAAGCTGAAAATTGCAATAATAAGCTAAGGCAAAGAATAATATTGGAAAATATTAGTATCAGGAGCTAGGATCAGGTAGGTGTGAGGTTTAGGCAGGACTAATTTAGCATATGAAGGATGATAGGCTAGGATTAAGCATGCAGGAGTCAGAATTGACAATTCCCTATGCTAGCTTGAGGATAGGTATGCTGTGAGATAGGAACTAGGAATGATGTTGATGTTGTAGTTGTGAGGAATGAGGTACACACAACACACGAGAATACAGGGTGAGTCAAGGTAATGGATATTATTTTGTCATTGTGGAACTTTGACATAAATAATACAATGAATTGACTTTGACTACTACTAACACTAACTACTAACTATTTACTAAATACTTAACTAACTCACTAACTAAATATAACTTAATAACTACATAAACTTAAACAAATCGAAGATGAACGACTAGTTGGCGAGCAATTTCACGTAAGGGTAAGTTTGGGGCGACTTGAGCGTATTGGCAAGCAATCTCCAAATAAGGCCGATCTAGTATCGAAAGATACTTCAGGCGACAGAAAATGTATCCTCGGAGTTGTCCAAGCAACTTACTGGATTCTTCTGATCCCGACTAAAGGAGCTCGAAGGCTTTTATAGCCTTCGAGGTCCTTTGTCTTTTGACCCCGGATAATTAGATGCAAGTCCCTCATTATTATTTAATTTTTGAGGGATTAAAGCAGCGAAATAATACATGGGCTCTTATGGCCGAATGCTGCTTGCATCTAATTGTCCCTTAATTTTCCTAAGTTATATTTAGGAAAATTAAGTGAACGGAATTTAGGGAGTAACGGGACTTTTTTAGAAAAGACAATAGGGATTGGGTAGGTAACATAGTTTTTTACTTACATAAGTATAACTATAGCTAGCATAAACAGGTGCATAAACAATTCTAACGGTACTTTTATGCATGCAACTATAAACAAACTAGCTCTGGGTGCTGCTCTATGCGTATTAGCATAGACAGCTCCAGATTAAACAAAATAAGTATAACGACAGTCCGTTGTACCTTATATAGTGTACAAAACTTGTTATGAATCCAGAACATAACACATTCCGATTCTTCTTACATTTCAAACCAGACAAATATTTATTTTCTTGATATGTCGAAAACGAATAATATTTGGCCATTTTGAAAACAATAATAAGACGTACAAGTGAACAAATAGGTGTAACACAACATTGAATATATTACCGAGATTTTTCCCGTACATTTACGAAAGATACTTTAAGCCTTCACAAGCAACCCAAATACTAGGAATATTTAATCTTTGAATAGAACTTAAAAAGATATCTGAACTATAAATATACAGTTGCTTTTAAATAAAGGTGCATATCCATATTCTTATATGGATTCTGTAGAGAGGTTCAAAGAAACAGAATTACCGCCTAAATCAGCTTTTAAAAATGATCTAACAGGCAAAGATATAGATGATAATGTCTACTGCAATGCTCAGAAAGTATGGAAGGAATTTGGTATTAGTAATATGGGCGAATGGCATGATTTGTATTAGCAGATGTTTGGTTTACGCTTCATAACACAATGTACACGAAATATGGTCTAGATGTATGTCATTATTTCTCATTACCAATATTTAGTTTAGATTCAGCACTAAAGTTTACAGGTTTGTCTTTAGAATTTATTAAAGATCCCACAATGCTATATGGCTAGAAGGTGCAATACGTGGAGGGTTAGTAAGTTCGGGAGATTTAAGAGTGGCAAAAGCAAACAATAAATATTGCCCTGATTATGACGATAAGAAACCATCATCTTATGCGAATACTTGTGAATACTTACCGCATAATGGATTTAGATGGGCAACTGACGAAGAGTTATTTCTTTATCCTAATGAATGAATAAACAGACGGGGCAACTCGCTTCGCTGTTACTTTTCCTGACTCAAAGGTCTCTTATTTTGCTGGCTGAAAGTGAGCTCTCCCAAGTTTTATCAACTTGAGATTTGTCGCACTTTCTCCGCAGTGTCTTTCTGAGCAGAATCAACTTCTTGACTATACAATACAGTTGGGTTTCCCCATACATGCATTAGGTTTTCCCGAAGATGATTCTCCTCTACTAGATCGTTTATGCTTTCTAGATAGTAATTATAATACCACATCACTCTATCCTTTAAATATAGCCTGAGGCTATATTTACTATTTATCTAGCATAATCCTACGTTATTTTTTTGATTTTATATGCTCACAATTAAAGCCTACTCACCATTGGCGCTACACGGGGGCACGATTTTCTAGTACACTTTTTTATTTAATTTTATTTGTTTTCATTAATTTATTCTGTTCATTCGAACTTTTTGCAAGGAAAACTTAAATTTTGGCACTTTAGTATATTTTTGCCCCGCTGCTATCTGTTCTACAAGTTGCCGCGGTTTTAATTTTTGTTGGCTGGATTGGCTTTCACCGTACCAAGCCGAGTGAAACCAAGTGGCCGTTACTACCCGAGTGTAGCTAAGTGGCCGTTGCTCTTCTCTCTTTTCGCACTATTTCTCTCTCTCTCTCTGTCTTCCCTTTTTCCTCTCATTTGGTGTGGTTGGTTGGTGTGTCTACGTCTACAAGTCTCTGCTCTTAGTCGGGAAAATTTTGGAGGGATTTCGACAATTATTTCGCTTTTAGAATTATTTAATTTAAGTTATCTAATTTTACCGACATTATGGTATCAATTTATTCTTATTTTTTAGGTAAATAACATCCGGTAAAGGATTTGCTTTACCATCGAAATCTGTGTCTAATTATCAGTTGCGGGTTCAGTTTTAAAGCTTTTCACATCGCAACTGCGTCGGTGAGTTTTAATCTGGAAATTGTTTTTTATTTAGTCAATTTCTACTTCATGAGTACAACAGTTTGTGATGCGGTAAGAATAAAGATCGAAAGACAGACCAGTTTCGGCTGACGTTCAGCTAGTAGCTAAACGATAAACCGGCTTAAAATTAGCCATTAATATTAATGTTTTATTAAAACATTCAATTAGTTAAAGCAATTTTCTGGGGTTAAAATTGCTCATGAATTCTAAAATGAAGATGTTCAGGAATGATAGAAGTAGATATTTTAGATTCAATTATTTTCTTTTTACCTGCATGTCCTGTTTAATAATTGCGTTTGATTTTTGATTTAAAATAAATAGATAATTTCATTATAATAAATCGTTTATACCTATATTTAGTGATCGATTAGAGAGAGAGATTTCGAGCTACTCAAACATTACCTCCACCTCATCTCTCACAGTCTCATTTGGATCCTTTTGCAGAATTGTTGGATACAGTCTGACCCTCCTTATCCCCACTATCTCCAGTAATCACCTCAACAAACGATACCAATCCCGCTCCGCCCTTGTCACCGTCTATCTGTCTCACATTACTCATATACTACAACTGTCTTCAACTTCCCAAATAGCACAAGACCTTCCATCTTCTCCATACACATGTCCTCGTTCATCCTTTTCACCAACACTACTTACAAAGCCAAAACTTCGATCTATTGCTAGAAAATCTCGATCTCGAAGTTTTGGCAAAATTAAATTAAACACCTAAAAGTAAGATATTAAAAATTGCTAACCCTAATATTTTAACAGTTTGCGAAATTATAAGTAATATTCATTAAAAAATTCTCCCAGCGTCACCAATAATTTTGTCAAAACTTAAAAGAAAAACAAATTGTTTTAATCTTTATCTTGCTAAAAGTGAAAAGAATCTTGCAAAAAGTGTTCTTAAATAAAGAAAAACATTAATTAAAACTGGTATTACTGTCACTCCATCTCCTTTAGGACAGATAAACTTAAGAAAATAAAATTATTTGGTGAGGGTGTTCAATAATTTACTAAAGCCAACAGAAAAAGATTCGAAAACGGAAAATAGAAAGAAAGGGGTAAGTGGCGGTTTAGTGCCAAAACCTAATCATCCGCCTGATACGGAAGTTTGGCGCTGGGGGGTGTTACGTGTTAATTGAAAGTTGTATCCGAAAATTACAAACCTTTTAAATTCTGTACAGGGTATTACTATGAGTAGCCGATGTTTACATTGAAAAAATTAAGGAAAACGAAAAACTGCAAATGACTTCTACTTGGAGGTGTGATTTATTAAAGTGAAGCCACGTTTAAAGATCAATCTGAGAAACAGACGTTATGCTCACTCTAATCAAAAATACAAAAATAAATATTATAAAGCAGGAAACTATATTGTAGCAAAAGTGGCTTACAAAATCCAATTGTGGGTTCTTTTACACAATAGTATGATGTATGACTTCAAACATATTTTGCAGGCTCTCTCACCGTCGTTTTTACAAGTAATGAAGGTAGAAATCCTTGCTTGCTCACGTGAACATTTTCTTACTCTCACCATTTGAAATAAACTAAGAATAGCGGATATACAGCACATGAAAGCATATCTAGCCGATTTGACAAAAAACTTGCGTAGTAAAGGAATGCAGGCCTTTATCTATTCCAGATCGTTTTATAGCCAAATAAGTAATGAAAATAAGTTGGCTCACCATGTACTAAAACTACTTGCTGACAGATTTTATTTGATATAGGTAAATGGTTTTCCTGATGGCTTCCAAAATGCCATTTTCCTCTCTCTACATGTGAGGAATGGGAATAGGAACAAACAACTTTCAGGAAAAAAATCATTTTTAACCCCGTCAGTAGTTATATGGAAAAAACCTCGTAAAAAGGAAAGCAAAATAACTTTTGAATCCTTGGACGGATGTTGATGAAAATCGCTATGGAGACGCCCAATACTCATATCTCCAGAGGTATTTCGAATGGACCCAAAAATCACATTTCTTCATTTTCAAAAAATTCAAAAACGTTTTCAAAAGTATGTTTTTTCAAAATGTTAGCAAAAAGAAATTTTTTTTTGAATATGTGCTCGGTTGGAATTAAAGAGCTTATAAAGCTACACTTGAATGACATATAATATATGTCATTATTAGTGACCCCTGTGGGATGTCAAAGGTCAAATCTTGTGTTTTTGAAGAAATATACCGTGTGAGGTGTCAATCAAAAGCTAATAAACTCCCCAGTGTTAATAAATGTATAATTTTGGAATAATCATGACTTATAAAAAAGGTCAAAGGTCATATAGTGTAATAATTGCCCTTAACTTAATAACGTGGAATTAGTTCCTTAATAATGCAAATTCAGAAGCTAGCCATTTCCGAAAAGACACTTCGAAAGTGATTCGATCCAATTTGGTTGCAATTTTTAATACATTAGGTTTTATTTCAAATTGAAGTAACAATACAGAGTGGTTTAAAAATCTTATACTATATTACAAGAAGGAGGAAAACAAATTGCAAATAAAAATTCGATTCTACGATTTCTTGCGTTTTACTTAATACAGCGTTAGTAATGCTAATATAATTTTATTTTAACAAATGCAAATGCACTGAAATTGTTTTGTGAGACTGACGTTCTCTATTAGCATTTAATTTTTTCTAAAAATTTAATATGCCTAGGATTATTCTTGCCTAAAATTGTTTTAATTGTATAACTAGAAAATATTATTTTCTATTATTAAATAACAGATTCATGTTCTCATAGTCATTAACCGACATTGAAAATATTCTGCCTCTTGTCGATGTAGAAGCCTGAACTATTTTGATAATTTAAGCAGTTCGTGGTATTTACAATATATAAATCCTTGCCTACCGGCGGGTGACAAATTTTTAATTAGTAAGTTCTTTATGAAGTGATCTATAATATAGTCATTTGCTCATGTTCATGCTATTAAGATTTAAGTGAAACTATTTAAAACAACTTAATTTTGGTTTTCAATATTTAACTTGTAATTATGGGCAAGGGTAAAAGTTTTTGCTTCAACCCATTAAAAAACCTAACCACAAATTTCATAAAACCAACGGAACTACATTATCAACAAACTTTGTCCGTGATTGCAATGAATACCTTCCTAACCTAAATCTAAATTGTCAAAATTTCATTTGCTTTGTGTGCAAATTGGAAATTCGCCAAAATATTTTAAAAATAATTACCTCGAGATTGTGTCGTAAACCCAATGGACGATTCAACAAAAAGCAACAAGGTAATTACTAAGCCTTTACCTCGAATTACTTTTTATCTATAAAACATAAGCCCAATTCGAAAGCCAAACAATTCATGCCCAACAATCAAGGCTGTATTGAGTGGGGGCAAATACCCCTGGCCCCCTCGTAATCCAAGAGAAAATAAATTTTTGAAAATAGCAAAATATTTTGCGCTATTTTGGGATATTTGACTTTTTTGACCAAATATTTTCGCCATTCGCGCGACTATGCCTAATACGTATCGGTGCATGACATCATTCCCCCTTCCGAAGTCGATTTTTAAATACAGTACTGCCTAACATTCGTTATTAATTTAGATGTATAAATATCAGCGATTTTTTAAAATTGCATGACTAATGATAATAATAGTAGTCCTTAAATTTTCCATGCCTGTAAACGAAATAATGATAACATTGATTTCATAGAAAATGGATGCTATGAAAGGGAAACCACTACAAATTACGTTATGGAAGATGTAGAAACAAATCAACCTGCAGGACGGGAGGAGAATTTACATTTACTTACAAATGATTCTCCAAGTAATTCTTCAACCACATCAGGCTCAGTGGCAAGTGAAATAAGACTGACTGAATTAAATCGATCTATTACAACACCAGTGACGAGAAAGGATCTTTCATATAGAACTAAGATGATCCGGGCATACACTCGATATAAAAGTCGTGGAAAAATTATGTTCACGAAAGCCTCAAGAGTTGGGCCTATTGAAACTCCCAAAACAGATAAGCAATGCTGCGACTGCAAATCATTGTGTTCAGAATTAAAGCACAGGTATCAGAGTGTGCATACTAGAAAAGAGAAAATGCTAATATTAACTTGTACTCCAAAAAGCATGAATATTACTAAAATGGTAGAGTTGTTTGGCTGCACTACTTATGAAGCAAGAAAAGCATCTTTTTTAAAGTCAACTGTTGGTAGTTACAGTTATGGTAAAGTACATCTTGGTAGGTATAAGCTTTCAGAAGAAACACAGAAAAGAGTTTCAGATTTTTATTTGAGTGATGATGTCAGTAGAGTAAATCCAAATGCACAGCGTACCAGAACATTAAAGGATAAGAACACAGGGAAAAGAGTCGTTGCTGCACGAAGAGAAATATTATTTCCTTTGAAAGACGTATATGTCATGTATTGCCAACAGTACGTAAATGACACAATTTCACGTCTTCTCACAATTTTAGACTTTTACGTCCAAAGCAATGTGTGTGGCCCAACCACAAGGGCTTTCATAATACATGTACTTGTATATACCACGAGAACTTTGATTTGATGTTACGGGCTATTAAGGTGAAGGAAACTGTTGGAGATTTTATCAAATCTGCGCTATGTGTAAATCCTAAACACAACTGCTACTTAGGGTTTTGTGACAATTGTCCAAAGATGGAGATTTTAGAAGCTGCAGTGGAATTCAGGGACACCGAATTAGACCAAGAATTTGGAGAAAACTTATTAGATGAAATTGAATTTTATCAGTGGACACAAGTGGATCGTACCACTTTTAATAAATTTACCGAAAACGTGGAAACTTTTTTAAGCAGGTTTAAAACGTATTTTCCAACAATTGTTAAGCATCACTACATCATGAAAAAACAATCTGATTTCATAAAGCAACTGAAGACTGAAACAATTGTAAATGAGAGTAGCATTGTGGTTCAGGTAGATTTTGGCCAGAACTATTCTTTTATACTTCAAAATGCCGTAGCTGGCTTCCATTGGTCACATCAACAAGCAACAATTCACCCGTTTGTGGTACACTGGTATGACAGGGAGAAAGTTGATGTTACTTACAAAACTTATTTTATTATCAGTGATTGCTTGACTCACAATGCAAATACATTTCATGTATTTCGTAAAAAAGCAATGGAAAAAATTTTAGTTGGCCTGCCAAATATTCAAAAAGTGTACTACGTTTCCGACGGCACATCAGCTCAATATAAAAATAGATTCAACATGTATCACCTCATGAAACATGATGAAGATTTTAATATTTCTGCCGAATGGCACTTTACGGCTACATGTCACGGCAAATCAACTTGTGACGCTATGAGTGCTGTAGTAAAATGTAGTACAAGAAGGGAAAGTCTTTTACCAGGATCGTTGATTCAATCTCCAAAGGAAATGTACGCATTTTGTAAATCAAAATTAACATCTAATACATTAGAATTTTTATATGTTTCTGAATTAGCGGTAAAAGAATATGAAATAAGTAATTGTGAAAGAAGAGAAAAAGCAAAGCGTATTCCAGAAATTCGCCAAATGCATAGCTTTTACCCACAATCTGTTAATACCTTGCAATTAAAAATATATGCATCGTCTAGTGTGAAAAAAACATTTAATTACAATGCCACATCAGAAGCAACCAATATCGGTACTGTTAGAATTGGTTTTTACGTGTCTTTCTTAGAAAAGAGAATTTGGCATTTGGGGCTTGTGATTGGAACGTATGAGGAAGGCTTTGTTATAAATTCATTAATAAGAAATGGAAGATTGAACAGCTTTACATGGCCCACAATTGAGACGAAGGTAGTCGTTCGACAGAGTGCAATTATCAAAATAGTTCAGGCTCCTACAACGACAAGAGGCAGAATATTTTCAATGTCGGTTAATGACTATGAGAACATGAATCTGTTATTTAATAATAGAAAATAATATTTTTCTAGTTATACAATTAAAACAATTTTAGGCAAGAATAATCCTAGGCATATTAAATTTTTAGAAAAAATTAAATGCTAATAGAGAACGTCAGTCTCACAAAACAATTTCAGTGCATTTGCATTTGTTAAAATAAAATTATATTAGCATTACTAACGCTGTATTAAGTAAAACGCAAGAAATCGTAGAATCGAATTTTTATTTGCAATTTGTTTTCCTCCTTCTTGTAATATAGTATAAGATTTTTAAACCACTCTGTATTGTTACTTCAATTTGAAATAAAACCTAATGTATTAAAAATTGCAACCAAATTGGATCGAATCACTTTCGAAGTGTCTTTTCGGAAATGGCTAGCTTCTGAATTTGCATTATTAAGGAACTAATTCCACGTTATTAAGTTAAGGGCAATTATTACACTATATGACCTTTGACCTTTTTTATAAGTCATGATTATTCCAAAATTATACATTTATTAACACTGGGGAGTTTATTAGCTTTTGATTGACACCTCACACGGTATATTTCTTCAAAAACACAAGATTTGACCTTTGACATCCCACAGGGGTCACTAATAATGACATATATTATATGTCATTCAAGTGTAGCTTTATAAGCTCTTTAATTCCAACCGAGCACATATTCAAAAAAAAATTTCTTTTTGCTAACATTTTGAAAAAACATACTTTTGTAAACGTTTTTGAATTTTTTGAAAATGAAGAAATGTGATTTTTGGGTCCATTCGAAATACCTCTGGAGATATGAGTATTGGGCGTCTCCATAGCGATTTTCATCAACATCCGTCCAAGGATTCAAAAGTTATTTTGCTTTCCTTTTTACGAGGTTTTTTCCATATAACTACTGACAGGGTTAAAAATGATTTTTTTCCTGAAAGTTGTTTGTTCCTATTCCCATTCCTCACATGTAGAGAGAGGAAAATGGCATTTTGGAAGCCATCAGGAAAACCATTTACCTATATCAAATAAAATCTGTCTGCTATGCGTAATAATGCGTAATAAGTTCGAGACTGAAAAATTATTTTGGAAAATTTTAGTCGGCATCACGTTACACGCGGCAAGTACTAATAGATACCCGGGAAATGGAAACTTGAATGATTGAACCGTATCTCTAAAGATTAAACAGTATAGCCTAATACTCGAAAATGATGATGAAATTAAAAAATCTAATGGTTTAAATAAGGGAGCCATGAAGAACATTAAACATAAAACTTATAAAAGAGTCGCCTTACCAAACGAAATTAAACATTATCGTATGACATTAATACGCTCTAATAAGCAACAACTTTTTACTATGGTATGAATTCACAAGAGCCTGGAATGCCTGGAATAAAATGAATTTTGTTTATGATACTAATATATGCAGGTCCTATACTTTTCTGCCCAAGTGCTACTAAGTATATAAGCATTTATAAAGAACACACGCTACACGACATCTGACATCATCATGTGTATAAGTGCCACAACTATCGCAGATTTTAGGTTACTCTTACATGTTTTATTCATTGTAATCATTATTTTCTATAATATTCATAAATATTAAGTATATTTCCCTTTTTGTATCAGTAATAAATCATAAATTATTAAGTCAAGATTGACAGATGGTTAAGTCAAATGGTTAAGTAGTTTACGCTGCTATTATATTTATCAATGGCTATTTTTTCCAAAGCTAGGAATTCAATTATCTAAATTTTTGCAGGAACTGCTGTTGCCGTTGTGGCATTCAGTACCACAGTGAATATCATTCTTTTTACAGGGACATTTTTTACTTTGAAAGTTACCTTGCACTTGCAAATGGAATGAGAGGTGTACGATGTTACAGATCGTAATACAGTAATGTACTGGTGCCTCCGGCCACCCGGTTGTGTCAATTTCAGCGGTCCGTCGACCGACATTTACTTCACTTTCACTTACTATACATTCAATGATCCCCTTGGCACATTGTACTTTAAGATTACCATTTTTTAGTCTTTGGAGAACTTTACATGTTAAGTTTGTTGGATCAGTATTTTATCTGTCGATCCTGGGAATGGGAATGGCCCATGAAACAATACTGCCAACAGTAACTGCCCTCTCACTAAGCTTTTTTATACCAATTACCTTGTCGTTGAGTAACCTAAAATCTGCGATAATAATAATTTATAATTTAATTATGACTGATGCGAAATGTGCAATATACTTAACATTTATTTATGAATTTGTAGAAAATAATGATATTAATGAATAAAACATGTAAGAGTAACCTAAAATCTGCGATAGTTGTGGCACTTATACACATAGGATCATTCATATCAATCCTTTACAACCTATCCCTCCCAGTCGGAAACCTCATGGTTCGGTACCGCTAGCGGTACAGAGCTATCCCACCCAGTCTAGTCGGAGAGGGACATTATATCCCTCCCAGTCACCTTTCCCTCCCAGTCTACGACATGTATATGAGTATTTCTATGTTTAAATTTTTCTGTGATGCAATTATGCATACAGTTAACTTGTAATTTCTAGAATATCAACACATACCAATATTAAGTTATTTCGCGATTGTTTTATTAAAAAAGTGAAAATTTAGTTCCAATACATTTATATAAATTTTATTAGTAGTAATCAAACGGGCGTTTTCTTTTCTGCTGAAATACTTAAATAAATGTAATACCTATATAACGGGTATCTATAGAAACATCAAGTCAATAGGTACCTATATAAACATGACGTAATATAAAAAACATAAGGTAAATAGGTATCTTATACAGTTAGAGGACTTATTGTTAATTAGAGAGGCAACGAAAGTTCTGACTCTAATTGAATGTTCAATTTGAGCATTTAAATAAGCAGTATAATCGTAGTAAGGCCAACCTGAGTATGCTATGTTACATACGGGTTAGTTAAATTTGAACAAAACTAATTTCATCCACTGACAAACGTAATTTCGTCCGCTGACAAAAGTAAATTTGTCCACTGACAAAAGTAAGTAAGATTTGTAAAGCAATATTCAGGGGTAAATCTTGGAAATTAAATTTTTTCGTTAGCAACCAATCGACGAAGCCCATCCTTAAGACTTTTTTTAAAACTAGTTACCTTTTTAATGGCTAATTTATGAATTCTCTGACTAACGTGTTTCCGCTTTTGAAGTCAAAATACACTTAGGATTCTGAGTTTTCTCTATTCTTTGGTTGGGAGTGCGGCGACTTAAGGAAGAGGTGTATCAGATTTGATAGGCTTTTTCTCTTTATCCTTTCTGTCTCCTTTTTAAGATCCGACGTCGGTGCTGCTGCGGGGGGTGGGTGCAACTTAACTTTTTCTAAAAACATTAATATACATATAAGCAAAATATTCCTAACCAATAATGACAACTGGTAATAATATTTCACTCAAATTTAAAAAAACGGTTAGATAACTGTTAGACAAAACTCGTCGTTTTCTTTCAACCCATAATAGCGATAGATTTATTGTAAACACAGACATATTGGATCATAACTATCTCCAGCAACAGACAAAAATGTCTTCGTAATCCTTCGTAATCACAAAAATATATTAAAACCTAAAGGGCCCTTTCCTTTGTGGTCATCCTAAATAACAATGTTGGCTATAAAATACAATGAACGATATGGTAAACATTGAGGATTATTCCGACAGGTCAACGGCGGGAAAGGAAATGACAAAACATAACCACAGACAGAAATAAATTGTACAGGTACAAATTATTTCAACAAAAAGTACCTGTTAGTCCGTTATTATGAAGTAAACAAACTTTGAAAGTGGCGCGCTTAATGCTAAAGTTTTTTTCAGCTTGAAAAATTGGCGAAAGCAGATGCTTAGTTGGGTTCAGTTCTTCCTAATCACTAGTATTCTCCAGTATTGTCTCCCGCGACTGGCCAATTCCTTCGGCGCCCATTCCGACACCACTACCAATCATGGCCGGCTTTTTGCCCTTATCTGGGGCATCAATTAGAATTAAGCTAACTAGAAGTACAGATGCATTTATGCAGACCGGTTATAGACTGATTATCAAATCAGCTATATTATATGTCTTATACTACATTACCCTCCCTAGGCATCAAACACCACCAATTACTACACTGGGGCTAAATTCCTTTAAATAACATTTACACAAAATCCGTATGGCTTTACCATACCATACCATACCACAGCATGGATTTTTACTATCAACTACGCCACCCGTTTCAAAATCCACCCGCCACCCACCCGTTAGTAGTTGGCCAAAGCGGTGTAGGAAAAAGTACTCTTTTGGCTTTGATTGAAGAATTATAAAATTGAAGATAGAAAGTTATAAAACCGTCATTTACCCAGAAATACAGAATATTATTTATTTTTATTCCACACCCTCTCCTGCCTATTTGGAGTTGAAGGCAAATTGTCCCATTGTGGAGCTTCACCATGGGGCAAAATTTAATGTGAATGAAGACGATGCTTCTGTTCCTACTCTTACTATTTTCGACGATTTTCATTCAGATCTGGCAAAGACGATCACGAAAATACGTTGTTTTCCTGGTTCAACGAAAAATAATGTAAGTATAAATGTGTGAAAGCAATAATAACAAAGTAATGGTGAATAAGACTTGATACTGTGCAAAACTCTGCTAGTCATACTTTTTACACATTCTAGACATTTTAGAGTGTATCTTGGACTCTTAGTTATAGTTTGAGTTAACATAATAATCACCCTAGACATTGAGCAGAGTGTAGCAATCTATTCATAATCTCATCATCTATTATACATAAAACATCACAATATATCTCTCATTGGAGTGAAAATTAATTTTATTCAAAACAACTTTTTTTGGACAACCGACATCACTAGTGCTGTCGGTTGTCCGAGGGTGTGCTGTCGGATGTCCGAGTTATAGTCAATAGTCATAAAATAATAAAAAACTACTATTACCTTTGCTTATACTTAATCCTGGTTTCGTCTTCGATATCATGTGTCAAAAATTTTAACGATTTCGCATTCTTCTTATGGATCAAAATAAAATAAAAACGAAAGCATCTGGCGATTCATAAAAGAAAGCGATGCAGTTGGAAATGCAACCGCATAAACGTTGCGAATTCTATGAAAATGAAATAAAGTAGACATGTTATCTTTAACCAAACCATAATTGATTAATCAAGTTAAAATTTTTAAAATTTTTTAACAATAAGATTCGGACAAACTGCAGTAGTCGGACAACCGACAGCACTTGTACATTTTACTAATGATCAATGTCCCCTTTAAGGGGTAAAAGCAAAAAACCACAACTATTATCAAATGTCAATCCTAAATATCTGTCCTTTTCGTGAAAAAATCATTACCTTTTATTGTTAGCCACAGCGGCTGTAAATAAAAATTTTGCTGAGTATGAAAAATTTACTTTGAAGGCTCAAAACCCAAAATCTATTTTTTGAAGCCACATTTTCCAACGGATTTCAAAAAATTTTTGTGACAATTTCTATTTATGAAGCTTACATGTATATAAAAAATTCCAGTTCTTATTGATAAGGAATACTTGAGATATTGGCAGTCGGTACCTAAGCCTGACAATATTGGGTTTAAATTGTATTCTTATGATGATTTAGGGAAAACGCACAGTATAAATGCTGACTAGACTTGCTGAAGGAACAGCATAACCCTGCTTTTGAGCGCTAAAATTTAAACTTTGTTTATGTTTTGTAATAAAATTAAGACCTAACCTAATAACCTAACCTGGTCCATTCATTCGGAGGAGACATTAGAACATTTAGCTATTTTAAAAGGCTAGCTGACAGCTAGCTAGCTAATCGGCTAAAAGTTTTTGTCTAGTTTGTTTGGTTGGCTTGGGAAGGTTTAGGTATTTCAAAAGGCAAGTTAAAATCTAGCTAGGTAAACGGCTAAAATTTTGAGAATGCATTGGAATATTAGACCAAAACTATTAATCTAACCTGAAAAACTGATGTTTGCTACATAACCTAACCTAACCTAACCTAACCTAACCTAACCTAGCCAAACACAAATGCTATCTAAAAGCTAGCTAGCTAATCGGCTAAACATTAAAGGTTAACCCATTAGGAGTTCTAACCTAACCTAACATTTGACAAAATTCTGGGGCATTGGTAAATTTATCCTTTTGGCTAGCTATTTAGGCTAGGACCTAAAGGTGGAAGGCTTTTGCTGGTTGTATTATTGTCTAAATTATATATAATACCAAGAATAATAAGGCAGGCTTTAAATCTGGGAAAATAATTTCTTAAATTTCAATTTTTAGGACTAAACTTTTTCTAGGTTGAACATTTTGCGTTGGTAAAGAAATTTCGGACTCAACATGGACATGAACTCACAAGACGATGTGTATCTCATCGAGGAACTTCTAAAAACGGTGAAGAAATCCGGCAAAAGGAATTTGACAGCAGAGAAGACATAATTCTTGATGAATTCATGACTGAATTTGAAGCGCAAAATGTTACTCTACCAAAGGTACATGAAAACTTAAAAATTGTTCAGATGTACAAATAGGAGGTAGTCAGTTAAAGAAACGAAAATTGAGTGAAGGAAATAATAATGTTTCATCAAGTAAGAGAATATGTCAGGATCAAGATAGTACAACATCATAGAGTCATGTTAAGTCAAGTCATGTTACAATACAACATCATAGATCCAGCTTGTGATATAATTTTCCAAAAAATTACGGCGTTGCAGTCTCATCTGGTTAGTGTGCATCCAGAATATTATTCTAATGTTAAACTTCCACAAATAGGTATGGGAGTAACCCCTTTTCACCTTTTTTTTTAGATAAGCAGGCTTTTGATACTTATCATTTATTTAAAGCGACTTTAGAAAATGTTATCTGCAAAGACGTTAAAGGTCTTTTTTGTAGTGTACAAAACCAAAT
Source organism: Tomocerus qinae (assembly GCA_020055645.1). Classification (NCBI taxonomy): domain Eukaryota; kingdom Metazoa; phylum Arthropoda; class Collembola; order Entomobryomorpha; family Tomoceridae; genus Tomocerus; species Tomocerus qinae. The sequence goes on along the minus strand of CM034546.1, from coordinate 26,838,678 downwards.
ACTTGACATATTTAATGAGTATTTAAGAAACTGGTGTTCGTGTGTTGATTTTCGAATTAGGGCGTATATGTCCAAACAAGAAGGAGATACGAAGAAAAAGGTTTCCCATCCTTTCTTTTTCCTGTTCTTAATATTGACAACGGAAAAATGGCCATAAAAGTAGCCGTTAAGGAAATCAGTCAATTGATAGAAAATTTCGTTCAAAATGGATCAGGATGGGTTTTAGAGCATATAACATTGTTTGAAATGATGATTGTTAAATACGAGCTCTTTAGTGGGGGAGGTATTAAGGATTTGCCTATACAACTACATACAAAAATAAGAACTTTAGTTGATGTACCAGGCGACGACAATTTATGCTTCAAAAGAGCTATATATATTCATCCCAAAATCAATAATTCAGATATCCATAATGACAAAAACAGACTACGTTACTATAGTAACATTCATTGGTATAACAAAGCGATACATTCTAAAGACTCATGTCCAATAAATTGGAATGGTATTAAATTTCCGTTTTCCTTAAGTCAGGTTAGGTTGATTGAAGAACAGAATCCAAATAGAGGATTAACAATAATTGGATTTTCTGAACAATTCAAACAGTCCAAGCGTAAACTTAAGGAATTGGCAAACAATAGTGTAGATAATACTATTAATGATGTACTCGAAGAGTGGTTAGATGTGGATGAGGATAGTGATGAGGAAAACGATTTAAATATGTCTCTCAGTCTTCAAGGTGATGTAGATCATAACTCAAAGAAAAGTTATAGAGAAAATCTAAAAGAGATTAGAAGTTTTTGTGTCGCACTCCACGTGTGTAAGGAAAATAGGGAAATTATGATCGATTTGCTATTAATTGTAGGATGAGCAGATGGAAGTTCAGACCACTACGTATATGTAAGAGATTTACATATACGTAGCTACTCAAATGAAGAGTACTAAATACATTTGTCGTCATTGCCTACAGTGTTTCAATGTAATGTTTACATTACGAAACTCATGTGCAATTCTGTTCCGCTTTAGATACACAGAAAACCATTTTTCCAAAAGACGACTTTCTATTTTTCAACAAATATTGTAGAACTCAAAAAGTTCCTAATACAGTATTTGGAAATTTTGAAGCATTTTGCTTACTTGTCAACGAAGTGTTAGTTATCGACGAGGAGAATCCAAAGCATACAGCTAAACTACAAATGCATAAACCTTCAGGTTTTCATATACACATTGTGGACTGGAATGGTGAGGAGGTAGAAAGTTTTACATATAGAGTAAAAACAGATAATGATGATCCAGCATCAGTAATGATAATGATAAAATATTTAGTAGAAAAAAATGAAGAGTTGCTGAAAAATGTTCAGGAATATGAAAAGGAAGCAAAGAAATCGATGAATATAAGTGAAAAGGATATGATTAAGTTCAGGAATAGAAAATTACTCGAAAAGGAAAAATGTTATTTCTGTCAGAAATCGTTTACTGTACATGACATTTTAAATCACAAAGTAGTAAGGCATCATAGTCATTTACCAGACAAATATGCTAATTATAGTATATATTAGTATATAAGTAATTATGATGGGCATTTTTAGTACAGGCAGCATCCAAAAATTATATAAAAACAATGGATGTTATTCCACAATCATCAGAAAACTTTATCTGTCTGATTATCAACAGTCAAATCAAGTTTATTGATAGCTTTATGTTCTTGAATTCTTCCTTAGGAGCATTAGTAGATAATATGAACAAAGAAACTGATTTCCCCATTACTCGTAATGCTTTCAAAAGCTACTCAAATGAACAAGTAGACTTAATCATTAAGAAAGGTGCATATCCTTATTCCTACATGGATGGTATAGAAAAATTTGATGTCAGTCAATTACTTTTAGACTTTTAGAAATGATTTGACAAATGAACCGATTGAAGTTGTGGTTTACGAAAACGATTAAAAGTATGGGACAAATTTAATATAAACAATTTGGACGAATGGCATGATTTGTATGTAAAATGTGATGCTGTACTTTTAGCAGATGTTTGGTTTAAGTTGAGGTCAACATTGTATGATACTTTTGGTCTAGATGTTAGTCATTATTTCCCATTGCCTATGTTTAGTTTAGACGCAGCACTTAAAATGACAGGTGTTAAGTTAGAATACATTAAAGAGTCTACTATGCATGTATGGTTAGAGGATGTAATAAGAGGTGGTCTAGTTAGTGCCGGCGATCTAAGAGTTGCAAAAGCAAACAAATTTTTTTTACCAGATTATGATGAAAATAAACCTTCTACATATCTAAGTACTGGGATGCAAATAATTTATATGGTCATACATTAAGCCAGTTTTTACCAAGGGAAGGTTTTAAGTGGTGTCGAAAACCTTTTTTGGAAAAGATTAGAAAGGATCCACATAAATTTGTAAATGATATCGGGGATGAACATAAGCTTGGTTACTTTTTTGAAGTAGATCTTGTAGTTCCATCAAATTTGCATGACAAATTAAATAGTTATCCACCGGCACCAACACTAAGAGTTGTAGAAGATATCGATATATCTAACATGCAAAATGAGTTAAGGGAAAGTCAAAACATGACGATAAACTCTACACAAAAAAGACTTATTGCTCATCTAAGACCGAAAAACAACTACATTTGTCATTATCGTGCACTTAGGACATATATATCCTTAGGTGTACAGATTAAAGCTGTTCCTAGGGTTTTGGAATTTAAGCAATCGGCATGGATGAAACCTTTTATTGATTTATTTTTATTGATTGATGTCAACTAGCAAAATTGAAATAGCATTCTGGAAACTATTAAACAATTCTGGATATGGTTAATTTATTGAGCAGAAGCGTAAGCGAAGAAGGATTCAAGTAGTTTTAGATGAAGAAAAAGCTCATCGCCTAAATAAGAAATCCACAGTTGAGCGTCGAATAATAATCCGACTTATAGATGATGGACTAGTTCTATTAGTAATGAAGAGAGTACAAGTAACATTAGATAGACCAATAGCTGCTAGAGTGGCAGTTTTAGATATAAGTAAAACAACAATGTTTGATTTTCATTATAATTATGTAGCTAAGATGTTATAATTTGATGATCCGAGGGACGTTATAATTTGTTAAACACTGATACTGATAGTCTAGTGTATTTATTAGAAACTGAAAACGCAAACGAAGATTGTAAATAAATGAGGATAAATATTTCGATATGTCTAATTATGATCCACATGACAATGTAATTGGTATGCATCACAGTTCAAAATACAAAAAAGTTTTGGGATACTTTGGTGACGAATTAGCGGAAAACGGTATTGTAACAGAAATGATTGTCAATAAACCTAAAATGTATTGTGTTAGATATATTCCGTTTAAGGATATTTATAATAAAGAAATGAATTAATGAAGTTGAAAATGAGGGCTAAAGGTATTGCCAAGAGTACAGTAAAAAATACATTTACATTTGACCATTTTAAAAATTCCATTTTACCGGCAAACAAAAATGAGTTACAAACATTTGCTACGAGTAAATCAATTCGAAGTAATAAACATCAATTGTTTACTTTAGAATGTCACAAAAAAGCAATTAATAGTTATGATTTAAAAAGGTTTACTCCAGATGGAATTGTAACTTTTGCTTATAGTCACAAGATATTCCTTTATATCTTTGAATCTTGTTATCATTATTGTAAATATTATATGTACAAATTTATATATTGTAAATGTAATGTAATGTATCTTGTATGTAATATTATGTTATAACTAATTGTAAATAAATTTATTTGTATGATGAAAAAATAAATCGTTGTTATTTGAATCATGACAGTAACAAATTCTATTCATTAGGTCATCAAGAGTATTTCATTTGAAGTATTGGACCTGGATGCCATCAATTTTTTTACTTCAAAAGTATAAATACATTATCAGATACTTGTTGTGAATGTGGTTGTGATTGCAGTTGCTGCGGTTGAGACTGCGGTTTTGCGGCTTAACCCGCTGTTGAGTTTGCGGTTGCTGCGGTTGAGATTGTGGTAGCTGCGGTTAAGACTGCGGTTGTTGCGGTTGAAACTGCGGCTGCTGCGGTTGAGTTGGTTAGATAAAACTGTTTGAGAGTTATAGAAATTGTAGTTGGACCCATATACGCGATGCGTAGGCCTATGCCAAAGGCATACATATGCAAAGCATATACCTATGCCAACGGCATATATATTCTTCGCATAGACCTATGCCATAGGCATATATATGCTTCGCATAGACGGGAACACTCCATCCCTCCCCCTTCCACCGTCGTTGGGTGCATGATATGTAATGAATATGAAACATAACTAACTAGTCCAACTAATGAAAGTAACACAAGCAAGCATGAATTAAGAGTAATAACCAGAATTTATTTACAATAAGTACTTACATTCATTTATCATCATGAACAATCAATCAATCAATCATTTATTCAGTTGTTCTTTTTAATAAACGTTTACATTTACAAAATTGTGGACATATTGATCTAGCTTTCGAATTGTCAGAGTCATGGGGACATTTTTCAAGGATGCGGAAATGTATACATTGGTCAGTTGACGAGGGTGTATACAGCTTGAACGTTAGTAATTGACCAGTTTTTCGATGTCGTATAACTCGCAGCTTCATCGGTAGTCCAATGGGGAAGAAAGAAAAGGCATCTTCAAAATTTTGAATGTCATACAACGAATGATGTTTAATAGATTGTATTTCATTTTCAATAGCATTTTTAATGGTATCGATGACATCGTCAACACTATCGGAATTGCAAGGTATTTCAATTTGTTCATATCGTTTTCCGTTCTTATACCTCGCAATGTATAATTCGTGAAATTTCATTCCACACATTAAACGAGTTGAGAAGACTATTTGTCCAAGATCCGGAGGTGCTGTCAAAAGTAAGCTGTTACGATAGTCTTCAAACGTTGGTGAGAGTTGGAATTGTAAATCGTCATATTCATGATTATATTCTTCCATCTTACGGTCATCAACAAATCCATCGTCTGTTCCCATTGAATCGTTCCAAGCATCGTCCTCAAACACCTCTGCGTTCTCAACATAGTCGTAGTCGTCTTCTTCGTCGTTTTCATTAACGCTATGATTGTCCTGTTCAGAGTTATCAGCATCGCCATGTCCTCCATTGGATTCCTCCCCTTTCGTCGAGTTTCGCTCCATATCAATGACGTCCTGAATGTCAGAGTGTACAGATATTTCCTCTGATACTTCTGCACGAGTGTTTTCCATTATAAGTAATGAAGTTGACTGTATGAGATCTGAAGCAATTTGTCTATTGTCTATTGTATGTAGTGTGCTTTACTTTTATACCATTTTAAAATGCTATTTAGAGTACACCTTACCTTAATGAAAACCATTCTAAGAGAGGTAATCCTTTTCAATTCTTAAGAAAATGACAATATAAAAATATACTAGGAAATATCTAATCCGATTATAAAGGTCTAATTCTGTGAAGTATAAATAAGAATAGGATACAAGGAAAATTATTTTTAGTTAATCAAGCTTATTTGTACAAACATAGTAACCAAAAGGTTTTTCATTTATATCAGAATATTCAATTTTAGTTTTCTTCGAAGTATCTATATCTAAGTTGAGTGCTTTCCGTTTGCGTTTGTTTTCCAGACGAATTTGTCCTTTAGGTGTTTTACAAAAACAGTCTTCAACACATATTACATCATTCTGTCCAGCAAACTTTGGACAAAATTAATATTGTGTACTCCGTCCTATTTCGGAAGACTTTGGATTAATAGGTTTGAGTGTCATCTTTTGATACTGTTTAAACTTATAGACGATGAAGCCCATTTCGCTTCCAGCAATATGAAGATAATGATTCTTTCCAGTAAAAGATGTTCTTTGCAATTGGAAACCAACCACACGCGGACCATTCTCATCGTTAATTCTTCTAATTATCCCACCCGCACATATTTTAGGATTCATGTCGGGTGAATAGAAGTCAGTTAGAGAAGCTTGATCTGCAAACATTTCAATGGTCAACATTTGAATAATTTGACTCTTGAAGAGTTAGATAGAGATATTCTTTTTATTGATCTCCTATTTTTCTTTTTAAGTGAATATAAATTTGGCAATCTTTAATTCGAGTGAACGAAATAACTAACTTTCCAAGTTTAGCTTCGAAATTATGGTTGACATGTCCACATCTAAAGTTATTGGTAAACATTTTTCGATATTGTTGGTAGAGTCCTTGTTTAATTGTTTCCTCCTTCGATGCTGCTTCATATCCACATTTCTCCGTTTTAGTTCGTTCCTTGTTTTCCATGGTTGTTTGCGATTTGATAAATAAGTCCTCGATATCTGGAATATCCTCCTTTGGTAATGGTAAAATGACATAGGCGTCTTTCGATTTAGAATTATTCTTTTGGGTAAACCAGGATGAAGTATTATCCTCATATTTGAGAAATGGTTTAATGTAGAGATAGTGATCCCTGCCTTCCATGATATTGAATCTGATGTTAGTTTGCAGAGAGTTGAATAAGTTGTGATGGTCTTGGTAAGAAATGATTTGCTTTTTATACTAGAAGTTCAATCCGTCTACCTACGATATTTTGGAATAGTTTAATCCTTTGCGGTTAGGTAAAGTTATTTACATTTTGAGTTGGTATTAATAATTCGTTTGGCTTAAAACTTTTTATGATTCTAATCCTTTCTTGTGATTGTAATGAATGTATGTAAAAGAATTCCTAGTATTTGTTCTTGTCTCATCATGTTTAGGAATAGTTTGTAAGAACATAACTTGCTTTTTATCGTTATCCACGTTAAATTCCATGATTCCATTAAAACGGAAAAACATGTACTTTCGGAGAAAGTTTTCAAAATTTCATGCCACATCACAGGAACCGAAACAATGCATCTGAATCCGCAACAACTACCCCTACAACCCATAAGTGAGTTAATACTCTAAAACTCAGCACTCAGGTAGATGCATACCTTTCCATGTATAAAGAGTAGGGGCATACCTATCCATATATGAGCCGTGTGTCTACAATATGACAATCAGGTAGATGCATACCTTTCTATGTATAAAGAGTAAGGGGTATGCCTATCAATGTTGAGCCATGTGTCTACAATATGACACTGAGGTAGATGCATACCTTTCCATGTATAAAGAGTAGGGGCATACCTATCTATGTTGAGCCATGCTTCGTAGTCTACATACTACTTTAATATTTTCGTACTTATTAATTTATTATTTATACTTTTACTACATTATGTATATAATTTACTAGCCGGTCACAGGACCTAGGCCCTGTTACAAATAAAGCTAGTTTGCATTTCGGGGACAATATTGTACGATGTAATTCAGTATTTCAGATAAATAAAATATTCCAAAACCACCTCTTTTGTCAACATTTTGTTTAGAAATAGAATTGTAGCTAATAAAGCAAATTACTCAGTTCACCCACCATGATTACATTTTTGACTCGGATACTTTGAATCACCATAATAATATTATACATACTGCCATCACCAGTGCAGTGGGAGTACCGACTCTCATTTTTGGGAATCTATCTATTTTTAAAACAATTAAAACGGTCAAGGTAAATGGCCAAATTGAATTTTCCCGCACATGAAATAATGGAAACCTTGAGCGCACGGAAAGCTGAAAAAATTTGCATAGAGAACGCATTAACTGCATTGTTATACGGTTTATTTAATTGAAGGAACGATTTTCAACTACCACGTAGCAGCCAGCAGTGTAGCACAACAGTGACTTTAAAGATTTTATCATCGCGCAAGCGTGTATGCATTAATTAAAGTTGCATCTGGATGGAATTTAGCATATTTAGCAATAAACCAAATATATATCAACTATATATGAATAATCTATATGAAACATTGAGAAAACTACAATAAAACTCATATGATATGGCTAGCCCTAAACCGCAAAAAATTTCAATGCTCATATGAAGATGGGGTTTTAGTCGACTATAAATATATTACAGTACAGTTTAAAAGATTGCGGAATAGGTCTCCGCTCATGACTCCCTCCAATCACAAGAACGAAAAGTTTTTAATTTTGGCGGTATAGACAATGCTTCATCTTGATTATTTGTAGTATAGTTTTATATATTTGGCGTACATACAAACATCCGTACATCCAAAAATATTTCGGTCACGTTTATATTATAGAGTGATAAACATTTTAGTCATATTCACACAACATTATTCAAGTAATTGAAACTAATTTTCAACAAAAATATTTGCATCAATTATCTGATTAGAAAGGCAACTAGCAAAACGATAAAACTACTTATCACTTGTTAACTACCATAACAAAAATCAAATATTAGTCAAATCATTTCATTTCATTCAGCCACTTCTATCTTCACGACTATTGTAAGTATACTATTGTTTTTCTATTCTACTTTCTATCAATGTTGCGCTTGTGCATCTCAGTTGCGTTTAACCTTCAACCAAGATGGTGTTGAAACTAAAGATTTTGACAGCTTCCAAGCTTGTTGTAGAAATAAAACTCCACAATCCACCAGTCAAGCATATTGCAAAATGGAAGATGATGATGATTATTAGTACGATATATTTGATTAAGTGTACTCTTAATGTTTACCACAATGGCTCATGTCTAACACATCAGTCTTTCCATAAAAGCAAGCAATCCAACTTGAAATAATAATCAGAATATTTGGACATTATTAATTTTTAATATTACGATTCAATTGTAATTGATTAGAAAATTCTAAATTGTCATTTTTTCACGGCCTTCATTAATATTTTGTCTACATTTAAACCTCTTTCTTGAAAATTTAGGGCGTTTAGTTTTTTGAGCCAATAAAATTTTGTTATGTAGCTATATTTTACTTTAAATAAACTAATAACAACTCATTATTAATTATTGACATCGTCATATTTATTGAAGACTTAAATGAAATGTAATGGAAAATCATCAATTCGCATATAATAATTAAATTATGAATTTAGTGAATGACATACCAGTTACATTTTCAGTGTCATGAATTCATTGAATTCGTTTAAGGTACAGACACAAATATTATAAGAATATTGTAAGAACGGTGAACAGTTCTTTCCAGTATCATCATTTGCCCTCAATTTGGGTAGTCAATAGTTGTTGTAACTCCCAGACTTTTTCATAATACGAAATGAAAATCATTTTAAATTTTAAGCTATAGTATACAAATTACTTTTATCTACATTTTATCTACATTAACATGAATGCGCTGGTAAAGATACGCGGAATTACTTCGATACGCGGAATTATTTTTTGGAACGGCCTAAAAAGTGATGTAAAATCGAAATAATTCCGCGTACGCGAAATTATTTGGACCGGCAAAACTATATCGATATTTATGGTATATCCTCGCGGAGTTGTGGCTCAAAAAGTGCAGTTTCTAAAGTACCCAAACGTTAAATAATCTATAAAAATTTGGCGGGAGAATGTTGGAAAATTATTTTAGAATATTAGCGAAATTTTTAAATGTTAGAGCTTAGCGAAACGAATATTATATTTCCTGTACTCTCATGTTTAAAATTCTTCGGGTTTATTTATTTAACTTTAGCAGAATAAAATTGATGTTTGCAATTCTTGATTCGCAAAATGAAATCGATATTCTAAATTCCGAATTTTCAAAAATAAATCCATTTTAATTCTTCTGTGATAAATTCTTTTGCGACTAATTGTTGGCTATGCATGCAGCGTATTCTTTTATAAAAGAATATATGTTTGTAATAACTAGCTTCTATGACAGTCCCTCCCATATTAGGTGAAGTCAATAGAATGTTTTGCTCTCTTTCTGCAGCCAGTTTGAATAGGAAAACTGGATGCAGGCCCAGGGGGATCTGTGGCTGTAATCCATGGCCACGTGTTTTTCCCCAGCTAAAAGCTAACAGAATGCACCCAAACCTCTAACTGGCTGCAGAAAGATGTTGAAATTGGCTGTTGACATCACCTAATTAACTAACTTTCGAATCACGGAAAAATAGTAAAATAGCAGGTGAAAGGTTCATCAATGTTGAGGCCTTAAAGCATTATTATAGCAAAGGTGGAGGTGGAGGTAAGGGACTTTTCTCAGAAAAAATCCCTTATAATGCTTGTTTTATACTTATCACTTTCACTTCACTTTCACGTTTTGTGACGTCATTACGTTGAAAACCAAACTGAAAACCTATTTATGCTAATTATAAATTAACTCAAGTGACGTCACAAAACGTAAAAGTGAAGGGAAAGTGAAAAGTATAAAACAAGCAAATCTTCAGAAATCTATAATAGCAAAATTCGCTATTGGATTCTCCTGATACAGCGCAGCGCCATGTTTATGCTTCTTGGTTGTCCTCGTCCCTAACAATAGTTACATCAGCCATACCGCTCATTTGATTTTGATCGAACATCTTGATCTTCACTGCCTGCGAAAAAAATCTACTTATTTTCTCGTCTCGAAGTAAGAACGAAGAGGCGTGAAAATCTACAAGTTGGTGTCAATTTCGATTTTCTGGCAATCTTCGACTTTTATAATTATAATTATTATAATTTACCAAAGTCAGTGATATAATATTGGAATTGTGTAAGTAGTTCGGAATTTCGGAAGAACCAATCGTAGGTTTTGCTTCTTAAAAAGTTGTTGGAACAAACCGAGATTAAAATGGGAAATTTTCAAGCATTAACGGCTTGGCCCGAAAGAATCTTGAATATTCTCGAAGCGGTAAGTAACTGCAACGAACTGAATAGAATGTAGTAGTAATTTGCTAAAAATCAATGTCCAATAATGCAAATTATTGGGATCAAAAGAATCATCTATAATATAATCCTAGACTTGAAAAAAATTACCAATGTATGGTTGTCTTGGTAGGAGAACTTAGGAAATCTACATATATTATGTAATGCAAAACCGTCGCCCCCATGTGTAACGCCAGTGCTGGCTGCAGCACTTTTGATTTGAGTACATCCTCCTCCCATCAACTGCACACGTTATATATGCATGTTCCTTAAAAGCAAAATGCGCAAGCCCAACTAATGCTTTTAATAATGTACCCCAACGCATACCTTCATGTGCTAAATTTAGTACATGGAGGTATGCGTTGGGGTACATTATTGAAAACATTAATTCCTTTAAACAACCGAAAAGAGTCGTTTCATATTACAGTAAACGTTGTAACATCAAAACAATAGTAATTTACACAAGAAGGTTGAGTGGTGGTGATTCGTGATTGAATGGAAATGATTGGCGAAAGGGGACATTTCGTAATGATCGTAACGTGACTTATTAAATAGCATTTCAAAATTTCTGATCCAAATTAGTTCTGTTATATCGACAAACTTTTAGAACTGAGTTTACTTTTTTACTACCCTCTTGATTCCTTTGGCAGTTGGCACACCTTTTTGTAGACTTAAATAACAGTACTGGGTAGCTAACTATTTATTCTTTAAAAATATTTATTCGTAAGTTGTACTCATTGAATTTGTACGTATTTCCAAAATCCCAGGGAGAATCTTATTTTTTTGATTTAAAAAGGGAGCTTTTTGGTGACTTTGTGGGATTTTTTTCAAAAATGGAGTCTTTCATTGTTCCCTGAATTTGATGCTACGATCTACAGTTATTATTTTGGTGTAGGAAATTCCTTCTCATCAGGAAGTTGGGGCTGCAGCTAATTTCACCAAACGCAAGATTATAAAAGTATATTAATTTGAATATTTAAATGTTTAAATATTTAAATTTACAAAGGTAACATAATGACTTAATGGGGTGTTTTCGAAATTGTTATTACTGTGATGGGTGACCTGCTGAATTTCTCTTGAGTGCTAGATTTGCCCCTCAGCTGGGTTCACTAGTAATTTTATATTTTTGTTTAATTAATATTGCAGGTCTTCGCTATGTTCGTTATATGCTTTTTATTGCTGGCACGTCTTTTCCGGGTCGCAGCACAGAGAACTGGTAGTATGAGCGTAGAGGTGTTGTGTTAACTGTGTTGTATGGTACAACTCGAGACAGTCTGAGAATACTCACAGAAACGCGTAAGAGACCCAAAAAGAACGAGCTTAAGCATCGGCGTCTAGCTGGCCAAGTGTGGCTAGGGCCTACTTTTGCTCTGTTCGGTCATGGCTACAATTCTTCGCGATGGTAGCTAACAAAAAATCATATTGACATAATAATATTGACAGGTCATATTGGAGAGCACTGATGGTCATTAATAGTTCTACCTGCCTGTGGCCTCCTCATCTGCTATATATTCATTGATCCACGACAGTTTAAGAAAATCTTAAGTTCTTCATTTAAAGTTATATAAATTTATGCTGAAGGAAGATATGCTCTATTATGTATTATTGAGATTGTATTGTATATGTATTCTGTACTGCACTGCTATCCATGACGAATGACTATTTAACGCCCATTCTTTTGTAGCTTTTGATATACTACCTTGTCCTTATTGCCCTAGTGTGGTATGATGGCATAAGGGTTCCAAAATTTCTTTTCCTCAGCTGATAACGACAACAAAAGGGAATTCGCGTCTGACTGAGCACGAACAAAGGAGACCACCTACAATTGTGTCCTCTTATCAGCAGAGGAAAAGAAATGTTGGAACCCTTACACGAGTACAAGGCCGCAGCGAGGGGGGCACTAGGGCACGTGCCAACCCCCCGAAATCGAGAAATTGGAAGAAATTTTTGTCTAAAATCTCAAAAAATCCCTAAAATTTTCGCGCTTCTCGCGAAAATTAGCATATTTTTTTTCGGTGCTCCTCCCGAAATTTTTTTCTGGCTGCGGCCATGTACGAGTACGAGCTTTATGATCGGGTTACATGGATGGGATGTCTGTAATAGTCATCAAGGTGCCGAACATAACATTGACGTTTGTTAAGCCTGGAGTTACGGAAGAGGAGCATGTTCCATACAAAATAAAACTCTGGGGCCGTTTGAAGGATTCTGATAAAAAGGATATCAAAATTTGAGCATTTCTAGCTGGGGATGGGTACGGGCTGCAGACAGAGTTTAACTGGCCGGTGGGTAGTGGCTAGGGGGCAAAAGTGGCTAGTGGGCGGGTAAATTGATAGGTGGCTAGTGGGCAAAAGTAAGCAAAAGTCAAAATGGGGCTCATAGATACACTAAAGGATGTAAAAATTGGCGCAAAATTTTGAGTATTAGGTACTTTTGCCCCTTTTACCCGGGTGGGTGGGCAAATGTAGTTTTAGCCGGCTATAACTGAACTCTGGCTGCAGACTTCTACTTGTTTTGCAAATTGAACATAATGAATTTGTTTTCTTAGATTGGGAGCTTTATAGACGTGTCCCACAATTGCTTTCTGGTCACCTGAAATGAAGCTCAGTATAGATGTAAACAGTATTTTCTGGCTTTTTTTATTGTATCATTCTCTACCTTCATCTCTACTGAGCTTCAGTTGAACTGGTGACCAGAAAGCAATTGTGGGACACGTCTATTATTAACGGATTACATTTATTCCATATTTTTATAGATGCTTACATATACTCTCTTTTACATTATAGCCCCCAAGGAAGGCTGATGAATCTTTGATCTCCGGCTGGTTGTTCTTCCGTTATATGGCTATTGGTGGATATGTCGGTGCTGGTACCGTAGGAGCTGCTACTTGGTGGTTCATGAGTTACTCTGATGGACCTCAACTTTCTTACTACCTATTGGTATGACACACAACTAAATGTTTAAATCAAGACTTGAGTACAACTTTCTTAAAACGACTGTTATTTTTATGTAGACTCACCACTTGCAATGCCACCCTGACTCTGAAATCTTCAAAGGCTTCGATTGTGCCATTTTCCATGACCCTCACCCAATGACCATGGCTTTGTCTGTACTTGTCACCATTGAGATGTTGAACGCCATGAACAGTTTATCTGAAAATCAATCGTTGGTGATGATGCCTCCATGGACCAATTTGTGGCTGATGGCATCCATCGCCCTCTCCATGACCCTTCATTTTGTTATCTTATACGTTGAAATACTCGCGGTATGCTTGACATTAATTTAATGGTAGGTTCATTTACAGTTGGGCAGTTATTGACCAAATGATTTTTCGCTACCTTAGGCGGTGTTCCAAGTGACGCCTCTGAACGGAGAAGAATGGATGGCCGTCATTAAAATCTCACTTCCCGTCGTACTTCTGGATGAGACGCTCAAGTTCGTAGCCCGCAAATACCACGAAGGTCAGCAGAAATATTTCCATTGCCAGGAAATAGTATTAATGTGGGCAGTATTTTTTGGCTGTCTGTATTACTGCCCGGTATAACACCGTGCATGTATACTAACTTGAATAGTAATTAGAATTATTTCACTTATCAATTGAGTTTATATAACGAAGATAGATTTGCAACTTCCAACCTCGTGCTTGTTTTTCTCTACGGTGCTTCTGCTTTTCTGCTTGTTTGAATTGAAAGAGAATCTTGATTCCGTGTACTACAGCTCTCATCATAAGCATTTTATTTCGCTTATTTATTTATTCATTATTATTATTTCGCTTTATTTTCTTGCATTCAACAAAATATGCAATTTCGTTTACTTACAAGTGGGTATTACTTTTTACCTAACCATCAACTAATTTTATACAACTAGGTTGAATAAAATGAAGTTGTGCGAACATGTTTAAACATCAACATTTGTAACATTTTGCACAATTGTTGGGCTCCCTCATGTTGTAATTTATATAGGGATATTAAAGAATCCTACAACTTAATGTACCTAAGAGTGTGGAGTAACTGGACAGTGCATCTTGACGTTACTGAAGAAAATTTCAGAGGACTCCTGATATGGAGCCGTTAAGTAAATTCATAACATCCGAAGCTTCCAAATATTGAGAGGAGACATCTGTGCAGCAATTATCAACAAAGACCGGAGTCCTTGATAATTAAAAAATGTCATTAATGGCAAAAGTAATTAACGATTACTAAATAATGGTTAATATTTAAATTAGAGCATTTAGGGAAGGGAGTATTTCTTAAATCTTTCCGAACACCGTATTGTTGTGAAACATTGATTCTCACCAGGGTATACATTTTAACATGGCCTAAATATTTTAGAATTTAATATTACTTTAGAATTTATATTTACATTTAATATATATTTTTTGTATATAAGCCTGTTTTTGTGTTTTTGCCACCTGATTAAATATTTTTCCCATTATTTAGTCTATGCTATTTTGCCATATTCATATATGCTGTAATATCTACAAGTTTTCGTTCATTTTCCAATTTTTTAAACACATCAACACATGTTTCCATATTTTGGCACACTTTAACATTTACGTACTTTGTTGTTTGCTGTGTCCTGCACTTATTTCTGTACATATTTTGGGATAATAAATAAATAAACCGAAGCTCAGATAGTTACCCCTAGGAGATACTCTAATTTCATTTTGACCAGGGTACACATTTCAACATGGCCTAAATATTTTTAGATTTAATATTAACTTAATATAATTTATATTTAATGTATATTCTTTATTTTGTCTATAAGCCTGTTTTTGTTATTTGTTTAAATATTTTTTTCTGCTTGCTGTCTATTTTTCAAATATTATTTGTATTCGGGGAAAATAAATAAATACGTGGAAGCTCAGATAATTATCTTAATCTCAGATAAGTATAATATGGATATTAGTCATATTCACAGAAAATTATTCAATTCACCGTGACCTATTTCTAACAAAAATACCTACCATAAATTATCTGATAACAAAGTCATCTAGCAAAACAACTAATCACTTCTCAACTACCATAACAAAAACTTACAGATTGCTTAGGATATTATTTATGTCAGTAATTTCCAACTTTAATTGTCTGGCTTTTCATGAACTGAGATCCATGTTTGGGATCAAGTATAAAACGAACATTTTTTCTTTCCGTCAAATCATATCGTTTAGAATTCAGCTACTTCTACCTTAACGACTTGTAAGTACTATTGTCTTTCTATTCTACTTTTCGTTTTTTGATATTATAAAATAATTTTAATAAATAATCCTTACATCGAGGTTTTTAATTAAATACTTTATCATAAAATCCTTCAATGTATATAAATATATTCCTCTACATAATTATTTTTTTATAGAATTGCAAGATATATAATCAAAAACAGTAACAATGGCTTTGAAAGGGACTTTTGGGGTAGCTAGTATTCTCATTGCAGTAAGCATTTTTTTTTATTCGATGCTCCTACTGAAGCTCGACAATATTGTTCACTCGTTTGTATGACGTTTACGGGTCAAGATGGGTACACCTACAATGAGGCGACAACTTCCGCTTGTGCATCTGAGTTGGGTTTAACCTTCAAATACCGTGGTGTCGAAACTGCAGATTTTGACAGCCTCCAAGATTGTTGCAGAAGAAAAACTCCAGAATACACAAGCACATATGATTGCTTAATGGAGGAAGTTGAGGATAAGGTTGAGGAAGATTGGATTTAAATTTGGCGCGTTTAATTTTTAAGCAAATAAAATTTTGTTTTGCAGCTATAATTTTATTCTAAATATATTAATAACAACTCATTGCTAATTTTCATCATCATAATTATTGGCGTTTTACTCGCAAATAAAACTTTGTTATGCAATATGCAACTATTCTACTAACTAAATTTTATTATAACAAAATGAAATAATAACTCATAATTAATTTCCATTATTATATTGTTGAAGGACCTTGACATAATATTCTCATGAATAAGTCAGCATAATAATTACAATAAGTAGCAGTTACATCACTACTAATGATAATCATGTTGTTCGAGTTGCGCAGTGAAAATTTCCGTAGGTCGGTATGTTTGTTTATATCACCGTGTGTTAATTTGAGGCTCTGTCTAATAACGTGATAACGAAGCTAAGCAGAACCCAATCTTAAACTCCTTGCCCGTTCCCATCAAAATAGAACTTTTAACATATTATTATGCGCGGGAACTAAATAGATGTTTCATAATAGTGTATGTGCTCACGTTCGGCGTACAGACAGTACAATTAAATGCGGTCTGTTCTGTGCTGTGAGATGTTATGAGACCTTGGTGCTTTTCGATGTTTTCAGGCATTTAATATTTCTGTATTTTAATTCGCTTTTACTGGTGAATTTGTAATTGAGAAAACTAAAACGGCTACTAAATTTCGTGTTTTTATATACTATCACGCATTTAATGCTTTGGTATTTGGAAAAGTGAACATTTTTTGGGTGTACTATCCGTCACCTTCCATGTTCATCACGATTTTCTACAAGTGCTTACTGGTAAATAGGTTTGAAGATTAAAATAATATATCTTTTATTTTATTAGTTATTTGAAAGTAAAACTTGGTAACTAAACGGTAATGGACGACATTCACTTTCTAAAAATTTAGCTACTATCACGCATTTTTAATACATCAACAATTTTATTGTTTTGTTAGTGACATTGTAATCCGAAAAACTGAATCTGCTGTTGACTGCGCTATCCCACTGTGCCATCTGTCACACTTTGAATTCATTACCGTTATTAACAAGAACTCATCAGTGAGTTGAGTTTTGAAAGGGTAATAGACCAAATTCCCTTTCAAAAAATGAAGTGAGCCTTAACCTCCACATTCAAACTCCAAGCAGAAAATTGACGTTTTCTCGGTTAGACACTTTTGGTGGGCCAACAAAGGCAGTCCACTTAATTTGTTCATGTTCTGCTCTGCCTAACCAAAGTGCGTAACCATGAAAACGTCATGCAATTGATACAAAAGTGTTCTACTGAACGCATTTTATAAGTTTGAATAAAAGTCACCTCCCAAACGCCCCCACCGTGACCAAGATTTGTTTTCTCAGATCCGGCAGCACTTTTCTTTTATAAATGTTGTTATTTTATATCAAGGTTTATCTCTGAAAAGAGGCAAAAATAATGATGGGTGACTAAATGTGAATATTATTGCTGAATAATTAAGTTAATTTTGTTGCAACGGTGGCAGCATTTTTTTGTTTAGTTAAGGTATTATTTTGTAAGTCAAAAAGTATTGTCAATAACCCAAATTTTTTTTACTTTTCAGCAAAAATTCAATTCATTATATTCAACCGAAAAATGAGTGAGTAGTACATTTATTCGACGTGAATCCATTTGAGTTGATAATTTTAACATACAATACACCCACTTTATAATACATGTATTTTTACCGCATTAAGTGTTATTCTATTTAATAATTTAATAATAGTATTTTTTATTTCTGGAACAGCTTTTTTAAAAGCTACAACAAAATTTAATTAACCGACCGCTTGGCGGTTACTTGCCAAAAGCCAGGCTTGACCTCTAAACGGTCCATTGCCAATACAGGCTAACTTGACCTCTAGACGGTCCATTGCCAATACAGGCTAACTTGACCTCTAAACGGTCCATTGCCAATACAGGCTAACTTGACCTCTAGACGGTCCATTGCCAATACAGGCTAACTTGACCTCTAGACGGTCCATTGCCAATACAGGCTAACTTGACCTCTGAACGGTCCATTGCCAATTAAGGCTAACTTGATCTCTAAACGGTTCATTAGCAATACAGGCTGCTAACTTGACCACTAGACGGTACATTATCAATACCGGCTAACTTGACCTCTCAACTGTCCATTGACAGAGGCGTGTTAAGTTAGACCCAAACCCAAATCCAGAATCTTGCCAAAGATGGGCAACACAAAATACAACATGAGGGGGGATATCAGAACCTATTACAAACGGTCAAACAAGGGTAGACGAGGCTTCCAGGAGGCTTCCAACACAAATTCCAAAGTGGTGCAGCATAAGTGGGAGACTTCCAAAACATTCCCCAAAATGCTTCCACATGAGGGGAAATTTCAGAACTAATTCCAAAGTTGTTCCAAGCGTAGAGGAGGCTGCCAACGCTATTTCCAAAACAGTGCAGCATAAGTGGGAGACATCGAAAACATCCCAAAACGCTTCAACATAAGGGGGATTTCAGAACTAATTCCAAACGTTGTTCCAAGGGTACATGAGGCTTCCAACAAAATTTCAAAAACGTTACAGCATAATTGGGAGACCTCAAAAACATAATCCAAAATGCTACTACATGAGGGGGGATTTCAGAACTAATTCCAAAGAGGTATCCAACACAAATCCCAAAACGGTGCAGCATAAGTGGGAGACCTCAAAAACATAAACCAAAATGCTTCTACATGAGGGGGGATTTCAGACCTAATTCCAAACGTTATTCCAAGTGTAGAGGAGGCATCCCACACAAATTCCAAAACGATGCAGCATAAGTGGGAGACTTCCAAAACATATCATAAAATCCTACTCCATGAGGGGGAATTTCAGACCTAATTCCAAAAGTCGTTCCAAGGGTAAAGGAGGCTTTCAATGCAAATTTCAAAAACGTTGCAGCATAAGTGGGAGACCTCAAAAACATAACCCAAAATGCTACTACATGAGGGGGGATTTCAGAACTAATTCCAAAGAGGCATCCAACACAAATTCCAAAACGGTGCAGCATAAGTGGGAGACTCCCAAAACATGTCATAAAATGCTACCACATGAGGGGGGATTTCAGAACCAATTCCAAAAGTCGTTCCAAGGGTAAAGGAGGCTTCCAACGCAAATCCCAAAACGTTGCACCATATGTAGGAGACTTCAAAAACATAACCCAAAATACTTTTACGTGAGGGGAGATTACAGAACTAATTCCAAACGTTATTCCAAGGATAGGGGAAGCTTCCAACATAAATTCCAAAACGGTGCGGCATAAGTTAGAGCCTTCGAAAATATGTACCAAAATGCTACTACTAATATCAAAACGATTCTAAATAAGGGGGGATTTCAGAATTAAATCCAAACGATGTTCCAAGTGTAGAGGAGAGTTACAACACAATTTTCAAAACGGTGCAGCAATTCGTTGGTGGCTTCCAAAACATATCCCAAAATGCTTCTGCATAAGAGAGATTTCAGAACTAATTCCAAACGTTATTCCAAGTGTAAAGGACGCTTCTAACACTAGTTTCATACCGTTTTATAGCTTCGATAAAAGCTATTTATATATTTGCTGTTTCATTATTAGCAAAACTAAAAAAACGGAATTTCATATTTCAATAACCAAATATTTTGTGGGCCCTTAAACCTTGCCATTCAATCCAAATGAGGCTTGGAGGGTGTTAATTGGACTAGTAGGTACTTGATAAAAATAATTTCAACAAGTTCTATAGTTTCGATCAAAAGTTATTTAATTCTAAGTGGGAACTAGAACAACAAAATTTAATTTATCAAGAACCAACAATTTTGTGGGCCCTAAAGCCTTGCCATTCAATCAAAATGAGGATTGTAGGTGATTGATAGGACTAGATCGTACTTGATATAAATTGTTTCAACTAGTTCTATAGTTTCGCTCAAAAGTTATTTATTTCTAAGTGGAAACTTGAACAACAAAATTTAATTTATCAAGAACCAACAATTTTGTGGGCCCTTAAACCTTGCCATTCAATCCAAATGAGGCTTGGAGAATGTTAATAGGACTAGTAGGTAGTTGATCAAAATAGTTTCAAACAGTTTTATAGTTTCGATCAAAAATTATTTAATTCTAAGTGGGAACTAGAACAACAGAATTTCATTTTTCAAGCACCAACAATTTTATGGGCCCTTAAACCTTGCCATTCAATCCAAATGAGGCTTGCAGGCTGTTAAAAGGACTAGTAGGTGCTTGATAAAAATAGTTTCAAACAGTTTTATAGTTTCGATCAAAAATTAATTAATTCTAAGTGGAAACTAGAACAACAGAATTTAATTTATCAAGAACCAACAATTTTGTGGGCCCTAAAGCCTTGCCATTCAATCAAAATGAGGATTGTAGGTGATTGATAGGACTAGATCGTACTTGATATAAATTGTTTCAACTACTTCTATAGTTTCGCTCAAAAGTTATTTATTTCTAAGTGGAAACTTGAACAACAAAATTTAATTTATCAAGAACCAACAATTTTGTGGGCCCTTAAACCTTGCCATTCAATCCAAATGAGGATGGAGTGTGATTGATAGGACTAGTAGGTACTTAATAAAATTAATTTCAAACAATTCTATAGTTTCGATCAAAATTTATTTAATTCTAAGTGGAAACTAGAACAACAGAATTTCATTTTTCAGGCACCAACAATTTTATGGGCCCGTAAACCCTGCCATTCAATCCAAATGAGGCTTGCAGGCTGTTAAAATGACTAGTAGGTGCTTGATAAAAATAGTTTCAAACAGTTTTATAGTTTCGATCAAAAATTAATTAATTCTAAGTGGGAACTAGAACAACAGAATTTAATTTATCAAGAACCAACAATTTTGTGGGCCCTAAAGCCTTGCCATTCAATCCAAATGAGGATTGTGGGTGATTGATAGGACTAGTACGTACTTGATATAAATTGTTTCAACCAGTTCTATAGTTTCGATCAAAAGTTATTTAATTCTAAGTGGAAACTTGAACAACAAAATTTAATTTATCAAGAACCAACAATTTTGTGGGCCCTTAAACCTTGCCATTCAATCCAAATGAGGCTTGGATAATGTTAATAGGACTAGTAGGTAGTTGATAAAAATAGTTTCTAAGAGTTTTATAGTTTCGATCAAAAATTATTTAATTCTAAGTGGAAACTTGAACAACAGAATTTCATTTTTCAAGCACCACCAATTGTATGGGCCCCTAAACCTTGCCATTCAATCCAAATTAGGATTGAAGGTGATTGATAGGACTAGTAGGTATTTGATAAAAATTGTTTCAACCAGTTCTATAGTTTCGATCAAAAGTTGTTTAATTCTAAGTGGAAACTAGAACAACAAAATTTAATTTACCAAGAACCAACAATTTTGTGGGCCCTTAAACCTTTCCATTCAATCCAAATGAGGCTTGGAGAATGTTAATAGGACTAGTAGGTAGTTGATAAAAATAGTTTCTAAGAGTTTTATAGTTTCGATCAAAAATTATTTAATTCTAAGTGGAAACTAGAACAACAGAATTTCATTTTCAAAGTACCAACAATTTTGTGGGCCCTTAAACCTTGCCATTCAATCCAAATAAGGCTTGGAGGATGTTAATAGGACTAGAAGTAGTTGATAAAAATAGTTTCAAAGAGTTTTATAGTTTCGATCAAAAATTATTTAATTCTAAGTGGAAACTAGAACAACAGAATTTCATTTTTCAAGCACCAACAATTTTATGGGCCCCTAAACCCTGCCATTCAATCCAAATGAGGCTTGCAGGCTGTTAAAAGGACTAGTAGGTGCTTGATAAAAATAGTTTCAAACAGTTTTATAGTTTCGATCAAAAATTAATTAATTCTAAGTGGGAACTAGAACAACAGAATTTAATTTATCAAGAACCAACAATTTTGTGGGCCCTAAAGCCTTGCCATTCAATCCAAATGAGGATTGTGGGTGATTGATAGGACTAGTACGTACTTGATATAAATTGTTTCAACTAGTTCTATAGTTTCGATCAAAAGTTATTTAATTCTAAGTGGAAACTAGAACAACAGAATTTCATTTTTCAAGCACCAACAATTTTATGGGCCCTTAAACCCTGCCATTCAATCCAAATGAGGCTTGCAGGCTGTTAAAAGGACTAGTAGGTGCTTGATAAAAATAGTTTCAAACAGTTTTATAGTTTCGATCAAAAGTTATTTAATTCTAAGTGGAAACTAGAACAACAGAAATTCATTTTTCAAGCACCAACAATTTTATGGGCCCTTAAACCTTGCCATTCAATCCAAATGAGGCTTGCAGGCTGTTAAAAGGACTAGTAGGTGCTTGATAAAAATAGTTTCAAACAGTTTTATAGTTTCGATCAAAAATTAATTAATTTTAAGTGGGAACTAGAACAACAGAATTTAATTTATCAAGAACCAACAATTTTGTGGGCCCTAAAGCCTTGCCATTCAATCCAAATGAGGATTGTGGGTGATTGATAGGACTAGTACGTACTTGATATAAATTGTTTCAACCAGTTCTATAGTTTCGATCAAAAGTTATTTAATTCTAAGTGGAAACTTGAACAACAAAATTTAATTTATCAAGAACCAACAATTTTGTGGGCCCTTAAACCTTGCCATTCAATCCAAATGAGGCTTGGAGAATGTTAATAGGACTAGTAGGTAGTTGATAAAAATAGTTTCTAAGAGTTTTATAGTTTCGATCAAAAATTATTTAATTCTAAGTGGAAACTTGAACAACAGAATTTCATTTTTCAAGCACCACCAATTGTATGGGCCCCTAAACCTTGCCATTCAATCCAAATTAGGATTGAAGGTGATTGATAGGACTAGTAGGTATTTGATAAAAATTGTTTCAACCAGTTCTATAGTTTCGATCAAAAGTTGTTTAATTCTAAGTGGAAACTAGAACAACAAAATTTAATTTACCAAGAACCAACAATTTTGTGGGCCCTTAAACCTTTCCATTCAATCCAAATGAGGCTTGGAGAATGTTAATAGGACTAGTAGGTAGTTGATAAAAATAGTTTCTAAGAGTTTTATAGTTTCGATCAAAAATTATTTAATTCTAAGTGGAAACTAGAACAACAGAATTTCATTTTCAAAGTACCAACAATTTTGTGGGCCCTTAAACCTTGCCATTCAATCCAAATAAGGCTTGGAGGATGTTAATAGGACTAGAAGTAGTTGATAAAAATAGTTTCAAAGAGTTTTATAGTTTCGATCAAAAATTATTTAATTCTAAGTGGAAACTAGAACAACAGAATTTCATTTTTCAAGCACCAACAATTTTATGGGCCCCTAAACCCTGCCATTCAATCCAAATGAGGCTTGCAGGCTGTTAAAAGGACTAGTAGGTGCTTGATAAAAATAGTTTCAAACAGTTTTATAGTTTCGATCAAAAATTAATTAATTCTAAGTGGGAACTAGAACAACAGAATTTAATTTATCAAGAACCAACAATTTTGTGGGCCCTAAAGCCTTGCCATTCAATCCAAATGAGGATTGTGGGTGATTGATAGGACTAGTACGTACTTGATATAAATTGTTTCAACTAGTTCTATAGTTTCGATCAAAAGTTATTTAATTCTAAGTGGAAACTAGAACAACAGAATTTCATTTTTCAAGCACCAACAATTTTATGGGCCCTTAAACCCTGCCATTCAATCCAAATGAGGCTTGCAGGCTGTTAAAAGGACTAGTAGGTGCTTGATAAAAATAGTTTCAAACAGTTTTATAGTTTCGATCAAAAATTAATTAATTCTAAGTGGAAACTAGAACAACAGAAATTCATTTTTCAAGCACCAACAATTTTATGGGCCCTTAAACCTTGCCATTCAATCCAAATGAGGCTTGCAGGCTGTTAAAAGGACTAGTAGGTGCTTGATAAAAATAGTTTCAAACAGTTTTATAGTTTCGATCAAAAATTAATTAATTTTAAGTGGGAACTAGAACAACAGAATTTAATTTATCAAGAACCAACAATTTTGTGGGCCCTAAAGCCTTGCCATTCAATCCAAATGAGGATTGTGGGTGATTGATAGGACTAGTACGTACTTGATATAAATTGTTTCAACCAGTTCTATAGTTTCGATCAAAAGTTATTTAATTCTAAGTGAAAACTTGAACAACAAAAATTAATTTATCAAGAACCAACAATTTTGTGGGCCCTTAAACCTTGCTATTCAATCCAAATGAGGATGGAGTGTGATTGATAGGACTAGTAGGTACTTAATAAAATTAATTTCAAACAATTCTATAGTTTCGATCAAAATTTATTTAAGTCTTAGTAGAAAATAGTACTATAAAATTTCATTTTCAAAGTACCAACAATTTTGTGGGCCCTTAAACCTTGCCATTCAATCCAAATGATGTTCGGAGAATGTTAATAGGACTAGTAGGTAGTTGATAAAAATAGTTTCAAACAGTTTTATAGTTTCGATCAAAAATTATTTAATTCTAAGTGGGAACTAGAACAACAGAATTTCATTTTTCAAGCACCAACAATTTTATGGGCCCTTAAACCTTGCCATTCAATCCAAATGAGGCTTGGAGGATGTTAACAGGACTAGTAGGTAGTTGATAAAAATATTTTCAAAGAGTTTTATATTTTCGATCAAAAGTTATTTAATTCTTAGTACAAGTTAGAACAATAGAATTTCGGTTTCAAAGCACCAACAATTTTGTGGGCCCTTAAACCTTGGCATTCAATCCAAATGAAGCTTGCAGGCTGTTAAAAGGACTAGTAGGTGCTTGATAAAAATAGTTTCAAACAGTTTTATAGTTTCGATCAAAAATTAATTAATTTTAAGTGGGAACTAGAACAACAGAATTTAATTTATCAAGAACCAACAATTTTGTGGGCCCTAAAGCCTTGCCATTCAATCCAAATGAGGATTGTGGGTGATTGATAGGACTAGTACGTACTTGATATAAATTGTTTCAACCAGTTCTATAGTTTCGATCAAAAGTTATTTAATTCTAAGTGAAAACTTGAACAACAAAAATTAATTTATCAAGAACCAACCATTTTGTGGGCCCTTAAACCTTGCTATTCAATCCAAATGAGGATGGAGTGTGATTGATAGGACTAGTAGGTACTTAATAAAATTAATTTCAAACAATTCTATAGTTTCGATCAAAATTTATTTAAGTCTTAGTAGAAAATAGTACTATAAAATTTCATTTTCAAAGTACCAACAATTTTGTGGGCCCTTAAACCTTGCCATTCAATCCAAATGAGGTTCGGAGAATGTTAATAGGACTAGTAGGTAGTTGATAAAAATAGTTTCAAACAGTTTTATAGTTTCGATCAAAAATTATTTAATTCTAAGTGGGAACTAGAACAACAGAATTTCATTTTTCAAGCACCAACAATTTTATGGGCCCCTAAACCCTGCCATTCAATCCAAATGAGGCTTGGAGGATGTTAACAGGACTAGTAGGTAGTTGATAAAAATATTTTCAAAGAGTTTTATAGTTTCGATCAAAAGTTATTTAATTCTTAGTACAAGTTAGAACAATAGAATTTCGGTTTCAAAGCACCAACAGTTTTGTGGGCCCTTAAACCTTGGCATTCAATCCAAATGAGGATGGAGATGGATTGATAGGACTAGTAGGTACTTACTAAAATTAATTTTAAACACTTTTATAGTTTCGATCAAAATATATCTAAGTCTTAGTAGGAAATAGTACAATAGAATTTCATTTTCAAAGTACCAACATTTTGTGGGCCCTTAAAACTTGCCATTCAATCCAAATGAGGATGGATTGTGATTGATAGGACAAGTAGGTACTTAATAAAATTAGTTTCAAACAATTCTTTAGTTTCGATCAAAGATTATTTAGGTCTTAGTTGAAACTAGTACACCAGCATTTCATTTTCAAAGGACCACATTTCTGTGGGCCCTTAATCCTTGCCATTCAATCTAAATGAGAATGGAGTGTGATTGATAGGACTAGTAGGTACTTAATAAAATTAGTTTCAAACATTACTATAGTTTTGATCAAAAGTTATTTAATTCTTAGTACAAGTTAGAACAATAGAATTTCATTTTCAAAGTGCCAACATTTCTGTGGGCCCTTAAACCTTGCCATTCAATCCAAATGTGGTAGATTGTGATTGATAGGACTAGTGGGCACGTAATAAAATTAATTTCAAACAATTCTATTGTTTCGATCAAAAATTATTTACGTCTTAGTTGAAACTAGTACAACAGAATTTCATTTTCAAAGCACCAACAATTTTGTGGGCCCTTAAACCTTGCCATTCAATCCAAATGAGAATTGGAGATGACTAATAATGCTAGAGGGTACTTAGTAAAAGTACTTTCAAACAGATTGTTTCGATCAAAAATTATTTAAAGCTTAGTAGAAACTAGTACAATAGAATTTAATTTTCCAAAGACCAACATTTTTGTGGGCCTTCAAACTCTGCCATTCAATCCAAATGAGCATTGCTGGTGACTAGTAATACTGGTAGTGAGTTAGTTAAAATTTCCCTTTGGCATGAGATATTTAAACCCAAACACTCTGTACGGGCATGTGTAAAATTATTATTACAAATATATTAATAAAAAACACAAAAAACAAAATAAATTTTTGACAAAGAAAAAACTGGAAACAACACTAGGTATCTACAGGTATATTAGGAAAACCTTCTATTGTGCATGTACTTATTTTGATGCATACTAGTGTTGTTTTCATATGTGACTTACCATCATCTCATTAAATAAAGATCTTTCCAAATATGTTTCATGGATGTTTGTATGTCTCTATGTAACTTTACTTTATGCCATGGACTTTGCGGCTTTTGGTTGAAATTTGCAAGCGCGAAGCGCCTATATGCATAATAATAAGTCTACCACGGGTTAATAGTAAGCAGTTAACAGGTTATTTCGAAATTAACTGATACAAATGATTATGCTGGATTCCTACCTTTCCAAATAGTCACCCATGCTGGGGGCTACTAGTTTAATATAATATTGTTTTAATCGTACAACCTTATATTTTTGACCAAGTGAAATAATTTCCATTTTATATATTAGTGTTTTAATACCACGATTTAAATTTATTTATACTGAATAACATATCGTCTGCTTAACATTGCTAAGTAACAAGCCATTTTATCATGTCTGCTACGAAGTAACAATCAATTTTATCATGACTGCGACAATGTAACAAGCCATTGTGTCAGGAGATAGGTTTGTTACATTGTCGCAGCCATGATAAAATGGCTTGTTACTTTGTAGCAGCCATGATAAAATGGCTTTTTACTTAGTAATATTAACAGTCAAATTCTACATCGCTACTCAGACTTCACTTCAAGTCTAACTTTAGTAAGGGTTGATTCAAGTCAAGTTGAAGTCCAAGTAGGGGTGGTATTCATGAAGCCCACTTGACGAAGTTAGACTTCAAAATTATTTTGTATTGAAATTTGAGCGGGAGTTTCAAAAATTTGTCAAGCTCAAGTCAAGTGCCAAGGTAGGTCTGGAGGTACCTTAGAACTTGACTTCAAGTCATTACTCAAGTGAATCCTGAATACGACTTGGGACTTGAAGAGTAAGTGAAGTTCCGATTGAAGTCTGAGTAGCGATGTAGAATTCGACTGTAAGCAGACGATATTTTCTATTTTTACTCGGTATATTACGATATTTTTTTCTATTCTATTGGCTTTTGTACTATTTTGGTACAATCTAGAAGACTTATATAATATCTCACCTAGTTTCGACTAATGACTTGTTACAAAATGACTTGTTTTTAACATAAAATTATTTTTTGTTCATCCATAATACCTCCCCTTTGTTAAAATTGCCTTTGAAATTTCGTTTTTCTTAAAACTATATTTGGACATAATATAAGATAAGCATATAACATAAAATAGTTTTGCTCATACATTTATATTATGTAAAGTATTATAGGTGTACACAGTATACAGGCTGTACTCTTAGGTCTTTGCAGCCTGATATAACCAATGCATTTTTAATTAATCCTTAAACACTTTAAATCAATATTTCTTGACATTTTAAAATGGCCGGGTATTGATAATAAGCCAATTTATTTCCAATGATTAATAAATTGGTATAAACGGAACATTTGTTCGCTTGTTAAGACTCCAGTCTATGTCATAATTTTTTGTAAACCATTCTAGATTTAACAAAATAGCATAACAAGATTGTAGTCATATATGCTAAGGTCTTCTGGATCATGTCATGTAAAGTGTTATAGAAAATGAAGATAATAATTCAAATAAAATAATATTCTAGTAATGATACTTTTTGAAATGTAATTATTTTGAATAAGCTAGTAAATAATAGAAATAATAGTGAAAAGGACAACTCCAGTTTAACTAAATTGAATTAAGGTTTTCATCACTCAAAAGCAAAATAGGAGGAGACAATTTTTACTTCTAAATGAAAAGAGGAAAGAGATTTTACCAGCTTTAAGTTGGTTTTACTTCATTTTTACCATTTTACGATAAAAAATTAAAAGCCATTTTAGAACTATATAATAAAATTTTGAAATATCTTTACGTTACAGGTTTACTCACCTTTGATGGACCAAATACACATCCTTAACGTGAAGCGGACTGCAATTATTGGGTTTAATCTACATTGCGTAAACTAATGTTAATCAACCCATATAATATTACTAGATTTAGATTTTCAAAATAATTTATTCTAGAATTTACATGCAAAACCTATTTTTTGCAGAATTTTCCAAACCAATATTCTTTGATGCAGCCCTCTTCGACAAGATTGCAGGTGCAGGTGGTGCACCTCATTATCTCCAATTTCGGCCACTAATTTACTTTAAACCTTAGAACATTAAAATTTAATATAGGGATAAGGCTAGCATAATTATCTTAAACAACTAGACGGTTATAGAGGTTAACAATTTAAAGCATTTATTTTAATTGAGAGACACAAGAATAGAGAGACACAAGACAGCCCGTATGAATTGTAAAAGATTGCACAATTTTTTGTTGCAAATGATGTCAACTTACCAATAAAAGCCGAAAACTTTCATAAAATTGTACTAACTTTTATTTAAAGTAAATATTGATGCTGTAGCTCAACCAATATTTAAATTAATTTTACGAATTAACAGACCTTTATCAATATTGTTCCGCTATTCATCTTTAAATAGGGGTACCAATTTACGGGGCTGTAAAAATAATTATTTAGGCGGTAAAAAGAAATTTTTTAGGCAGTTTTTTAATCGGCAGTAAACTTTTATTAGAAAGGCAGTAAAAACAAATGCAATTGGCTGTAGAACCAATCCTAAAAGCAGTACCAAAAAATTTCTTTTTATATGTACTGCATGTTCACTTAAAATTTTGGACTGTAAGACTCGTGACTAAGATAATCCTTTTTTAAGGTGCTTATGTCTAGTTAAAGGCTACTTAAGCTTGTCACATACCGAAAGCATGTCCATGATGCTACATATAAACTAAACTGCAACAGATATCCTGTCTTTTTGTTCGAAATAACTAACAGAAAAAATGTTTTCATACGTAATCAGTGCTTACATGAGTCCTAATCGCTGTAAAAAGTGGAAAACTTTTGAATAATTTTGTCATCTGAAATTTTCATGTGGCATGTTATATTCACACCTCTGACAATTATAACAATTCACTATGCACATGTCCGTTTTTTTCAAAAGATTTAAACATGTAAACACATCATTGCCATTGCCAAAATAAACAAGGTACTTATTTGGTATTCACATTTCCTTCCACCCATTTTTAAGCAGATATTGATTGCAATTTAACGAAGACGACCTCCAGGCGTATCTAAAGCACTCGTGAAACCGTAAATTTCGATTACACTGATACTTTCATTACTTTACCTTAAACACTGACATTGAATTCACATTGAATTAATCCTAGAAGTGACCTAATTGAAATAATCCTTCATTTAACTGTATAAATGTCATTATTTTGTTACTGCCTTCATTATTGGTTCTACTGCCTATCGCAATTGTTTTTTACTGCCCTACTTGATTAAAATTACTGCCTTAAAAAAACCGCCTAATAAAATTCTTTTTACTGCCTAAATAATTATTTTTACAGCCCTCTAAAAGTTTACCCTTTAAATAGGCGCTTAGAAAATTGAACGAACATGTATTTCTTTGTGTGGACTTACTAATGTTTTAAGTTTCGCCCATTTTCTAATAAAAAACGTAATTAAACTATTTATTGTACAGTATGTTGGATTATATTGTTACGCCCAGTTTTTCCAAAAGCGGGACATTAATTGGGAACTAAGTTTCAGAATTTACATATTGATGTAGACAAGGTATTTAAATACCATGGCTACCTAACAAGGTATACTATCCATACCTTTTAAGATTTTTAAGTACAAGCATACTATGATTATACTTAAACGTCTCTCAGAACCACTAATTGGACCAAAGGTGGAGGAGTCATGGAGTATTACTCAGTAGCATAAGAACGCATGTACGTTTTCCTTGTAAGTGGTTTTGAGAGAATTTCAATTCCCACTACCAGCACACCTTGTTACATAACAATTAAAGTACCAGAGATGTAGGTCTACCTATTAAAATGAAATTCTGAAATTTATTACTAGCTTTGATATAGATAATTAAATCAAAACCCAAATTTTTAGTAATACTAAGTGACAACGTGGGCATTTTATTTAGGAGATTTATTGCACCATTAATTTTTGTCAACAAAATTTTATGAGAAAATCCGGAACACGAAAAATAAATGTTAATAAAAATCATATGAAAAGGTTTAGTCTGTAATACAATTTGTTGTAATCACCTGGCTTTGGTGATACTGAATAATAAATTCTACGATTACCCATAATCGCAACATTTTAAACTATAAGTGAAGACCTGTGTGATCTTTGGAGGGAGCGCCTTTTTAATATAAAATAACGCTGTCATTCAATTCCATTGATCATTTGTCCCTTTAACAATTGACCAGACGAAGATTTGGACTTTTTGCTAAAATTAAAAAAATGGATGTGGAAAAGGCCTGCATGCTGTATGACATTACTTATTTGAATTTGCGACCTTTGACATAACAGACATGGGTAAGTTTGATGTGAACAGTTCCTGCTTAGAGTTCAGGCTTCTGAGACCCATCATCTTGTTTCTTAATTCTATATATTTATTTATGTTATTCTCTTTACCCAACAAGAATTCTCAATTGAACACCTGTCAATATATTTAAACATTTGATGTTTATTTGGCTTATAGATAACGACGGTAACAACCAACCCATCAATTATAGTCAAGATGTTGCAGAAAAACAATGGTTAGCAATTGCTTTTGTTAGTAGACCGTAATTATTATTATAACCACAGACTTTTAATCCATGTATATTTCTTCCTACTTGATGTGGTATAAGTGGTAACGGCAATAATTAAATTCAGGCATTAAGCTTAATGCCTAATAATGCCCGGCATTAAGCCTAATGCCTGAATTTTACTTGGCATCAAGATTAATGCCTGGTATTATTGCCTGATTTGATTGAAAATCATTGTAAACAGCAAAAACTTAAGCCTAAATATACACTGTCGACTTGTATTTATGTAATACGTAAATGCACACGGTTACGGTTAGTCATGTCATGTCATGTATTCCTGCAAAATATATTTCTGGGCATTCATAGTATTTATAGTGATTACAAATTTTTATTTACGCCATGCAAAATGTTATTCGATGTTGATTTTATTTTATACCCTCATAGTCCCAACCCAGGACTGAATAGAAAATAGATATTTCCATTGCAAACTTTACCAGAATTCGTCCAAATTTCTTAAAAACGTAAACGATGTATTATTTATTATCTAGGAAAAAAGGCAACAATACATTACCGACTATACTTCGATACTTTGAAGGGGATCCTTTAAATTTATTGAAAAAGCATACATGGATTAATCTTGAAGTACGCCATGAAGAGAGAATCAAATCTCGAAAATCAAAACAATTAATTAAAAAAGCTGCAAACTTAAAATTTGTGTCCCAACGGAATATTAACATTCTTAGACAAATATCTGCAACCTTGATGGACAGAGGATTTTCATGGCCGCAGATAAAAGAATATAAAAACGCTGCAATAGCTCATTTCCGATCGAAACAGGAAAGAAATCGCCATGTTTTGAAACGGCTGATAATGCATTCGGAGGAACAGGAAATACCATGCAATGTTATTTACGATTTGAGAATCCGTAAAGTCTTGGCGTCTGAGTCCAGAAAGCAAATTGTAAATAGTTTGTGTGACACAAAAGTTAATGAAACCTTTGACAGTGACATTACAAAATCAAACCAAATTGACGTGAACTTAAATAAAAATGATAAACCAGACGATTTGAATTGCGATATCCCAATCAGTAAGTCAAAAAACTTAGTAATTAATAATTAATGTTTAGTAATTGTTTACAGAGCTACATCTTCTATAGACAATCTAACAGTAGTTTAACTTATATTCTTTTAACTTAAGGATAAATATCATTTTATTTACTTGCCAGTAGTTCGTGGAGAGCAGGAAATGATAAGTGAAGAGGTAGAACAAGATTTATGCAACTTTAGTACACGTCCTAAACGCGATAGAAAACTCAAAATATTGTTCACACCACTTGTATCCAAAAGGAAACGACATTGCATTTGTAACGAGGTATTTCGGAGTAGAGATCTCCCCATGGTACAATGCAGTATCTTGGATTGCCAAAAGTATGTATTGATTTTCAATGGCCATAGTATCTTTGAATTTAATAAAAGGTTTGAAGCAAAAATGTTAAGCCATATTTAAATATTATAATTAAATATTGCTTTTAAGTTTCTAAAGTATTCATTAAAACTATAAACGTATTAAGTAGTGAAAAGCTTTAAAATGAAAAAAAAATTAGAAGAATATTACTAGTATCATCCAAATATTGATAAATAGATACATTATAATGGTCTTCATATGAACTTATTTTTTTATTTTTAGACGTTAATGACCTTTAATAAAATAGTTATACATTTTTATTGAAGTTGGACTTGCAAATGCAAAAAAATGAATATAATTATTTATTCCCAGATATGTTTCAACTTAATTTTAAAATATATACTGTGAATTGCCTAAAACTCACTTTCCAAATAATATGCATAATTATGCATTTTCAGTACTACCGGGCTATGTAATATTATTAATCCAAATTAATTCTTCTTAGATGGTATCACTACTCCAATAAGTGTTGTGTAACCGATTATTACGGTCAAGATTTTTACGTATGTCCTTCTTGCAAAACTTTTAACAATAACCCAGAGGAAAATTGCACGCCATCTTCCAACCTTGGTACCGAACATGAAACACCCAACGAAATGCTTCCGCATAAATCTTTTGAAAACGCATTAGAGGAAAACCGAGACAATGAATTATTACCATCCTTACTAGTTGGAGAACAAAACATTGCAATCGACGACAGCACGAATCACAAATTTGAAAAAGCTATATGCTTTGAGGAAAACAAATTAACGGACAGTTTACATAATTTAACTGACGAAGAATCAATTACAAGCAACGAAATTGAGTCAACAGCTTTTAATGACAACCCAGAATTGAACTTCTCCACAGAAACATTATGTGCAACAGCAAATATCAAAAAAGAAAATTTGTGTTACGACCCACCCAAAGAATATGCGGTTAAAATATCTCCTGAAGACTGGACATCAATGCACAACAAAAATAAATTCCATAACGGTGTTTGGCCCTCCATTGTTAATAAGTATGTGAATAATCCATGTTCTTTTAATGCCCGTGATAAAGTTGTCCTTGGAAAAAAGAAATATTTTTGCAAGTTTAGAGGCAAGTGTGGCGGAGACTGTGAGATGTCATTCAATATATATGTGATGCAAAAACCAGTGCCAGGACACCCTGTAGATGCAATAGTGAAAACCAAAGGAGAATTTTCTTTAATTCAAAAAAGGCACACAGGCCGTCAGCTAAGATGTCAAGACCGGTTAACAATGTTAGATTTATTACAACATGAAAGTGCCAAAAAAATTTCAATAAAAAATTATGCTTCTGTGTCTCATTTCAAACACCTCCACATGAATAATTCTCAAAAAAGCGAGTCCCAATTAAGATTAATAAAGCACGAAGGTTTAAAGAAACTCAGAAACAGTGACTCCCTGTACGAAGATATAGGAATATTGAAAAATGAAATGATGGATACAATTAATCCAAATGGAGCTGTTAAAGGCTATATTCAATATTACAGCGTCGAGCCATTGATATGTGGACTTTACAGGGAGAGTGCTCTAAGAATTTATTGCGACCTTAACAAGCCCACTAGTAACGCATACCTGTATTTCGACAGTACAGGAAGTATTTGCTCAAAAGTCAATAGAAAATCTAAAAAGACTTTTCTTTACAGCATAATGGCAAGATTTCCAAATACAAATGGCAGTTTGCAGTTAGCCGAATTTTTATTAAATGTCCACGATGTCCCAGCAGTATCCAGCTGTCTAAATAGATTGTTTTATGACATGAAAAAAGTAAAAAGGATGTCATCAATTGGAAAAATGGTCTGCATTGACTTCTCATTTTGCCTTCTGCACAGCGTTAGCGAAGGTAGATAAACATTTTCAAAATTTTGTTCCATTGAATCGGCGTTTGGCTAATCTTACCCATATACAAACTTGGCCTTTATTTTAGCTTAATATTATATTCTGAACATGTAAACAATCTAATTCAAACCACCGTTAGTTATCGTGCACCGGGATTTCCGAACAAAAGAACAGACAAAAATAGTATTTGTATACACAGAGGATGACCTTTCCTGAATTATATTTTTGCGTTCCATGAAATATTTAGTTCTATTTCTAACAAAAAATAGTCTATGAAAGTAAAAGGTTATGTTACTTTTATAAATCCTTGATGTGATAATGATTGGTTGACTATTGCATTACAACATCTTGAGGAGAAAGTTAAATTATACACAAAAGTTTGTATAAAATATAAAAGACTGCTTTGCTAAGAATTTGGCACAGTGGTTGACTCACAAACATTTAATACTAGTTGCTGTAATTACGTTGTCAATTAAAATTCCAAAAGTGTTTAAAAAATATGTAAACTGACATATATATATGTAAACTGAATATTACGTACTATTATTGATAATGTTATGAATGCAATACATTTTATGCTTTTTAAAAAGCTTATGTGGTTTGGAATGTTATACTAAAATCAATTTATTTATGTTACTTTTAGCATGGAACAAGGAAGAGATATCAATCTACATGAGAAGATGTTGGGAGATAGGGAAAAATGAAGAACAAGCAGAATACGTATGGCCAAAAAGTAAAATAGTAATTTTCCTTTGCTCGGCGCATATTATTCGAAGTTTCCTAAACTTGCTAACAAAAAAAGGTGTTCCAAAGAAAATAAAGGACGTGGGCATTAAAAGTTTTGTCACTTTACTCCAATCTGGATCACTTAAAAACTTTCAAATCGTATGTAATGCCATAATCCGTCTTTTTGGATCACGAAACATGAGCTCCAAAGATATTAACCAATTGCTTGAAACGTTTTCGAAAACTGATGTCGATATTATTTTAGATGAGAAAAATGCACACGAAGCTAACAATATTGATGACATCTTTAACGAAAATAACAATATTAAAACTCTAAGGTTGAAGTCGCCTTTTTACAAGTATTTCGTTGCCACCAGAAAATCAAATGAAATGTGTCAAACCGAAACGAACAAAAATCCGTATCATTGCATCGAGCTTATAAATATCCTGCAAAATACTTACATTGCATATTATTGTTTTTGGGGAGCAATGACACCACGAATTCTACTCGATAGGAATTTTACACATCACACAAATAATGCAGTTGAGAGTTATTTCTCCAACACAAAAAACCAACTACATGTGCAAAGGCATTTAAATACTGCAGATTTTATTAGAGAACATCAAGTTATCACTTTAGGAATGTTACGTAAATTTGAACAAGGTAACAGATGGAAAAGCAAGGCTGCTGTTGTTAAAAAGCGAAAAATTTTGGAAGAAGAAGCAGAAAATTCACAAGAAATATGGTCTCAAAAGAAACAAGACAAAAGGTCTAAGCGTGTAAGTAAATACCTTCGCTCGGCTCCCTCAAATATAAGTAATGACCAAAAAAAATGCGTTTCGAAAACTGAAATAATTGACATTTCTGAAGACGAAAAAGAAGAGACGAAAAAATATGTTTTTGAAGTTCACATTGACGGAATTGTTATTGACGATAACGACATATTATCAGTTATAGAAAAAAACGGAACACAATGGATGAATGATCGGGTTTTAAATGCCTATATTAATGTCATCAAAATGGATCATGTTGATAAAATGGAAAGAGTATATGTCACGGACACGTATTTTTGTTGGTACTCGCCAGATAAACAAATGAAAACCACAGAATCAATGCTAACCAAAATACCCAACAATATTTGGCTCCTGCTATGTCCACTGTTCTATTTTAATCACTGGTTTTTAGCGGCTGTTGATTTGACTAAATTTAAAATATATGACTACGATTCCATTCCAAATCTCATAAACAAAAATGAAAAACGAAATTTCTATAAAGAACTTACATTACTGTTAGAGAAAAAATACGGGAAACAACAATGGGAGCCATTAAAGACTGTGTCTGTACCCAAGCAAAGTAAAGGTTATGAATGCGGTGACCATGTTTTAAGAACAATTGAAAAAATTGTTCAATTTGGGGTGCAGCCTGTTTTCCCTAATAACAAGGAGTTCATATCTGGTTTGCGTATTTCTATGTTGAAAAAGTTTCTTCATTTCTCGAGTGAAAGTAAAGACCTAACAGTATTGTATAAAACTGATAGCCAGTTGGTAAATTATGTAACTAATGTCATCAAAAAGCACCAACGCCAAAACAAAGATAAGGGACAATGTGTCACAAAATAATTAATTTACTTACCTTACAAAAAGTTTAATTAAAATTAAATTAAAATTTTAAGTTGAAGTTTTTTATTACGGAAAATTAAAATTACCTATTTCATTGTAGTAGAAGGTAAAATAAGTGGTGTTTAAATTACTTCAATAGAAATTTCATTTAAATAAAATGTAAAATGAGCAACTATTTCCCGAATTAAAACTCGAATGTGTTTCATTATTATAATTAAAAATCATTGATAACAGTTGGGGAAAAATTTTTCACCACAAGTTAGTATTATATCATTATATTCCGTGCAGTAATTGACATAAAGGCATGTGAAAACCAAATTTTTTTACCGTACAAAAATCTAAGCAAGAAATTTTAAAAGTTATATTCATTAATCATCATATAATAAGCCTAAGTTTCTTCAATTTAAATTTTTAAACGGTTTCTAATTAAAGTTTTACAAATAAACACAGCTTGTGACTTTGAAATAATAGTAATTTGAATTTATAGTGTTTATTTCTTCGTTTGCAGAGAAATAAAAATATAGGTGTATATTTGGTCTGCTGAGACCTGTAGCCCAAAATATATGTTACAAACTTTCAAATCTGTAAAAGGCATACAGAATACAATTCATGTTAATTAGGGAAGATAAATTGGCCGCTGATTTATTTATTTTCTGTTTTTACCGATACGCCGGAATCGGCCGAAATAAATTGCCTGAATCGGCTGATTTGACGATGTTTTGCTGATACCTTTTAACTTTTCAAATTTTATGTTATTTAAAGGATAAAATGTTCTGTAACCTTAATTTATTAATAGCAACTTAAAATGTATTTGGTTCAGATGATATCACGATATATTTTTAATTTCAAATATTTTATGAATACTTTTTTACGTTTAGAATTTTCTTTGACTAATTGTTATTAGAGTGGTTAGGGTTAGACAAAAGATAAAAAATTATTCTTTAATGCCTTAAATTACTGCCTTAATTAAAGTACTTTACTTTTATTCCCTTTCCGAATTAAAAATTTGTTTTATATACCCAACACCAAAACGGCATCGGCAATTTGAAAAATCTGGATACTAGAGAATCGTCCAGATTCCCTCATAGGTGCATTTTTAATGGTAATCGCGAACATAAAACGAGCGATAAATAATTCAAATTAATGTAGACGCACCATAAGTTCAGAAAAAAGCCTAGGTTATAGGTTGGGTTACCATAATCTAAAATAATCCAAGATTGAATCCTTTTAGGCTTCCTGGTGTACCAAAATCGTTACTATTTCTATTGACAATGACTTAACAGCCAACATATTTTACCTCAACTTTGTTTTGTCGGTTGTTTCAGTACAAAATCAACATCTTTTAACCAAAATTATGAAACTGTCTTAAAATATTCAATTAAATCAAATACGCCTTTAGATCAAAATTTATGGAATTGTTATTGAACGGAAAATTAAACCTGCATGACTACATCAAGGTATAGCATCCGGTAATGCAAAACTAAATATATTCTTCTCCCAAGTTAACCATGCAGGTATACACCACACGTTGTGCAAGTTACTTTTAATAATTGACACCATCGTTTGAAGTTTTCTCAAAATAGAATTTAATCGCACTGAAGATGGATAATTAAAATTTATACAAACGAAACTACATATAGCAAGGCATTGTATTTATATGATTATCCAAAATAAAGTATTTCATAGAATACCTTAATCTAAGGTATTCCATAGCTCTAAGGTTCTTAGAGAACTCAAGGTGTCGAGTGTGCCGTAAATTGAAATTACGCATTTTAGATATGGCTGCTTGGCGTAAATACCGTAAATTTATTAGTGTGTTAGAAGTTTTTGTATAAATTACAAACTAACTAGTAAAAATAAATCATTTTCACATTATCATATCATTTCATCATTTTACCAAATGATTTTATTATAATTATATGCCAATAACAGGACCTGCAAGCCTTGAAAACTGAAAGGTCACACTAAATGTAAGTTGTTATTAAGCTTTGCAAAATGTTAGACATTATATTTCAATTAGTTTCCCAGTACTGATACAGTGTTCGTAATGTATATGTCGTAGACTGGGAGGGAAAGGTGACTGGGAGGGATATAATGTCCCTCTCCGACTAGACTGGGTGGGATAGATCTGTACCGCTAGCGGTACCGAACCATGAGGTTTCCGACTGGGAGGGATAGGTTGTAAAGGATTGATATGAATGATCCTATGTGTATAAGTGCCACAACTATCGCTGATTTTAGGTTACTCTTACATGTTTTATTCATTGTAATCATTATTTTCTATAATATTCATAAATGTTAAGTATATTGCACATTTTGCATCAGTCATAATTAAATCATAAATTATTATTATCGCAGATTTTAGGTTACTCTTACATTTTTTATTCATTGCAATCATTATTTTCTATAATATTTATAAATATTAAGTATATTGCCCTTTTTGTATCAGTCATAATTAAATCAAATTATTAAATCAAGATTGACAGTCAAATAGTTAAGTAGGTAACGCTGCTATTATATTAATTAATGGATATTTTTTCCAAAGCTAGGAGTTACCACACATTACTTACTAACCATACATTCAATGTGCCAAGGATCATTGAATGTATGGTAAGTGAAGTAAATGTCGGTCGATGGACCGCTGAAATCGACACAACTGTATGGCCGAAGTGCATAACTACATTGCGATCTGTAACATCATACACCTCTCAATCCTTTTGCAAGTGCAAGGGTAACTGTCAACGTTAAAATGTCCCTGTAAAA
The DNA here is from genome assembly GCA_020055645.1 of Tomocerus qinae. NCBI lineage: Eukaryota > Metazoa > Arthropoda > Collembola > Entomobryomorpha > Tomoceridae > Tomocerus > Tomocerus qinae. Next base: position 26,798,562 of record CM034546.1, on the reverse strand, counting down.
AGAATAATATTCACTGTGGTACTAAATACCACAACGGCAGCAGCAGTTCCTGCAAAAATTTATATAATTAAACTCCTAGCTACAGGGACATTTTTTACTTGGATATTATAGAAAATAATGATTACAATGAATAAAACATGTAAGAGTAACCTAAAATCTGCGACATTGGTGGCACTTATACACATAGTATCATTCATATCAATCCTTTACGACATATCCCTCCCAGTCGGAAACCTCATGGTTCGGTACCGCTAGCGGTACAGAGCTATCCCACCCAGTCTAGTCGGAGAGGGACATTATATCCCTCCCAGTCACCTTTCCCTCCCAGTCTACGACATATGACAGAAATTATTTGAAATAGGAAAATGAAAAAAAGTAGATCTTCAACGGAAATTTTTAGTTCTGTTTTTCTGTGCACTTTTTTATTGTTAACTGACATCTTTGGTCAAAAAAATTCATTTTTCAGTAATTCAGGGCCTATGTGAAATAACACCAAAAAATCGGAATATGAAATAGCTCCGAAACTACCGGTCCGATTTGGATGAAACTTGGAACAGAAGTTAACAATCGCGGTATCTCGGGGTGTTTTTTGAATTTGCGAAAAATTCGAATTTCTTCCCTTTCAAAATTACGAAAAAAATTTCGAAATAGGCAGTTTTTCATATAAGGAATAGTTTCATCAAAATTCTGCCCGATTAAAAATAAAGCCCTTATAAAGTTATGGTTTATAGAGGAAAAAAATATTTCAAAATTGTTGACCTCTACAAGATGTCAGAGGTCAAGTTTTATTTTTCGTCAAAATATGCTTATGTAAGGTATCGTTCGCCAGCTAAAGTTATAGTAAAGACCAAATAAGTACCTATTTTGGCAACCTAGGGCTTCATACAGAGGCCAAAGGTCATAACTGTGAAAATGGAAATGTCTGACGCACAAGTTATACGGCGGTAGGGTATCCGGCATTTTAGTACTTACTATCCATAAATAACCCATTTTTAACATAGGCTTGTGCCTGCTTCAGTGCCTACATAATACATAGCAAAGTTTATTTTGCCTTCCTTCGTGGTAAAAACTTCCTTGGTGCCCTTCGTAGTAAAAACATTCCCAGTTTGGGGTATGGTGGGGCTGGCGAAGTACATAATTGGTTTGGTTGTATCAATATAGAAACGCATAATACATATTATACGACAACGGCATTAGCTTACTCGCTATGAAAGTCCACCTTTTCAAAACTTTCCCATTGATATTAAAATACGCAGTGTAAAGTCGGCAACCCAATGAAGACACCAAAAGAAAGTGTAAAATTTCACCACAAATGTGTAGCAGAAGTTGAGTTGGACTTGCACAATTTTGGACCACAGAACAAAATATTATGTCGACTTGGAACTCTGGATACTAAAAGGTTTTACGCTTTCGCATTTAAGTAAAACTTTAATTTGTGGAAACAATTTAATTTCGTTGTTTTCATTTACAATATCAGAAGGAGTAATTGTACATAATAATTCTGCAAAAAATCATATTTCAACGTATTTAAGAAGTTACTGTTTTAGAATGGTAATAATTATATGATGTTCATAAACAATTATGAACCACTTTCTACTACACTTTCTTGGTACCATACCACAAACTGGGTATGTTTTTACTACGAAGGGCACCAAGGAAGTTTTTACCACGAAGGAAGGCAAAATAAACTTTGCTATGTATTATGTAGGCACTGAAGCAGGCACAAGCCTATGTTAAAAATGGGTTATTTATGGATAGTAAGTACTAAAATGCCGGATACCCTACCGCCGTATAACTTGTGCGTCAGACATTTCCATTTTCACAGTTATGACCTTTGGCCTCTGTATGAAGCCCTAGGTTGCCAAAATAGGTACTTATTTGGTCTTTACTATAACTTTAGCTGGCGAACGATACCTTACATAAGCATATTTTGACGAAAAATAAAACTTGACCTCTGACATCTTGTAGAGGTCAACAATTTTGAAATATTTTTTTCCTCTATAAACCATAACTTTATAAGGGCTTTATTTTTAATCGGGCAGAATTTTGATGAAACTATTCCTTATATGAAAAACTGCCTATTTCGAAATTTTTTTCGTAATTTTGAAAGGGAAGAAATTCGAATTTTTCGCAAATTCAAAAAACACCCCGAGATACCGCGATTGTTAACTTCTGTTCCAAGTTTCATCCAAATCGGACCGGTAGTTTCGGAGCTATTTCATATTCCGATTTTTTGGTGTTATTTCACATAGGCCCTGAATTACTGAAAAATGAATTTTTTTGACCAAAGATGTCAGTTAGCAATAAAAAAGTGCACAGAAAAATAGAACTAAAAATGTCCGTTGAAGATCTACTTTTTTTCATTTTCCTATTTCAAATAATTTCTGTCATATGTATGTACTTGACGGCAAGCCACGCGGCATTTGAAAGTAAATTACGGCCTACCGAATTTATAAACTGAAAGTACTGCTAATTTTCCCGATATCTACTATCCCCATAATTATCTATTACCTGCTGATAGAATGGCAAAATACAAGGGCCTAAAATTGGTTAATACTTGATATTGAAGATCTTTTTATCAAAAATATCAAAATGAAGCAAATACTAAAGCCTAAATATGGTGGCTTGATGGTAACCACGTTGTTGACACTCAGAAATATATACCTTTTGACTAAACCTGTAACTGTTTTGGTAAATACCGTACTAATCTATTTCAGAAAGCGTATTGAATCAATTCCATATTTAAAGGGTTTTACCAAACGCTACAATTGGAATGGAAGGATTTATAACAATTTACAGGTACATTTAGCGAATAAGACTTTAAATTAAAATCTGGCGTACTTTACGAATACGGCGTTATAAATCACTCTATAATATAAACGTCATCGAAATGTATGTATGTTGTATGTTTGTGTGTACGGATGTTTTGAAATTATGAATGTTATTTCTCGGCCACCGTAACGTTATTTCAAAATGTATTAGCAACACAATTTGGTTTATTTGCTGAAAATGCTAAATTCCATCCAGATAGAACTTGGTTTTATGCATACACGCTTGCGCGGTGATAAAATTATGAAAGTCACTGTTGTGAGACGTGGTAGTTGATACTCTTTCTTTCAATTTAATACACCGTGTCGTGACCTTATTTTATACGCAGGAAAGTTTAAAAATTGGCTATTCATAATAAAACTATTTTTTTCAATTCGTAAATGGTTTTAAGCTAATAGGAGGTTAAAAATGTTTTACGTCTTAAATAGAAAAACTAAGTCCATTCTTAAATAGAAAATATTCAGAGCGGGATGAAGTGGTAAACTATTTTTATTTCAAATGTGTACGTTTTGAATCTGCCACTTATGTGTTAAAGAGATTTATTATCATAAAATTATAACTTTTCATATGACGTCACAAATCGTGATGAAGATAGGATTAGGAAGAGTAAAAGTAGCCCTTAAAAAGTTTAGGTGGGTGAATATTTATGAATGTAGAATATTTCTTTAATGTGATTCCATTTTCGTTGGTCATAGTCATGAATGTCATGGAAGTTGACATTTTCCTTGCATTGACACTATACAACGGTAGTATATGTAATTAGTTATTCCAAATCAAAAAAAAACAAAATTTTCTAAAACTTCAGCTTATTACGACCAAGGCAGGGTTACCAGGCAGGTATACTTAAATGGCAAGTATAATGCTTAAATTAGACCCCATACTTAAAATACTTGCAAGTATTTTAAAATACTTAAATTATACTTAAATATACTTAAATGAGCTAAAATCGGTAAAACAGGAATAATCTCATCCTCAAATATTAGAACACAATTTGCTAACGTTCAAATAAGTTAAAATGTCAAAATTTTCTCGCGCTTCGCGCGAATTTCAATATTCGTTGTTAACCGATCCAGTTAAGATTTCAAAAATCTCTTCCAATTTCGATGGAAATATATTAATCACTTTTATCAGTGGAGGATAAAAGCAAACTTCTTTTCCTCAACTGTCACTTAACCATTAAGCTAAATGAAACAAAATTCGTCAAATCATTATTGTAAATTTTGAAGTTGAATTTCAAAATTTAACTTCAAAATTTGTACTTTTTACCGATATCCTCACTTATATCTGTAATACAATGCATATTCAGAGTCTGTATTATTATGCACGAATATTAATTTTAAAATACATTATTTACGTTATTTTTGTTTCCTTTTTTTCAAAAAACCGTAAATTTGTTAACTGCGCACTTATGATAGCGCCAAATGGGTTGGTAAATGGCTTTTGTTGGTCAGGATACTTAAATTGGCTGACGAAAATCTGGTAACCCTGGACCAAGGGCCAATATTTTTGTGTTGGAATTTTATTATGACTATCGGTACTTACTCTGGTCACCCATTATGGTCACATTTTTGACTTGGGGTATAATGTTACGCCTACGTTACTCTGACTCATCATTATGTATACTGCCAAGCTTAGATGTAAGCATCCCATCCATTATACCCAACATTCCCATCCAGGTGTATGAATTGGCTTAAAGGGATGTGTTGGTGATGGCTGTAATGGTACTTTATTTGGAAACTGGGGTTGGGCTATATTAGATGGATTACTTTATTTGAATATTGGTGGTGGGCTGGATAAGATGTTGATCTTTTCTTGGGTGTTTGGTGATGATGGGATGAATGGGGTTGGATGTTCCATCTTTTGCATTGGATGGGATGTTTACCTACAACTTACGTCTATGCTGCCAAGTGTTAATCTGTTTTATCCGACCAAGCAAATATACTGCTTCCCCTCACGCACCAGGTGGGTGACGGAAATAAGTTTCTGAAATACATTCTATCCATCTTGCAATATTGCCCTGGAATACACACACACTAGCTTTATTTATAACAGGGCCTGGGCCCTGTGACCGGCTAGTTTTATATAAATGCCTTTCAATTAATGAGAATGTCCTTAAATTCATAACCATTTTTTTAAAACATCAATAAGATGGCTTTAGGCTTAATGGGTATTAATTTTTAGAAAGAAATCTACCCCGTGTAATGTCTTATAAATAAATAACTATATGTAGGCAATTTAAAGCCTTCATCACAGGTACAAATGACTTTGATCAATTTGGTCTTTTTCCGCTTTTTCTGTCTTCGCTTACTACCAAGATCAAACGATACATAACAAAATTATTCCGCTGTTCCGTTTACTTCAAGTTTTTATAAAGTATTTGACAAAATCTTGGATTGGAATGTAACTAGATCTTTCCCATAATTTGCCATATCTTAACACTAATACACATACAAGTATAAGCACAGTGTACAAAATACCATTTACCACTTACCAGTGGTAAGTGGTTTTTAATGGTATTTAACGTTAAATATCACTACCAAAAAAGTAGTGGTAAATGGTATAAATGGTAAAAACTAGTATCATTTAAATTTCGTGTTTGAATTTTGAATAAAACTGGGTGCCAAAGTATGAAATAGATTAGCAGATGATCATTGTTGTCACAAAATGACAAGTGTTCATCCATCAGAGTAGGATTCAACCAATGGGGGGCGCTAACAACCCTTGCCGATTGAGAAATTAATTGCAATTAAATAAGCTTCAATTTTAAATGGGCGATACCAAATACAGTCTTTCTTTCTTCATTTTTTTATAACTTTTGGTGTACAACCAAACAAATATGATTAATTTAATTGATTAAGGGGCTAAATATTTCATAGAAAATAAAGTTTTAAAACGTATATTTTAGGAAGTCTAGTGTATTTGTACTCAGCTATCTAATCAATCGCTGAAATATATAATTTTTACCATTAAATGCATTTTTACCAATTTTACCACTGTGATGGTAAAAAAGAATAAAAAGTGGTAAATTTTGTACACTACTACTTAAACAAAACTCATTTCTTTCACCAAGAATACTGATTATATTTATCACATTTAAAAAAATTATTGGAAATAAGAATGGTAGGTAAATTAATTAATAGTCTCCCGAATCACGAAATTCTGTTGTACTATTTTCTACTAAGACTTAAATAATTTTTAAATGAAACTATAAAATTCTTTGAAACTATTTTTAATGAGTCCTTCCTAATTCTATTAGCCATCCCCAATTCTCATTTGGAATAAAATGAAAGGATTTAAAAGCCCACAAAAATGTTGGTACTTTGAAAATAAAAATTCTGTTGTACTATTTTCTACTAAGACTTAAATAATTTTTGATCGAAACAATAGCATTGTTTGAAACTAATTTCAGTAAGTACCCACTAGTTTTATCAATCACACCCCATCCTCGTTTGGATTGAATGGCAAGGTTTAAGGGCCCACAAAAATGTTTGTACTGTAAAAATGAAACTCATTTGCACTATTTTCTAATAGGCTTAAAAATATTTTGATCGAAACTATAGAACTGTTTGAAAGTATTTTTACTAAGTACCCCTTGGTCCTATTAGTCATCTCCATGTCGCATTTGGATTGAATGGCAAGGTTTAAGGGCCCACAAAAATGTTTGTAATTTAAAAATGAAATTCTATTGTACTATTTCTTAATTAGATTTAAATAATTTTTGATCGAAAGTATACAATTGTTTGAAAGTAATTTTATAAAGTACATACTAGTCATATCAGTCACTTTCCATCCTCATTTGGATTGAATGGCAAGGTTTAATGGGCCACAGAAATGTTGGTCCTTTGAAAATGAAATTCTATTGTACTAGTTTCTACTAAGCTTTAAATAATTTTTGATCGAAACTATAGAACTGGTTGAAACAATTTTTATCAAATACCTACTAGTCCTACCAATCCCCTTCAATCCTAATTTAGATTGAATGGCAGGGTTTAAGGGCCCATAAAATTGTTGGTGCTTAAAAAATGAAATTCTGTTGTTCTAGTTTCCACTTAGAATTAAATAAATTTTGATCGAAACTATAAAACTGTTTGAAACTATTTTTATCAACTACCTACTAGTCCTATTAACATTCTCCAAGCCTCATTTGCATTGAATGGCAAGGTTTAAGGGCCCACAAAATTGTTGTTTCTTGGTAAATTAAATTTTGTTGTTCTAGTTTCCACTTAGAATTAAATAACTTTTGATCGAAACTATAGAACTGGTTGAAAATATTTTTATCAAATATCTACTAGTCTTTTCAATGACCTTCAATCCTAATTTGGATTGAATGGCAAGGTTTAAGGGCCCATAAAATTGTTGGTGCTTGAAAAATGAAATTCTGTTGTTCTAGTTTCCACTTAGAATTAAATAATTTTTGATCGAAACTATAAAACTCTTTGAAACTATATTTATCAACTACTTCTAGTCCTATTAACATCCTCCAAGTCTCATTTGGATTGAATGGCAAGGTTTAAGGGCCCACAAAATTGTTGGTACTTTGAAAATGAAATTTTATAGTACTACTTTCTACTAAGACTTAAATAAATTTTGATCGAAACTATAGAATTGTTTGAAATTAATTTTATTAAGTACCTACTAGTCCTATCAATCACACTCCATCTTCATTTGGATTGAATAGCAAGGTTTAAGGGCCCACAAAATTGTTGGTTCTTGATAAATTAATTTTTGTTGTTCAAGTTTTCACTTAGAATTAAATAACTTTTGATCGAAACTATAGAACTGGTTGAAAATATTTTTATCAAATACCTACTAGTCCTATCAATGACCTTCAATCCTAATTTGGATTGAATGGCAGGGTTTAAGGGCCCATAAAATTGTTGGTGCTTGAAAAATGAATTTCTGTTGTTCTAGTTTCAACTTAGAATTAATTAATTTTTGATCGAAACTATAAAACTGTTTGAAACTATTTTTATCAAGCACCTACTAGTTTTTTTAACAGCCTGCAAGCCTCATTTGGATTGAATGGCAGGGTTTAAGGGCCCACAAAATTGTTGGTGCTTGAAATATGAAATTCTGTTGTTCTAGTATCCACTTAGAATTAAATAAATTTTGATCGAAACTATAAAACTGTTTGAAACTATTTTTATCAAGCACCTACTAGTTTTTTTAACAGCCTGCAAGCCTCATTTGGATTGAATGGCAAGGTTTAAGGGCCCATAAAATTGTTGGTGCTTGAAAAATGAATTTCTGTTGTTCTAGTTTCCACTTAGAATTAATTAATTTTTGATCGAAACTATAAAACTGTTTGAAACTATTTTTATCAAGCACCTACTAGTCCTATTAACAACCTCCAAGCCTCATTTGGATTGAATGGCAAGGTTTAAGGGCCCATAAAATTGTTGGTGCTTGAAAAATGAATTTCTGTTGTTCTAGTTTCCACTTAGAATTAATTAATTTTTGATCGAAACTATAAAACTGTTTGAAACTATTTTTATCAAGCACCTACTAGTCCTATTAACAACCTCCAAGCCTCATTTGGATTGAATGGCAAGGTTTAAGGGCCCACAAAATTGTTGTTTCTTGGTAAATTAAATTTTGTTGTTCTAGTTTCCACTTAGAATTAAATAACTTTTGATCGAAACTATAGAACTGGTTGAAAATATTTTTATCAAATACCTACTAGTCCTATCAATGACCTTCAATCCTAATTTGGATTGAATGGCAGGGTTTAAGGGCCCATAAAATTGTTGGTGCTTGAAAAATGAATTTCTGTTGTTCTAGTTTCAACTTAGAATTAATTAATTTTTGATCGAAACTATAAAACTGTTTGAAACTATTTTTATCAAGCACCTACTAGTTTTTTTAACAGCCTGCAAGCCTCATTTGGATTGAATGGCAGGGTTTAAGGGCCCACAAAATTGTTGGTGCTTGAAATATGAAATTCTGTTGTTCTAGTTTCCACTTAGAATTAAATAAATTTTGATCGAAACTATAAAACTGTTTGAAACTATTTTTATCAACTACCTACTAGTCCTATTAACAACCTCCAAGCCTGATTTGGATTGAATGGCAAGGTTTAAGGGCCCACAAAATTGTTGGTTCTTGGTAAATTAAATTTTGTTGTTCTAGTTTCCACTTAGAATTAAATAACTTTTGATCGAAACAATAGAACTGGTTGAAACAATTTTTATCAAATACCTACTAGTCCTATCAATGCCCTTCAATCCTAATTTGGATTGAATGGCAGGGTTTAAGGGCCCATAAAATTGTTGGTGCTTGAAAAATGAATTTCTGTTGTTCTAGTTTCCACTTAGAATTAAATAATTTTTGATCGAAACTATAAAACTGTTTGAAACTATTTTTATCAAGCACCTACTAGTCCTTTTATAAGCCTGCAAGCCTCATTTGGATTGAATGGCAGGGTTTAAGGGCCCATAAAATTGTTGGTGCTTGAAAAATGAAATTCTGTTGTTCTAGTTTCCACTTAGAATTAAATAAATTTTGATCGAAACTATAGAACTGGTTGAAACAATTTTTATCAAATACCTACTAGTCCTATCAATGACCTTCAATCCTAATTTGGATTGAATGGCAAGGTTTAGGGGCCCATAAAAATGTTTGTAATTTAAAAATGAAATTCTATTGTACTATTTCTTAATTAGATTTAAATAATTTTTGATCGAAACTATAAAACTCTTTGAAACTATTTTTATCAACTACCTACTAGTCCTATTAACATTCTTCAAGCCTCATTTGGATTGAATGGCAAGGTTTAAGGGCCCACAAAATTGTTGGTTCTTGGTAAATTAAATTTTGTTGTTCTAGTTTCCACTTAGAATTAAATAACTTTTGATCGAAACTATAAAACTGGTGGAAACAATTTTTATCAAATACCTACTAGTCTTATCAATCACCTTCAATCCTAATTTAGATTGAATGGCAGGGTTTAAGGGCCCATAAAATTGTTGGTGCTTGAAAAATGAAATTCTGTTGTTCTAGTTTCCACTTAGAATTAAATAATTTTTGATCGAAACTATAAAACTGTTTGAAACTATTTTTATCAACTACCTAGTAGTCCTATTAACACCCTCCAAGCCTCATTTGGATTGAATGGCAAGGTTTAAGGGCCCACAAAATTGTTGGTTCTTTGTAAGTTAAATATTGTTGTTCTAGTTTCCACTTACAATTAAATAAATTTTGATCGTAACTATAGAACTGGTTGAAACAATTTTTATCAAATACCTACTAGTCCTATCAATCCCCTTCAATCTTAATTTGGATTGAATGGCAAGGTTTAAGGGCCCATAAAATTGTTGGTGCTTGAAAAATGAAATTCTGTTGTTCTAGTTTCCACTTAGAATTAAATAATTTTTGATCGAAACTATAAAACTCTTTGAAACTATTTTTATCAACTACTTCTAGTCCTATTAACATCCTCCAAGTCTCATTTGGATTGAATGGCAAGGTTTAAGGGCCCACAAAATTGTTGGTACTTTGAAAATGAAATTTTGTTGTTCTAGTTTCCACTTAGAATTAATTAATTTTTGATCGAAACAATAGAACTGGTTGAAACAATTTTTATCAAATACCTACTAGTCCTATCAATGCCCTTCAATCCTAATTTGGATTGAATGGCAGGGTTTAAGGGCCCATAAAATTGTTGGTGCTTGAAAAATGAATTTCTGTTGTTCTAGTTTCCACTTAGAATTAATTAATTTTTGATCGAAACTATAAAACTGTTTGAAACTATTTTTATCAAGCACCTACTAGTCCTTTTAACAGCCTGCAAGCCTCATTTGGATTGAATGGCAGGGTTTAAGGGCCCATAAAATTGTTGGTGCTTGAAAAATGAAATTCTGTTGTTCTAGTTTCCACTTAGAATTAAATAAATTTTGATCGAAACTATAGAACTGGTTAAAACAATTTTTATCAAATACCTACTAGTCCTATCAATCACCTTCAATCCTAATTTGGATTGAATGGCAAGGTTTAGGGGCCCATAAAATTGGTGGTGCCTGAAAAATGAAATTCTGTTGTTCTAGTTTCCACTTAGAATTAAATAAATTTTGATCGAAACTATAAAACTCTTTGAAACTATTTTTATCAACTACCTACTAGTCCTATTAACATTCTCCAAGCCTCATTTGGATTGATTGGCAAGGTTTAAGGGCCCACAAAATTGTTGGTTCTTGGTAAATTAAATTTTGTTGTTCTAGTTTCCACTTAGAATTAAATAACTTTTGATCGAAACTATAGAACTGGTGGAAACAATTTTTATCAAATACCTACTAGTCTTATCAATCACCTTCAATCCTAATTTAGATTGAATGGCAGGGTTTAAGGGCCCATAAAATTGTTGGTGCTTGAAAAATGAAATTCTGTTGTTCTAGTTTCCACTTAGAATTAAATAATATTTGATCGAAACTATAAAACTGTTTGAAACTATTTTTATCAACTACCTAGTAGTCCTATTAACACCCTCCAAGCCTCATTTGGATTGAATGGCAAGGTTTAAGGGCCCTCAAAATTGTTGGTTCTTGGTAAGTTAAATTTTGTTGTTCTAGTTTCCACTTAGAATTAAATAAATTTTGATCGTAACTATAGAACTGGTTGAAACAATTTTTATCAAATACCTACTAGTCCTATCAATCCCCTTCAATCCTAATTTGGATTGAATGGCAGGGTTTAAGGGCCCATAAAATTGTTGGTGCTTGAAAAATGAAATTCTGTTGTTCTAGTTTCCACTTAGAATTAAATAAATTTTGATCCAAACTATAAAACTGTTTGAAACTATTTTTATCAACTACCTACTAGTCCTATTAACATTCTCCAAGCCTCATTTGGATTGAATGGCAAGGTTTAAGGGCCCACAAAATTGTTGGTTCTTGGTAAATTAAATTTTGTTGTTCTAGTTTCCACTTAGAATTAATTTACTTTTGGTCGAAACTATAGAACTGGTTGAAACAATTTTTATCAAATACCTACTAGTCTTTTCAATGACCTTCAATCCTAATTTGGATTGAATGGCAAGGTTTAAGGGCCCATAAAATTGTTGGTGCTTGAAAAATGAAATTCTGTTGTTCTAGTTTCCACTTTGAATTAAATAATTTTTGATCGAAACTATAAAACTCTTTGAAACTATTTTTATCAACTACTTCTAGTCCTATTAACATCCTCCAAGTCTCATTTGGATTGAATGGCAAGGTTTAAGGGCCCACAAAATTGTTGGTACTTTGAAAATGAAATTTTATAGTACTATTTTCTACTAAGTCTTAAATAAATTTTGATCGAAACTATAGAATTGTTTGAAATTAATTTTATTAAGTACCTACTAGTCCTATCAATCACACTCCATCCTCATTTGGATTGAATAGCAAGGTTTAAGGGCCCACAAAATTGTTGGTTCTTGATAAATTAATTTTTGTTGTTCAAGTTTTCACTTAGAATTAAATAACTTTTGATCGAAACTATAAAACTGGTTGAAACAATTTATATCAAGTACGTACTAGTCCTATCAATCACCCACAATCCTCATTTGGATTGAATGGCAAGGCTTTAGGGCCCACAAAATTGTTGGTTCTTGATAAATTAAATTCTGTTGTTCTAGTTCCCACTTAAAATTAATTAAATTTTGATCGAAACTATAAAACTGTTTGAAACTATTTTTATCAAGCACCTACTAGTCCTTTAAACAGCCTGCAAGCCTCATTTGGATTGAATGGCAAGGTTTAAGGGCCCATAAAATTGTTGGTGCTTGAAAAATGAAATTCTGTTGTTCTAATTCCTACTTAGAATTAAATAATTTTTGATCGAAACTATAAAACTGTTTGAAACTATTTTTATCAACTACCTACTAGTCCTATTAACAACCTCCAAGCCTCATTTGGATTGAATGGCAAGGTTTAAGGGCCCACAAAATTGTTGTTTCTTGGTAAATTAAATTTTGTTGTTCTAGTTTCCACTTAGAATTAAATAACTTTTGATCGAAACTATAGAACTGGTTGAAACAATTTTTATCAAATACCTACTAGTCCTATCAATGACCTTCAATCCTAATTTGGATTGAATGGCAGGGTTTAAGGGCCCATAAAATTGTTGGTGCAAAAAAAATTAATTTCTGTTGTTCTAGTTTCCACTTAGAATTAATTAATTTTTGATCGAAACTATAAAACTGTTTGAAACTATTTTTATCAAGCACCTACTATTCCTTTTAACAGCCTGCAAGCCTCATTTGGATTGAATGGCAGGGTTTAAGGGCCCATAAAATTGTTGGTTCTTGAAAAATGAAATTCTGTTGTTCTAGTTTCCACTTAGAATTAAATAAATTTTGATCGAAACTATAGAACTGGTTGAAACAATTTTTATCAACTTCCTACTAGTCCTATTAACATTCTCCAAGCCTCATTTGGATTGAATGGCAAGGTTTAAGGGCCCACAAAATTGTTGGTTCTTGGTAAACTAAATTTTGTTGTTCTAGTTTCCACTTAGAATTAAATAACTTCTGATCGAAACTATAAAACTCTTTGAAACTATATTTATCAACTACTTCTAGTCCTATTAACATCCTCCAAGTCTCATTTGGATTGAATGGCAAGGTTTAAGGGCCCACAAAATTGTTGGTACTTTGAAAATGAAATTTTATAGTACTATTTTCTACTAAGACTTAAATAAATTTTGATCGAAACTATTAGAATTGTTTGAAATTAATTTTATTAAGTACCTGCTAGTCCTATCAATCACACTCCATCCTCATTTGGATTGAATAGCAAGGTTTAAGGGCCCACAAAATTGTTGGTTCTTGATAAATTAATTTTTGTTGTTCAAGTTTTCACTTAGAATTAAATAACTTTTGATCGAAACTATAGAACTGGTTGAAACAATTTATATCAAGTACGTACTAGTCCTATCAATCACCCACAATCCTCATTTGGATTGAATGGCAAGGCTTTAGGGCCCACAAAATTGTTGGTTCTTGATAAATTAAATTTTGTTGTTCAAGTTTCCACTTAGAATTAAATAACTTTTGATCGAAACTATAGAACTGGTTGAAACAATTTATATCAAGTACGTACTAGTCCTATCAATCACCCACAATCCTCATTTGGATTGAATGGCAAGGCTTTAGGGCCCACAAAATTGTTGGTTCTTGATAAATTAAATTCTGTTGTTCTAGTTCCCACTTAGAATTAATTAATTTTTGATCGAAACTATAAAACTGTTTGAAACTAATTTTATCAAGCACCTACTAGTCCTTTTAACAGCCTGCAAGCCTCATTTGGATTGAATGGCAAGGTTTAAGGGCCCATAAAATTGTTGGTGCTTGAAAAATGAAATTCTGTTGATCTAATTCCTACTTAGAATTAAATAATTTTTGATCGAAACTATAAAACTGTTTGAAACTATTTTTATCAACTACCTACTAGTCATATTAACATTCTCCAAGCCTCATTAGGATTGAATGGCAAGGTTTAAGGGCCCACAAAATTGTTGTTTCTTGGTAAATTAAATTTTGTTGTTCTAGTTTCCACTTAGAATTAAATAACTTTTGATCGAAACTATAGAACTGGTGGATACAATTTTTATCAAATACCTACTAGTCTTATCAATGACCTTCAATCCTAATTTGGATTGAATGGCAAGGTTTAAGGGCCCATAAAATTGTTGGTGCTTGAAAAATGAAATTCTGTTGTTCTAGTTTCCACTTAGAATTAAATAATTTTTGATCGAAACTATAAAACTCTTTGAAACTATTTTTATCAACTACTTCTAGTCCTATTAACATCCTCCAAGCCTCATTTGGATTGAATGGCAAGGTTTAAGGGCCCTCAAAATTGTTGGTACTTTGAAAATGAAATTTTATAGTACTATTTTCTGTTGGAATTTATGTTGGAAGCTTCCCCTATCCTTGGAATAACGTTTGGAATTAGTTCTGTAATCTCCCCTCACGTAAAAGTATTTTGGGTTATGTTTTTGAAGTCTCCTACATATGGTGCAACGTTTTGGGATTTGCGTTGGAAGCCTCCTTTACCCTTGGAACGACTTTTGGAATTGGTTCTGAAATCCCCCCTCATGTGGTAGCATTTTATGACATGTTTTGGGAGTCTCCCACTTATGCTGCACCGTTTTGGAATTTGTGTTGGATGCCTCTTTGGAATTAGTTCTGAAATCCCCCCTCATGTAGTAGCATTTTGGGTTATGTTTTTGAGGTCTCCCACTTATGCTGCAACGTTTTTGAAATTTGCATTGAAAGCCTCCTTTACCCTTGGAACGACTTTTGGAATTAGGTCTGAAATTCCCCCTCATGGAGTAGGATTTTATGATATGTTTTGGAAGTCTCCCACTTATGCTGCATCGTTTTGGAATTTGTGTGGGATGCCTCCTCTACACTTGGAATAACGTTTGGAATTAGGTCTGAAATCCCCCCTCATGTAGAAGCATTTTGGTTTATGTTTTTGAGGTCTCCCACTTATGCTGCACCGTTTTGGGATTTGTGTTGGATACCTCTTTGGAATTAGTTCTGAAATCCCCCCTCATGTAGCAGGATTTTGGATTATGTTTTTGAGGTCTCCCAATTATGCTGTAACGTTTTTGAAATTTTGTTGGAAGCCTCATGTACCCTTGGAACAACGTTTGGAATTAGTTCTGAAATCCCCCCTTATGTTGTTGAAGCGTTTTGGGGAATGTTTTGGAAGTCTCCCACTTATGCTGCACCACTTTGGAATTTGTGTTGGAAGCCTCCTGGAAGCCTCGTCTACCCTTGTTTGACCGTTTGTAATAGGTTCTGATATCCCCCCTCATGTTGTATTTTGTGTTGCCCATCTTTGGCAAGATTCTGGATTTGGGTTTGGGTCTAACTTAACACGCCTCATTGACAGTGAAGGCTAACTTGACCTCTAAACGTTTCATTGGCACTTAAGGCTAACTTAACCTCCAAACGCTCCATTGGTACTTAAGGCTAACTTGACCCCTGAACGGTCCATTATTAATTAACACAAACCTCATGTTTTATTTTTCTTTGTAAAATAAGGCTGACTTGACTTTAAATTGGACTGCTTGGTGGTTAAATGAAATGAAAACGTTGGGATTTTGACGTTTTCAATTTTTTAAATTTTTTAATATTAATTGGTTATTACTTTTTATGTACTCAAGGATGGAGTTCTGCTCGACAAATACATCGTACAGGAGCAAAGCAATCAAAAGAACATACATTATGTTAGTATTGAACCCATCTGTATACTGGTGTAATTGGCCTACTACAAACCAGTTCCTACAAAATTGTTTATAGAAGTACTAGCCCCATGTACGACAGGACCTGGGTCCTGTGACCGCCTAGTTATATATATTAGTACATATTTGGACACAATGAGCTATACAAACACACAACACCACACAGTCACACTGCCTATATGCATGCTGATTTGGTTCATTCGCATTCCTAGGCATTTAGCATCCTTGGCGTTAAAATGAAACGAAATATAAATTTGAGAAAAACTTGCACGTGGTTTTGGAAATGGAAATGGAAGTATGGAATTTTTTAGTCATATTGTGTTGTGACCACGCATGCTAGTTTAGGTCAGCGAGCCGAACCGAGGCAATGACCTGCAATAACATTGAGCGAGCCGAGCCGAGCAAGATCCTCAAAAAAAATTTCGACCGAACCGAGCCGAGCAGGGTCCATGGCTCGGCTCGCTGAAAAATCGAGCCACTAATGGTTAAGAAGCCTGTAGGTTTAAAATAAAAATGGCGGGAAAATTTTAGAGCAAGCCGAGCCAAGGGCGAGCCGAGCCACATCATCCAATAGGTCGAGCCGCGCCAGGTCTATAAAAATAATTTCAGCGAGCCGAGCCGAGCCAGGTCTATAAAAAAATTTTCAGCGAGCCGAGCCGAGCCAGGTCTATAAAAAAATTTCGACCGAGCCGAGCCACTGGCTCGGCTCGGCTCGCTGAAAAATCGAACCAGAATGGCTCGCCGAGCCAGAAATTAGCATGTGTGGTTGTGACTTTCTTCATTCTTATAGCTATCAGTCATCAGTTATTTGATCATCAGTTACACAAAGTCTAATAAAGAAATTAAAAATTAAGGCTCTGGAATAGGTATGTCATATTATGTAATTTCTAAAACAAAACTAGAGATAAATACAGCTTCTTATTTTCCATTATTATATTTAGTCTACTTACGTCCTTGATCTATCCCTTACAAATAAAGAACAGACTAATCTTAGTCGTAGCCTCGAAGAATTATAAACGACCAAGAGTCGTGAACATTACCCGAAGTCTGAGTACTACTACATCCGACAACTTGTAATAACTATCCAATTCCACCAAATTGGACATGCTGATTTCAAATATGGACCTCAAATTTATCACCGGACAACCGATATAGTGGAATGGGGTCCACCCACTATATCGGCAACATAGATTTGGTAATTAAATTCTGTAAACGCCAATTCAGAGGTAATTGGGCATGCTGATTTCAAATATGGATCCTAAAATTTATGTATCGACAACCGCTATAGTGGACTGGGGTCCACCCACTATATCGGCATCATTATACTTTGCAATTAAATTCTGAAAACGCCAATTTAGAGGTAATTAGGCATGCTGATTTCAAATATGGATCTCAAATTTATGTATCGACAACCGCTATAGTGCAGCGGGGTCCACCCACTATATCGGCATCGTTATATTTTGCAATTAAATTCTGTAAACGCCAATTTAGAGGTTATTAAGCATGCTGATTTCAAATATGGATCCCAAATTTATGTATCGACAACCGCTATCAAGGTTTCGGGTGGGAAATCAAAAAGTGGAATCTTCCCATTTTCCCAGTGGGAAAAGTGGGAATCAAAATAACTTAGTGGGTGGGAAAATGGGAAATGAAAAAAATGACTGGGAAATGAAACATTAGTACACAGAAGGTATAAATACTGCTCCCTAGCAGTCTCATATGAGACGAGACTTCCTTAGTGCTCTTCAAGTCATCCTTGCTCGTTTACATTTCGTAAGTTACTAAGAGTTGTTTGTAGATGTAATAAAAATTTTGCATTGAAGTTTTTTTCTTTAACGTAGGTAAACGTAATAATAATTACAATAATTTAGGGCTTTTAATCAGCGGGATATCTTTACCTGTGTTGCCTTATGCAATGAATGCAATAGATTAATGTATATTAAAATAAAAACACTGCGCACTGTGCTTCAGATGCAGCGACGTTATTCTGCTGTATAAATTCATAGCCAAAATTACAAAATGTGATTATTAAATCAAAATACTTGTATTACTCACTTCACATGTCAATACTAATGCAACTGCCGAGTATTCCAAATTTTTATTCACTTTGTTATTATTTACGTTATCGTAATAAGCAGAAAATAAACCAAAGTAAAATTTAGAGTATGGAATTGGCAGTCCTTGTCATCTGGATTGTGGAATTACAAAATTATTTACTTTTGTTTTTGGTTGGTAATTTGTAGCAAAAAAGAACAGCCGCCCTAGGTTACCGCAGCGAATCATATCATTTCACGTGACTTTTTTCATTTCCCCAGAAATTTCCCACTTTTCCCGTATTTCCCACTTTTCCCACTTTTCCCAACTGGCTATCAAAATGAGGTGGGAAATGGGAAAATCCGAAACTATGACCGCTATAGTGGAGTGGGGTCCACCCACTATATTGGCATCATTATACTTTGCAATTAAATTCTGAAAACGCCAATTCAGAGGTAAATAGGCATACTGATTTCAAATATGGATCTCAAATTTATGTATCGACAACCGCTATAGTGGAATGGGGTCCACCCACTATATCGGCATCATTATACTTTGCAATTAAATTCTGTAAACGCCAATTTAGAGGTTATTAAGCACGCTGATTTCAAATATGGATCTCAAATTTATGTATCGACCACCGCTATAGTGGACTGGGGCCCACCCACTATATAGGCATCCTTAAACTTTGCAGCTAAATTCTGTAAATACATAAATTTGGGATCCATATTTGAAATCAGCGTGCTGAATTACCTCTAAATTGGCGTTTTCAGAATTTAATTGCAAAGTATAATGATGCCGATATAGTGGGTGGACCCCAGTCCACTATAGCGGTTGACGATACATAAATTTGGGATCCATATTTGATATCAGCGTGCTTAATAACCTCTAAATTGGCCTTTACAGAATTTAGCTGCAAAGTTTAAGGATGCCGATATAGTGGGTGGACCCCAGTCCACTATAGCGGTTGTCGATACATAAATTTGGGATCCATATTTGAAATCAGCGTGCTGAATTACCTCTAAATTGGCGTTTTCAGAATTTAATTTTAAAGTATTATGATGCCGATATAGTGGGTGGACCCCAATCCACTATAGCGGTTGACGATACATAAATTTGGGATCCATATTTGATATCAGCGTGCTTAATAACTTCTAAATTGGCGTTTTCAGAATTTAGCTGCAAAATTTAATGATGCCGATATAGTGGGTGGACCCCATTCCACTATAGCGGTTGTCGATACATAAATTTGGGATCCATATTTGAAATCAGCATGTTCAATTTGGTGGAATTGGATAGTTATTACAAGTTGTCGGATGTAGTAGTACTCAGACTTCAGGTAATGTTCACGACTCTTGGTCGTTTATAATTCTTCGAGGCTACGACTAAGATTAGTCTGTTCTTTATTTCACACTCACATATTATACCTAGGTACCATACAACAGGGAAAACAATGAATCGGCAGTCACTTGTCATGACTAAAGTATTAACATAAACTGGCGCACGCGCATTGAATAATTAATGTTTTTAAAAATGTACCCCAAAGCAGTTTACCTGAAGTCCACTACTAGCAAAGTGTCTTAATCGGGTAAATTCCGAAGGCAACCGACAAAAGCATGTTGCGTGTGGTGAACGTCGGGTAAACTGCTTTGAAGTACATTATTAAATACCTTTGTATGTACGTATGTTTGTATGCACACATGTGCAGAGCCACCAGCCGTGATATTTGTTGGCGGCGGCGGTTGATCCCCCATTTTTCATCGGCGGAGCCACCTTAGCCGAGGTTTACCGGCTTCGGCTGATAAATATAATTTTTAAAGTATAAAGTGAAGTATTCCTTATGTTTTTAAGTATGTTGCATACCAACGCACCATGGATGTAAACATCCCCATCCGAATGTTTGGATGGGATGGAAAGGCAATCACGTGGATGTTGATGTCGGTAATGGGCTAGATTGGATGGAGGCAATTTCTTAAATGTTGATGATGGGCTGGATGGGATGGGTACAGTAGCCTGGATGGTCGTGATAGGCTGGATGGGATGGGGTAGGTTGTCGCATCCTTTGGAGTGTTTTGAATGTGTTTTAGGCAAACAAAACGCATCATACTATCTAAGAAGCTTATTTTTACGACCACAATGTTCGAAATAAATAACCGACCGTAAGAAATGACATGTTATTTTTCTAATTCGCCTTCAAAAAAATACAAATAAATGTTCGAATTAAGCAACCTGTACGTAGATACTTGTTACGAAAAATCCATTAAGCTTTTAATCTTTGACATTGAGTATATTCGGTGTGCTGGATGAGAACCAATACCTTGCCATCCGGATGTCATGATGGGTTGGATGGGATGTTTATCAAAAGATATTCATCAATTATCTACATATCTATATATCATATATCAATAGTATAAAGCTGAGGTGGAATTGCGCAATAAATAGAGTTTCAACATTTTTCTAGCACATCTTATGTGCTAGGTTTCAACTAGTGTTTTATAACATCGGGATCAATTGTAATATTTAATGTAATCATCGCTACTCTTAATGGTAGCCTGCCGTACAACAAGCTAGAGCTAAGACGGAAATATCGGTCAAGAGATTTTAGTTATCAAGCTTGCCGCCCGCATTACTATATGGGAAAGGAATATCCATTATTATTCATTGCTCTCAATCACAAGTAGACAAAATTATACCGCTAATTGCCCGTGTTTACATTGTGATTTTGTGATACACTTATGGCAAATTGATAATTGAATCTTCAATCTTCTTTTCATTAAATAATTAGATATTTTGCTATTAATTAATGTCATAATTAATGAAAAACGTGTTTAATTAAAATATTGTCAAATATGAAAGATATTTGTTGCGTGCCATTGTGTGAATCTAAAAGGGGTGTAACACCCGGGATATCTTTCTACCAATTTCCAGTGACATCAATTCGAGAAGAATGGATTACCAATATACATCGATCGAAGTCGAAAAGCGATCCAAGGAAGTGGAGTCCTAAGGATAAGTAAGTATTCAAAATATAATATCTTGTAATTAAGTATACGTTTCAAGGTTTTTACTTCTTCATTCTAAAATCATTTTTAATTCTTTAGTAAATAACAAACTTCGTAGGGGGTACACAATCAAATACTCTCGGTGTTGTGCAATTCAGATAGACCCGAGATCGTTGTTGACATTCATAACACTAAATTTTATTTTTCCAGTTCTTACGTCTGCAGTCTGCATTTCAAAAATACTGACTACAAAGAGGGGTTAAAAGCCTTACGTCTTAAATCAACTGCAGTTCCAACTGTGTTTACCAATTTTCCGGTGCATTTACAAGCTCAGATAAAGAAAAATTCACTGAAAAGGAAACTGCCCCACGCTAGAGTACCTTCACCAAAGAAGAAAAAATTACTGGTTCCTGGTATAAAGAATGTCTGCATTTAGGGAGCGGGATATTGTTGCCCCTAGGTTAGCCACTTGACCTATTATTATTACATATATATATTGCCCAGTTGCATCCCATCACTATTTTTGCATGACCTAACCTAATAAAAAGCAAACTAATTTATTGTTAACACCTAACAAGTGGCACTATTGTTTTTAATTAAGTTAGAACAGAAAAGAGACAAAAATAGTGACGGGGCAACTGGTAAAATATTAAGGTAGTGGCTAACCTAGGGACAACGATATCTCGCTGCCTAAATTCAGCATAAACAACAGTTAGCCCATAAAATTATTTTATTATAATGTATGAAATAACACAAATGATCCTATTAATATAAGCCAAGTATATATAAATTTATTAACAGAGGTGCCAGAAGCAAATAATTTCCAAAATTCGTGCCTTGATAATTCGGAACAAATCAATACTGATCAAAAAAGACGGGAAGCCTAGACTTTAAAAAGAAATTGTGGAGCAAAACTGAGAATCCTAATGCAGTTACAGTTTTGAATCGATACAATAAAAGAAACGAACGATTACAAAACACAATCACCAAACTTCGAGAAGAAATTCTAGAATTGAAACGAAAAACGAGCCCATTGGCTGAAGTGTTAAAGAAGATCGACGAAGATGCTAAAGATTCACATATTCGTGCAATGTTCATAATCGAACAAATAAAAAATTATGAAAAGAAACGGATAATATGGACCGAACCTATTATACGAACATGCGTAATTTGGCAATCCAAATCACCGAAAGGATACAATCACGTCAGAAATGCTGGATTTCTGAAGCTTCCTCACAAAACCACGTTACAAAAATATGTTGGCTCCAGCGAATTGAAATGTGGCGTTACCGACCTAATTAAAGAACGTTTATCTTTAGAATGTCAATCGCTAACACCCGTCGAGACATTTGCAAGTCTCCAGTTTGACGAAATGGCTGTCAAACCAATAGTTAAGTACGTCAAGCACGCTGATACCATTATTGGTAAAGAAGATTACGGTGGGGTGCTACCAAGCACGGAAAAATTAGCCAACAAATTGCTCGCATTTCTACCAAAAGGATTGTCCACTGACTACATTATTCCTGTTGCTTACTTTTTTGTGAAATGCCTGACAAGTGAAAATTTGGCAAAATTGATAACACACGTTGTCCGAAAAGTAGAAGAAATAGGTTTTAAAATTTTTCGTCTTGTGGGAGATAATTGTGCGGTAAATGTTAGTGCTTTTAAGGAATTGTGCCAGAGTAGTACTGTACAGCATTGTATTCCGCACATCTGTGATCCTGAACGGCCTTTTTTTTTAAGTTACGATTACAGCCACGTGATTAAAAACGTGAGAAATAATCTACTCGGAAGAAAAATGAAGAATCAAGGACAAAATATCAACAAGGATTGTTTGGTGAAGCTAAGTCAGTTGCAACAGAACATGACTGTGAAGCCAGTTCGTCGTCTCAACAGAAAAATGCTTTTCCCATCGTCGTTTGAAAAGATGAACGTAAAAAGAGCAGTAAAGTTATTCTCTCCAGATGTGACATCATCGTTACAATTAATGCAGGAGCAAAATGTTGAAGGATTTAAAGAAATAGGTGGTACTATCAAATTCATGAAAGTGATGAAAAAGTGGTGGGATGTAAGTAACATATAAATAGGCTTACTATGGTTTTTCATTACTAATTTATTAATTTTTACTGTTTTAGTTTCATGACGTGAAAAATAAATCGAACAGGCCACAGTAAAAGTCATACTGGAGACAAGGCTCACTATTGGTTCATTGAAGACAAACGTTTGGATTGGCTTGAAAAGGACTTCATTGAATATTTGGATGCTTGGAAACGATCTATACTGGTTGTTCTCAATAAAAGGACTAAGAAACCTGTAAAGAATTCTATGCAGTATTTAACACCCAATACCGATGAAGCTCTGCGAATTACTACGTTTGCCACAGTTAATTGCATACGGTAAAGATTATACACTCCATATGCATGAAATTATTATTTTATGCCATCTACCTAATATACAGCATTTCTAATCTAAATTGTCTACAATTATTTAGGTATTTATTAAATATCGGTTTTCACTTCGTTCTGCCACGGAAATTTTCTAGCGATAACATAGAATTTTTGTTCAGTTGTGTTCGCCAAATGAGTGGTTCCAACGATATGACAGACGTAGTTACAGCTCATTATTCTCTTCAAAAGATATTAAAAGTGGGAAAAATTTCTGGATCAACCAACGCCAATGTCGATGTGGGAGAAACAGTAGAAATACCAATGTCAGATAGAGACATTATTAACGAGCAAGTTAATTTTTCAAAATTATCCCCATCAATGAAAGCCGATGTTTCCGCATTGCAGAATTTAGCTAGTAAGTTTCAATCTTATTTTAATATAATTGATTAAAAGAAGAAGCCTAAATTACATTATCACAATGTTACATTACAATTTTAAGTGATAAGTCATATTTAAAACTCGATTTCTTTAGTAATTTCAGAAATAAGCGTAGAAACTGCTGGGGCCTCGATGATAGGTGGATTTTGCGTAATGGCAATTAAAAATAAGCATACATGTAAGTATGCGTGCACCAAACTTATTGATTCAAACAGGGAAAGTGACTTGAACAGGTTTATTAAACTGCAATGGACAGAGGAGGATTAATGTACCCATCGAAGGAATTATTTTCACTCGTGGTTTATATAATCAATTTTATGGACAATCATTGGACAATCATTAAGAAATGGCAGAATTATGTGGCATCGTTGGAAGCTTTACTAACATCGCACATAAAAGCTTGTGGCATTATTGTCTGTGGATGTGGTGACGAAAAACATTCAGAAAGTGTCCAGGTATTTTTATGAAGGCAAATAGTTAAAATATATTGCGTTAACAAAACTAATCAGATTAACGAGGCAGAAGATAGCAAAGCAAAGGTAGAATACAAGCCAAACAGCCGAAAAGTGTTGAAACTGTGAGAAAGTTGTTTAAATTTCATAAATAAAATGCTTTTAAAAACATGTAAATACGTACTCTCTGTATACAATGTAAGCTAACATTGCCCCATATAGCAGCGCCACGCGGCACTAAGGGAACTAATATCCTCTTGACAGGAAACACAAAGGAAATTTGAACTAAGCTCTAGCTTGTAGTACGGCAGGCTACTATTAAGAGTAGCGATGATGTAATGTATTCGGGCGAGCTAATTAGAGTATCAAGGAACCCAGTTTAGCTTCATTCACACTCCAGTACTCTGTGCGACAAACTTGGTGTAGTGGTTCCTGACTTGCCTTGCAAAGCGGAAAGTTTGAAGTTGTTTTAGCACGCTCGTTGTCTTCTTACCGTTGCATTTTGCATTGACAAGGAATTTTATTTTTTGTTTGTCGTTTAGTGTTTCCATCGTCAATCTTGTGGAATAAAGATCCAGTTAAGAGTCTGAAAAATTCTTCCATTATTGCGAAAATGTTTTCTTCCCCTAAACGCAAGAAGTATTCAGAGAATCTTTCATCATGGCGAGAAAACCTGAATACCATGTGCAAAAAATGGTCAGCTGTCCTTGCAAATAACATCCCAGGCATTGAACACGATTTGCAATTTTTGGTTGGGGAAGACAGGAAACCAATATCTGGTCACAAACTGGTACTGGGTGTATGCTCACCTGTCTTTCAAGCTATGTTCAGTGAGCAATTCAAAACGGAAGGAGGAAGAGAAGCAAAGACGACAATTGAAATCCCCGATGTGGATTTCAACGGAATGAGAAACATATTTAATGTAATGGACCATTTTATTTGCTATAAATGGCGGACTATTTCTTTGTTTAATGTATTGAAATTCTTTCTTAGTATGCTTACACGGGTGAGATGAATGTTGATGTACAAGATGCCGTAACAACCATGTACACTGCCCATAAATACGACATTCAAGAAATGGTCGACCACTGCTCTAATTTACTGAACAGCAATCTGTCATCTGACAATTCTGCCACAGTCTACCAAGCTGCTGTTTTTTTCGATGACAAACATTTGATGACTAAAGCCGAAAAATTTATTGTTCGGTAGGTTTAATAGAACATGTACTGCTAGAAAATATAAAAACTTAATCATTACAATCCTTCCAATTCAAAAAATGGACTGAAACTGCTATAAAACGTCACATTAATTTCATTAATATATAATATGTATAAAATGAATACAATTAGTATAATCCTATGTATTTTTAGAAACTTCCATTCGATGTTGGATTCCGATGGCTTCCTTTGCCTCACCAAAGACCAGCTATGCGAGTTTCTTAAATCGGATGACATCTATGCTCCGTCTGAAATTGTAGTATTCAAAGGGCTTATTAGGTACGGAAATTTAGCATTCACCACTATATTTACCACAATCCTCGCCCGCTTGAGGGGGGGGGGGTGTTTAAAAGTCAAAATGAAATGTATCGTCTTTCCATCGTAGAAAATTCTGAAAGAAAATCGACAGCTGGCAAGCTTTGTAATGCATTTACTTTATAAATTGAACGAACGTCCCCTTTTAAAAATCTAGATCTTGCTTTTCCTCCACATGACCCAAATCTACATCGAGTATTTATTATTTATTAATGTAATTTCCACCAGCGTGTAGTGGTTTCATGTGTACACGATAATTTACTTCAATTGTTAATTGTTCAAGTTAATAATTAACCAACACACTATACATTTTTATTAGATGGGGTGATCACCAATGCATGTTGCAAGATAAAGAGAAAACAAATGACACTCTGAGGGAAGTCTTGGAGGAGTTTTTTGCCACATCCGAATGGCATCGATAACTGCCAAAGAATTTAGTACAGTTATCGCGCCGAGTAAAGTATTCAGCACGGAACAAATGCTTAAATTGTATCCATATTTCTTGCACCGACAGGAAGATAAAAATAAGTTAGTGGCTTAGATAGTTATGACAGTATTAGAAAATTGTGAACATTATCTGAGATTATATCAAATGTCAAATATTACGTCATTTTATAACGAAACATACATCTTTATCATTGTTTATTGAATTGCAATTTTGATATTTAATTGCAATTAATTTTTTGTTTATTGAATTACAATTTTGATATTTATTTACAACCAATTTTTCAATTAATAGATATATTTAATTAGAATGCATAAGATCTTAAAAAGAATTAATCATCGACTATCATGCAGTGGATTGACTAATTACATCTTTAATTACAGAGATCTGCTGCTTAAAGAACTAAGTCTGTCTACTTCTCCGCGATGCATTCAAATCTCTGAGAAAATTGTTGAGTTATATTCTGATTTCAATCCATCAGTGCGAGAATACGTTGCCAGTGAATTATGGAATTATGGTGATGTAGTCAGGTAAATGAAGTTTCTTGTATGTGCTACTCATTTATTGTGTTCATTAGTGAAGTAATCTACTGGAGCACTAGCAGAGAAGAGACCTAATTGTAAATATATATTCAGTTTCAAGATCGAAGGGGATGAAAGAGACCCGCCCACGTACCTCAAAGGATTAGGATTTATGGGGAGATCATCCAAATCAACAGAGATCATCTGTATGAAAATAAATATTGGTGAAATTAATTCAAGAGAAGATTCAGAGCCAATTACATCTTTATTTGAGACGGAGACGATGTACACTGCGGAATCTAATAAAACAAAAATGATTGATTTGGACAAATCCGTTAAGATTGTCCCTAACAAAGAATACGGTGTCTATCTACGGCCAACTGTTGTAAGTTATATAATTTACTTAAGTAGTCGAAAGAGTAAAGTGTAGCAGAAATTGTATTTAATATAGACATTTATTGCAGGGTGGAGTGGCTTTTGGGAAAAATTGAAAATCGGAAGAAAGACATCAACTTGTACAGTGAAGAAGATGGACTCCCTAAACCAGTCAAACTGACAGTTACATACCCGTATTTTATTATTCTTCACTCTCTCAAATTTTCTTTCTCGGAATAACGAAATCTAGAAAGTGTTGAATAAGTGAATCTCTTCGATGACAGATAAATAATAAAATGTATCTCGAAGGAATGTTCCACTTGTCATGGACCGTAATTTGCACAATAAACGTCAAGAAACATTTGGCTAGGCGTTGAAGAGAGACACTGTTTATTCATTTAATCTCGATTAATTCCTTGCATTTCGTTTATCTTTTAAAAGAATTTGCAAAAAAGAATGCAGTTGTGATTTGTGATACAATCGCCGCAGTTCTAGTTCCGATTTTCTCGGTTTCCATACCTATGCCATGCCAATAAATACTTAAGGCTGCCTCGATGATACGGTTGCTTAGCGACGATGATTTTGCCATATTCATATATGTTGTAAT
The DNA here is from genome assembly GCA_020055645.1 of Tomocerus qinae. Classification (NCBI taxonomy): domain Eukaryota; kingdom Metazoa; phylum Arthropoda; class Collembola; order Entomobryomorpha; family Tomoceridae; genus Tomocerus; species Tomocerus qinae. The sequence goes on along the minus strand of CM034546.1, from coordinate 26,770,713 downwards.
ATCTACAAATTTTCGTTCATTTTCCAATTTTTTAAACACATGTTTCCATATTTTGGCACACTTTAACATTTACGTACTTTGTTGTTTGCTGTCTCCTGTGCATTTTTCTGTACATATTTTGGGATAATAAATAAATAAACCGAAGCTCAAATAATTACCTCCAAGGAGATAGACTAATTTCATTTTAACCAGGGTACCCATTTGAACATGGCCTAAATATTTTCAAATTTAATATTAATTTAATATAATTTATATTTAAATTTAATGTATATTCTTTATTTTGTCTATAAGCCTGTTTTTGCCATTTGTTTAAATATTTTTTTCTGCTTGCTGCCTATTTTTCAAATAGTATTTGTATTTGGGGAAAATAAATAAATACGTGGAAGCTCAGATAATTATCTTAATCTCAAAGTATAATATGGATATTAGTCATATTCACAGAAAATTATTCAATTCACCATGACCTATTTCTAACAAAAATACCTACCATAAATTATCTGATAACAAAGTCATCTAGTAAAACAACTAATTACTTCTCAACTACCATAACAAAAACCTACAGATTGCTTAGGATATTATTTATGTCAGTAATTTCCAATTTTAATTGTCTGGTTTTTCCTGAACTGAGATCCATGTTTGGGATCAAGTATAAAACGAACATTTTTTCTTTCCGTCAAATCATATCGTTTAGAATTCAGCTACTTCTACCTTAACGACTTGTAAGTAATATTGTCTTTCTATTCTACTTTTCGTTTTTTGATATTATAAAATAATTTTAATAAATAATCCTTACACCGAGGTTTATAATTAATACTTTATCATAAAATCCTTCAATGTATATAAATATAGTCCTCTACGTAAATATTTATTTATTTTTCTATAGAATTGCAAGAAATATAATCAAAAACAGTAACAATGGTTTCCAAAGGTACTTTTGGGGTAGCAAGTATTCTCATTGCAGTAAGCATTCTATCTTTGCTCGATGCTACTGAAGCCCGACAAACTTGTTCACTCGTTTGTATGACGTTTACTGGTCAAGCGGGGTACACCCACAATGAGGCTACAACTTCCGCTTGTGCATCTGAGTTGGGTTTAACCTTCAAAAACCGTGGTGTCGAAACTAGAGATTTTGACACTTTCCAAGCTTGTTGCAGAAATAAAACTCCGGAATACACCAGCAAATTTGATTGTTTATGGGAGGAGGTTGAGGATGTGGTTGGGGAATATTGAGATGATCTAACCAATTAAGTGTGCACTTAATGCGTACCACAATGTCACATGTCTAACACCCATAATTGTGGGATTGTTTCCATAATATCAAGCAATTCAACTGAAAATAATAACACATGGCACATTATTATTTTTAATATTATAATATGATTCAATTTTATTTGATTATAAATTCTAAATTGTCATTTTTTTCATTGGCCTTCATTGATGTTTAATCTACATTCAAAATATTTATTTTCTAAAACTCTTGAACCTTTGGGGCGTTTAATTTTTTAAGCAAATTTTTGTTCTGCAGCTACATCTAATTTTAATTTAATTATATTAATAACAGCTCATTATTAATTTTTATCATCATATTTATTGGGGTTTCACTCGCAAATACAACTTTATTATGCAACTATTCTACTAACTAAATTTTATTATAACAAAATGAAATAATAACTCATAATTAATTTCCATTATTATTATATTTGTTGAAGGACCTTGTCATAATATTCTCATAATTGATTCAGCATAATAATTACAATATTAAGTAACATTATATATTACGAAATATGTGGAAACAAATTGTGACACAATTAGACAATATAGAATATACGAATTACTTCCATTAGGACATATTACCTTTTTCTTTGAATGATTCTTCATTCATTGTAGCGATTTCTGCATAACTGAGATAATCAGGATGGTGGTTACTAATTTTAAAGGAGTCCAGATATGGAGCAGCTTTAAGCAAATTCATGACATCGGAAGTTTCCAAATATTGGGGAGAGATTTTTGTGCAGCAGTCAGTAACTATCGACAGAGACCGAAGCCCTAAATATAGGTAGAAAAAATTAAATGTGATTAAAGCCCAAAGTAACTAACTATCTAAAGATAAACAATACTTAAATTAGAACATACGGGGAAAAGGAGTATTTCTTAAATCATTCCTAAGACCGTATTGCTGTGAAGCAATGTATTCATCTTGTATGAGTTTCTCTTCCAGAGAAACGGACTCTCCATTCTTAAAAATTTTGCAGTCTACTTCTACGTGCATTTCTTCCACATTAGTGTTAGACAATCCCCGTAGAATGTTTTGTAAGGCAAAATGAACTTTTAGAGATGGACGAATTTCTTTGATGATAGGAAACCAGGAAGTAAAATACACATTGAAGAAATCCGGGTTAAAGAAGAAATAATCTAGAGCTTCATGTTTCAACTCAATAAAACGGTCCGCTTCTTCTTTCGTTTTCCCGCAACTAGGGATTTTTAACAACAAAGTGGTTGTATTGTGGGCTAGGTTTGGAAATACTTCTTTGAGACGAGGGTTCCAACCGCTATGTATAAAAAATTCCCATAAACGTGGGAAATGGTAGGTCCAATTAGCAATTGGCATCAATTCAATTGCACTACCCAAATCTAGTTCAAGTGCCCGGACCTTTTTCATCACGGGAATATTGGACAATGTCTCCGCTTGAACTCCTAATCTCTCACCGGAGAGATTATATATCCCAAGTACTTTAAGGGAGTTACTTATCTCACTTAGGAAGTTGCACATAGCTTCAGCTGAAATATCTTCACGATTGATTGCATCGCATCCGAAAAAATAAAAGTTTCTCAACTCGAAATACTCAAATGGCAATTTCAAATCTGACAATGATGATAGATATCCTTGATCAAAGTATATCGTGTTATAACTCTGCACATTCAGCTCCATTGCAATTACCGACTTTAGAAGTTTTCGAATTTCCACCAACTGGCTAATACAATGATCCACATGTTCTTGGTAAATAACTACACAATCAATTTTTTCTACATTCGGCATCGATTTTGCAAACATAGGTAACAATTCTTTTGAAATGCAGAAATCAGTGTTGAGATTTTCTTGATAGGCTTCTTGTAAGGTTAACAACTTTATGTTATTGTATTCGACCCCAAAATCCTTGACAATAAAGTCTTTTTGAGGGATTGAATTATATTCTGCTTCAATATCAAAAGAATTTAAGTTTGGCAAATTCTGTAAAATGAAATTAAGGTCTTCAAAGCTCAAGGAGCACTTGTATAGTTTCCATAAAGGCCGCAGCATTCAAAAGTCAATTCCAGTGTCTTGATAGAATGTCCAAAGAGAGAAAATATTTTTTTGATTTCGGGTAAACTGGAACCACTTTTAATTGAGATACGAAAATCTTCAAAGGGTAGCTCAGGGGAATTTTTCATTGTTGTAATAAAATTTAAGCAATTTTGAGAATCCGATGGCTTCACTGTACAAGTACTTCCCTCTTTTAGTAAAGGAACGATGTTTGTATTCCAAATTTGACACACTTGGCGAGCACATTTTAGTGAATCCAAATCCAAATATGAAAACAATTTCTGGAGAATCTAGGCAAAAAATTAATCACCACAGTGAGACTATGTACAATTTTTTAAATACGCATTTATTGTCAGCAAGCACGTATCCAGTAGGAAGCGGAAGGGGTCCCCATAAATCTGAGAAAAAGAGAAGAGTTTTCCCAAAAAAGGCCAAAAAGTTTTCTCGTTTAGCGCGAATATGTGCTATTTTTGACATTATTTTTGGTTGCGCCCCCCTTGACCAAATTTCTGGATACGTACCTGGTTGTCAGTTTGAATTTTCATTTTAGACTTTGCTTTAAGTTTCTAAATTTAAAGCCACTACATTCAAGGCATCGAAAAACCCGGGTTTTTTAGGAAAAAACCCTCGACCCCGGGTTTTTTGGGTTTTTTAGGGTTTTTTGGGTTTAAGGGTTTTTTATATAACTATAGTTATACATACAAGCCTATACTATACCATATATGAAAACTACAGCTGACAACAACCGTGTCAACTACTATTACTTACGTCAATGAAAAGAAAAATTAAAGCATAAATAGTTTAATTTTATGTTGTAACGTAGCAAATGCAGTATTTTTGTGAACACCTATATTATTATTACTGTTTGATAACAACTAGTGAAATATTAAGCATTATAATATTTTACTGATTATATTGACTTTATGATATTATTCCTTTGTTAATTTGAAGCTTTAATTGCAAAGCATTACAGTAATGCATATGTAAGTGATAAATTGAAATTGTGAGTACAACAATACTATAAACATAATCTTTACAATGCAATGACTAAAGTATACATAAAATTAATATTATTATAGTCCTCACATTACGTTACATTAATTACGCGTAGAAGTGTAGAAGCTATATTTGTTTCCACCTGATTATGCATTTGTTTACATTTTTGAATAGAAATTAGTATGTATTACGTATCTAGATGGAGCTGTAGTGCACATTTTTGTATGTTTTGTAAAAAACCCAAAAAACCCAATAAACCCGGGGTTTTTTAAGTAAAGCGGGTGGGTTTTTTGCCAAAAAACCCAAAAAACCCCAACCCATAAAAAACCCGACCCACAACCCTGACTACATTTGACAGTCCTTGGCACCTTGTCGGAGTCAATAAATAAAGCTATTAAAATGTAAATTGCATTGACTTTTTCCCGGTTAGGCACTTTAGGTTGGGAGAACATGGATAAGGTACATGGACAAGGTTTCGACTGGGAAATACCACTAACGGGAAGTTTTCCATTTCCCACTGGGAAATGTGGGTATCAAAATGGAGTGGGAAATTGGTAGTGTGGGAAATAGTGGGAAACAGAGCCAAAATTGCGCCAAAATTCAAACTTTTGGGCTTTATTTCCCATATTTCCCACTAATTCCCACTATTTCCCATTAACCACAATTTCCCGCATTTCCCGGACGTCCAACAAACAGAGGTGGGAAATGGGAATATTCGCAACTCTGTACATGGACTTCTATGTTGGCCCACCAAAAGTGCCTAAACGCGAAATGGTCTATTAATTGAAAGGATTACTACAACATGCACTGAATGGAGTATTCAATTTAAGCCATGCAGTTAATGTTTTCAATTATGTACCCCAACGCATACCTTCATGTGCTTAGTGCTTAGTAGTTGGATGTTCGGCGTTGGGGTACATTATAGAAAACATTAATTGCTCATTTTTAATGCGTACAATAAATTTAGGTGCAATGATGTAATTTATTAGTGATGGACTTGTCAGTAATAATGAACACATTTTACTAGGGTATTTATGTCAAGTCAATTTAACGTAATTTACATTAATGGGCTTACAATTTAGGCAGCGGGTTCTCTTTTCTTCCGTGTCCAACGTTTCCTCCAGCCCCATTTTCAGTTCCCGAGCCTATTATCCTAATTTAAAGCCTCCCGTCACTATTTTTGCCTTTTTGCTGACCTAATCTAATAAAAATTAACTGTCTATTGTTAACATATGACAAATAACATGAAAATTTTTATTTTTAATAGGTTAGATCAGCAGAGAGGTCAAAGTAGTGACGAGACGACGAGAGGCAACTGATAAGTATGGTATTTTATTATAAAGTTTGTAGGAAACGGAAACTAAAGGTTATGTAGCAACCTAGAGGAAATGGGATTGGGGGAAACGCCCTAGTGAAATGTGTCCGTTATTGGTGACAAGCCAATAAAAAGGACTAGATTATGCGGTATAATTATAATATTAACCAAAACGAATTCCAGGCAATATACTTACTTCATTAGGAAGAATTTTGACCTCTTCTATGCAGTCGGAGCCAAAAGAACCGCCCCAATGAATATTTTTCGTCATTTTCACTTTTGTTCCTATCCTGATTGACTGAAATATTTGAACCCAAAGCGCATTGATGGATATTAATTCGTTCCCTCAGATTACTGTATTGCGTTGTCCTGTGTAAAACATAAAAATAGATAAAATGATGATAAAAGCACTACATTATAATATTATTATGATACGAAAATGCCTTTTGATCTTTGATTTGGAGTGAAAATATTGGGACACTTTTATTCACTTGGTGGTAATGGTTTTAACTCTTTGGGCATGAGATTTAAATCTTTGTGACCCAGTTACCGGATGCAATCAGCATAACACTTCACATTTAAAATTTCGTTTCAACCGGTTGCAACTGCAACTTTAAATGTGATGAGTATTGAGTACCACAGCTGGTTGAAAAAGGATACTAATTCTTGACCCCCTTGTGTTGACCTTTTATTGCATCGCTACCCAAAATCAAAAATATTTAAACAATAAATTAATTCCAAATGTTACTTTTGTAAGTACAAGCTGTAAGGCTGTAACTGTACCATTCCTGATTCCAGAGGCTTTAATTTTTTCTACTCGATTTTCTGTAACTGCGAATGCGATAATCAAACATCAAATAACTGATTGACTGTGACTGATAGCTATAATTTATATGAAAGCGGGTCAGAGTCAAGGCCATAGCAGGCCAGAGCCATGTAAAAATTCCATAAAACCACATGCAAGATTTTCTCAAATTTGTATTTCCTTTCATTTTGTCGCCAAGAATGCCAAATACCAAGGAATGTACCAATATACCAATGCAATGCCAAAATGCCATACAGTCAAATTGATACGTGGCTTTTGATGAGACAAAAATATCAATAAATATTATGGGCTAGTCTGTCTGTTCCTATGTTGCCATCATAGTACACGATACACACATACAACATGTTGTGTGTGTGTATCGTTGTGAGTACGCAAAATAGTGTACCCCCTATACATTAAGACAAACTTGCAAGTTGCTCTTACATACATCCTTAAATCTTAGGTGATCCTTGGATGACGACGATGAGAAAAAACCTGAGACACAAAACACATAATTGGGCTAATCAATGGACTTCTGCTTCTTGCAAGTTTTCAAACGTAAAAGAAGCTGTTCTGACTTCTGAGGTATGGGGAGTACGTCTGTCATACTGCAATTTAGGAATTTTTTTCAGACTTTGTAAATTCATTTGAGTCAATTTGATGCTATACGTTATAAAAGTTGTAGAAAATGGCAAACATTTTTGTCATCTGAAAAAATAAGTTTGTAAAAACCTCAAATTCAATCACAATACAGCTTCACATTCACATGTAGCGAATCCCATAGCAAAAGGGCAAATACAAAAAATAGCAAAAATCAACCTTTTCCTAGATAGACATTAAAACATTTTGTTCTGTTTTTTAAAGATCCATAACTCCTAATGGTAACAATGATTCGAACGATTAACGACAATTGTGTATTTTTATATTAGTACAAGTACTTAACCTAAAATGTTAATTAAATTTGAGTAAGCAACTTTCTAGACAATTAAAGTTCCAAAGTACTGAGATAAGTAGTATCTCCACTCAACTTCAGATTTGTCAGATTATTTTATTCAAGTGCCAATTATTATCAGTTCATACATTCATATATTTTTATATACATGTTGTCTGCAAATAAAAACACCGAAGGCAAGCTGGTCACCGTACTCCCGTAGTCGTTACCGCGTCGTACCCAGTTAAAATCGAAAGTCATTTTGTACAGTATTGTTTTAAGAGAACGTTAACTCTTTTAAAGTAACATTAACTATATACCCGTATAATAATATTCGTATCCATTAGCCAGCAGAATATCAACCCAAATCGAATAATTTCTACAGAAATAGAGCGAAAACAGAAGAAATAACATACTACAAACTTCACTTATTGGTAAAAGTGTATTCATGAGAAAAGTCTACAGAGTGAAGCCATCTGGATCCATCAAACTCCAGTACAAAGTTTCCACCTGAACCCTTTTGAAGATATGTTTCGGGGTACATAAGCGAAAACATTAAGTATTTTTGTTTTGTACATCGTTTTGGGGAAGAATTCTGCTGAATTCTACTGGTTTTATTCTGTGTATCTGCTCCACTGCAACTTTACCAAAACTTTTGCGTTTATTTTGCTGTCTCCTGTACGTACGTACATATGTATTTCTGTCAGTGTTGGCAAGTGGTTAAATCCACATGTGGCTAAATGAACAAATTGACCTGGCCGAAATGAGACAAAAAGTGGTCAAAATGGACGAAATACCCTTTTGGGGCACGTTGAGACATTTACTTCAATAGTCAAAAACAAATAAAAGTTCTAAAAGTACAGTTAAACATCAATAGAATTCTGAAGACCGCATTGATTCTCACCAGGGTATACATTTTAATATGGCCTAAATATTTTCAAATTTAATATCAATTTAATATAATTTATGTTTAAATTTAATATATATTCTTTATTTTGTATATACGCCTGGTTTACCCATTTGTTTAAATATTTTTTTCTGTTTGCTGTCTCTTGTTCACATATTATTTGTATTTTGGGAAAATAAATAAATACTTGGAAGCTCAGATAATTATCTTAATCTCAAAGTAAAATATGGATATCAGTCATATTCACAGAAAATTATTCCATACTACTTGACCTATTTCTAACAAAAATACTTATCTGATTACTAATAATTCACCTAGCCAAACAACTAATCACTTCTCAACAACCACAAACAAAAGATTACAGATTGCTTTTAGGATATTATTTATGTCAGTAATTTCCAATTTTAATTGTCTGGTTTTTCCTGAACTGAAATCCATGTTTGGGATCAAGTATAAAAGGAACATTTTTTTTCTTTCCGTCAAATCATATCGTTTAGAATTCAGCTACTTCTACCTTAACGACTTGTAAGTACTATTGTCTTTCTATTCTATTCGTTGTGACATTTTAGATTAATTTTATTAAATACTCATTGAATCGAGGTTATACATTATTATAATATTTTCATGTATCATATAAATATAACACAAAATTGGGAATATTGATAAGTAATTTCACAGGGGGAGTTTTAACGGGTAACTTCAAGGCAGGTGAAATTTTGAAGGGTAATTCCACAGCAGGTGGAATTTTGACAAGCAATTTCAGGGGAGTAACTTCACGGTGGGTGACGGGTAACTCCATGCTTCCGTGAAGAACATAATTGTTCTGTTAATACCCCGTCCGTAGGTTGGGTACCTTTCTAGTTAACCCTACACCGGATGACTCTCCTGACCAACGTTAAAATATGACATAGTCCCTCCTATTAGGACTAGGCCTTTTACGCTCTGTCATTGGCCAGTTGGAGTCACGTTGTTACCGCCGCTGCATATGCTAACGTTGCTGCTGCTGGCCAGGAAGAGTGGTAATGGTGGGCAGGTAGAAATGGTAAAAATGAACTGCTACTATATACTCTGAACTTCGTAACAGCTACTACATAATTTGAATATTGTGCTAAATATTTATACTAAGCATAATATTTATTCAAATTTCAAATTATGTAGTAGCTGCTAACTACATAATTTGAATATTATGGTGAGTATAAGTATTTAGCATAATATTCAAAGTATTTAGTGGCAGCTACTAAATACTTTGAATGTTTTGCTAAATATTTATACTCTAGCATATATCTACTATTTTACCATTTCTACCACCACTTCTACTGTTTGCGTTTATGCCATATGCATGTCTACCATTTCTACCACTGGCTTTACTGGCAAACTTACACTATTGGATAACATAGTCCCCTAAAGGACTTCTATATCTATATGCTAGTCCCAGGAGGGACTAAGTCATCTCTTAGTGGAATAATTTAGGATTTTTTTTCATCTCACACGTTTTTGACAGCCTTAGAGGTTTAGAATTGGTTCCAATTTAAAAATATAAGCAGATAGATAGATTTCAGTAAGCTACTAAAAAACCTGAGGTTATAGGACAAGTCCTTCCCCAAAAGATACACGCTCAAAATAAAATAGTCCCAAGAAGGACTGAGTCATCCGATCTAGGGTTAAATTAATACATCCCTCTAATGTTAATAATTATTTTTTTAGAATTACAAGAAATACATCAAAAATAGCAACAATGGCTTCCAAAGGGAATTTTCTGTTCTTCTGTGTAAACATTCTCATTGTAGGGAACATAATGGGTTCACTCGGTCATGAGAATTACATCAAAGATACATGCGTTTGTTTGACGTATGTTGGTCAAGAGGGTTACGCCGAAGATCAGGCTAAAACTTCCGCTTGTGCATCTCAGTTGAAATTATCCTTCTTCCGACGTCGTGTCGAAACTCAAGATTTTGACAGCTTTCGCCGTTGTTGCAAAAAACAAGATGAACAGACCACCAGTAAAGGCCAATGCAGCAGTTTACACCACCGTTATATCCCAGAGTAAGGAATAAGGCAGCTTATTTAAGTATGCATTTAATATACCACTTATGCCACTTGTCTAATATCATTACCAATGCTCCTAATTGTTACCATATGATTACACAATGTAACTGGAGATGATAATCTGAAGAACTGATCTGAGTGACGTACTATTATTTGCGTACATATGATTTAATGTTAATGGATTAGTGATTTTAAATTCTAAATTATGTTATCTTTCTCATGACTTTCTTCAATGTTTGGTCAACATTTATTTACCAAGAAATCTTTCTTGAACTCTTGAACATTTGGTGGGTTTAATTTTTCGAACAAATAAAAATTCATTATGCAAAGCTACTTTTGACTAATTTTGTTGCCATCAAAATCTAATAATAATAATTAGTTTTCATCATTATATTTATTGAAGGACTTAGGCATTAAATCAGCATGATAATTAAATTACAATCATAAGAATATTGTAATTATAATAGTGAATGGTGCAGTCCAGGATTATCCATTACCACCATTTGGATAATCAAAGGTTGTTGTTTACATGAAATAATTTTACAATCCCTTCTCCTTTTAAAAAATACCAAAACAAAACCATTTTTCATTTCAAGGTACCTATATAGTTTCTAAATTTAAGATAGATTGGCCACAAATTAGGTGAATTATTCTTGATCAGTCAGAGTATGAAAATCCATGTGTTATGCTCCACGACACCTCGCCCATAAGTTAATTGTCCTTTTATTTTATTATTGTACAAAGATATATGGATACAAACAACGTATTTAGGGAATGCTAGTGTGCTTAATAGCCCTCTAAAATGGCCAGAAAAATGTGTCTCAAAATTTAATAAAAAGAAGTTTTTATACAAGATAGTTCATTCATTTATTCATGCAACCCCAAAATTCGTTTTCTGGATACGCCTTTGGATACAATAAGTAGAGTAGCGATTAGATGAATTTGCTTTTTTAGAATATATTTCTTCCTAGGCTACTTCTCCATTGTTGGGCGGTTCTTTCAATGAGAATTTTTCATCACAGAGATGATCGGGAAGATTATTAGTAACTACAATACTATCTACATTTGGTGCAGCTAAAAGTAAATTCATCACATCTTGGGCTGCTTTAAAATAATCGGGGGAGATTTTTGTGCGGAAATTAGTAAACACAACCGAAGAGAGGAGATCTGGAAAATAATAATACTATTATTTAATTAATTACTAATAAATGATATTAAGTTGTTAATAACCAGAATTTATGAACTTACTTGGATAAGGGCTACTCCCTAAATCTGTCGTATTGACATAATTCAATATATATAGACACCTTGTTTTAATTTCTGTTGGGCAGAAATGAGTTCCTGATGCTTACAAACTTCACAGTCAACTTTTATCAATAGGTCCACCACATTAGAACTGGACAAGACAAATGAACTTTAAGTTGAAGATCGATTAGATCGATAAGGGGAAACCATGTCTTAAAGTCGTTAAAGTACACATTGAAAGTATAAGGATGCGAGAATAATAAATAATAGGCCACTTTCTGTATTCCCGCATTCTAGCCTAACTCCTCTGAAGTTGAAGAATTTTTGTGAAAGGAACAGTGTCTGGAAAGTCAATCAATTTGAATCAATCACAAACAACCGAGACACTGCTCCCACCAAAAATAATTTAAATTGTGCACTTAGAACAGAGGGATTGAGCTAGGATCGGGAATAGAAAAAAGGGGCTTATTTTTAAAACGAGGCTTATAATTGAATATTTTATCATAAATCCTTACATGTATACAAATATATTCCCCTGCGTTAATATTTATTTATTTTTCTTTAGAATTGCAAAAAAATTATAATCAAAAACAGTAACAATTGTCAATTGTTTCCATAAAATCAAGAAATTCAACTGAAAAAATAACATTTGGTACACTATTATTTTTTAATATTTTAATATGATTCAAATTTAATTGATTATTAATTCGAAATTGTCATTTTTTCATTGCCTTCATTAATGTTGTTTCTACATTTAAAATATTTATTTTCTAAAATCTCTTGAAAATTTGGCGCGTTTAATTTTTTAAGCAAATAAAATTTTGTTCTGCAGCTATATCTAATTTTATTCTAAATATATTAATAACAATTCATTGTTAATTTTCATCATCATATTTATTGGGGTTTTACTCCAACATATAACTTTGTTATGCAACTATCCTACTAACTAAATTTTATTATAACAAAATGAAATAATAACTCATAATTAATTTCCATCATTATATTTGTTGAAGGACCTTGGTATAATATTCTCATGAATGACTCAGCATAATAATTACAATTGTAGCAGTTACGTTATATATATTAGGACATATTTGGTGGACACAATGAGACAATATTGTATATACCAATTTCTTCCACTAGAACACATTACCTCCTTCTTTGCATGGTTCTTCATTCATTGTAGAGATTTCTGCATAATTGAGATAATCAGGATGGTCGTTACGAATTTCAAAGGAGTCCAGATATGGAGCAGCTTTCAGTAAATTCATGACATCGGAAGTTTCCAAATATTGTGGGAAGATTTTTGTGCAGCAGTCAGTAACTATCAACAAAGACCGGAGCCCTAAATATAATTAGAAAAACGTCAATAAAGCCCAAAGTATTTAACTAACTAACTATATTTATAAGATAAATAATATTTAAATTAAAACATACGGGGGAAAGGAGTATTTCTTAAATCTTGCTCAAGATCGTATTGATGTGAAGCAATGTATTCATCTTGTATGAGTTTTTCTTCTGGAGAAAAAGACTCTCCATTCTTACAAATTTCGCAGTCTACTTCTACGTGTATTTCTTCCACATTAGTGTTGGACAATCCCCGTAAGAGATTATGTAAGCCAAAATGAACGTTCAGAGATGAACGAATTACTTTGATAATAGGAAACCAGGAAGTAAAATACAAATTGAAGAAATCCGGGTCCATGAAGAGATAATCATGGGCTTCGTGTCTAAACTCAATAAAACGGTCCGGTTCCTCTTTGTTTTTCCCGCCACTGGGGATTTTTAACACCAAAGTGGTTGTATTGTGAGCTAGGTTTGGAAATAGTTCGTTGAGGAGAGTGTTCCAATCGCTATGTAGAAAAAAATCACATAAACGTGGAAAATGGTAGGCCCAATCAGAAATTGGCATCAATCCAATTGCACTACCTAAATCTAGTTCAAGTGCCCGGAGATTTTTCATCACAGGAATATTAGATGTCTCCGCTTCAACTTCTACTCTTCTACCAGACATATTATGTATCCACAGTACTTTAAGGGAGTTGCTTATCTTACTTAGGAAGTTGTACATAGCTCCAGGTGAAATATCTTCACGATTGATTGTATCGCATCCGAAAAAATAAAAATTTTGCAACTCGAAATACTCAAATGGCAATTTCAAATCTGACAATGAGGACAGATGACCTTGATCAAAGTATACTGTGTTATAACTCTGTACAGTCAGCTGTAATGCAATTACCGACTTTAGAAGCCCATGTTTTCGAATTTTCACCAACTGGCTAATACATTGATCCACATGGTCTTGGTGCATAAAAACAAAAACAATTTTTTCTACATTCGGCATCGACTTTGCAAACATAGGTAACAATTCCTTTGAAATGCAAAAATCAGTGTTGAGATTTTCTTGATAGGCTTCTTTTAAGGTTAATACCTTTATGTTATTGTATTCGACCCCAAAATCTTTGACAATAAAGTCTTTTTGAGGGATTGAGTTATATTCTGCTTCAATATCAAAAGAATTTAAGTTTGGCAAATTCTGTAAAATGAAATTAAGGTCTTCAAAGCTCAAGGAGCACTTGTAGTTTCCATTAAGGCCACAGCATTCAAAAGTCAATTGCAGTGTCTTGATAGAATGTCCAAAGAGAGAAAATATTTCCCTGATTTTAGGTAATCTGGAACCACTCTTAATTGAGATGCCAAATTTTTTAAAGGGTAGCTCAGCGGAGTTTTTCATTGTGGTAATAAAATTTAAACAATTTTGAGAATATGATGGCTTCACTGTACAAGTACTTCCCTCTTTGAGTAATGGGACGATGTTTGTATTCCAAATTTGACACACTTGGCGAGCACATTTTAGTGAATCCAAATCCAAATATGAAAACAATTTCCGGAAAATCTATACAAAAAATTAATCAATACAACTATGTAGAAACAATTTTTTAAATACGCGTTTGTTGTCAGTTTCAATTATCATCAGGGCATGAAAAACCCAAAGGGGTTTGCTTTTGGTGAGGAAAAACCAAACCCAAAAACCCTCGGTTTCTGCTGTTTTCTTCCCAAAAAACCACTCAAAAACCCGGGTTTTTGGGATTTTCATGCCCTGATTTTCATTATAGACTTTCTAGATTTAACACCACTACATTTTACAGTCCTTGTCGAAGTCAATAAATAAAGCTAAAGTACAATAGCAACAACTAAAATGCAAATTGTTTTAATTGAAAGATTACAATACAACATGCACTGAATAGATAGAGTATTCAATTTAATAGCTTTACTCCTTTTTAATGCGTACAATAAATTATTTAGGTGTAATGATTTTTATCATAATATTATATAGTTATTGGCATGTCCCCAATAACTAACACATTTTACTAGAGCATTTAAATCAAGTCAATTTACTTTCACTTCTATTCTTCAAACGTAATTTACATTTAAGGACTGAATTTAGGTAGCGGGTTTTCTTTTCTTCTGTTTCCACCGTTTCCCCCAGCTCCAAGTTTCCACCGTTTCCTCAACCCGTTCCCTTCCTTGAAGTTCCCCAAGTAGCCTATTATATTAACACATTGCCGCTCGTCACTATTTTTCCTTTTTGCTGACCTAACCTGATAAAATTAACTGTCTAATTGTTAACACCTAACAAATAAAATGAAAAATTCTTATTTTTTATTCAGTTTAGCAAAGGGGCCAAAATAGTGACGAGACGACAATGGGTATGGGTAACTGACATTAGGGAATTTTATTTCATCAAGTTTGTCGGAAACGGATAATAGGTTACAGGTACGTATCCAGAAATATTGGCTAAGGGTAATGTTCAGTGACCGGCCATTTTAACCAGCCGGCCGGCTAAAATGGCTAGCCGGCTGGCCAAAAAGCTTGTTAGCCGGCTAAAATCGAACTTTAGGGTTTGGAGACCGGTCATTTTAGCTGCCCGGCTGGCTGGCTAATATGACTAGCCGGCTGGTCAAAAAGTTTTTTGGCCCGCTAAAATGGAACACTGGCCAAGGGGGCGGGGGGGGTTCAACCAAAAATGAGAAATATGTAAAAATGAGATATTCGCGCGTTTTGGCCTTTTTGGAAAAATCTTCTCTTTTTCTCAGATATAGGGGAGAGGGGGGTGCTGCGCCACCCCAACGCCCCCTACGGGATACGTGCTTGATAGGTTATGTGGCAACTTGGAGGAATGAGGAAATACGATTGAAGGGAACGGTGGAAGAAAGAAAAGAAAACCCGCTGCCAAAATTCAGCTCCTTAATGTAAACTGTAAATTGCGTTTAAAGAATATGTGAAAGTAAATTGACTTGATACAAATGCCCCAGTTAAATGTGTTAGTTATAGTTATTGGTGACAAGCCAATAAAAGGGAGTAGATTAGTCTGATTATGGGGCACTATTATAAGATTAGCCAGGACCAATATGAATTTCAGGATATGAACTTACTTCATTTGGAAGAATTTTGACCCCTTCTATGCAGTCCCAGCTTAAGGAACCGCCCCAATGAATGTTTTTCGCCATTTTCACTTTTGTTCTTGAATGATTTATTTGGATCGAAAGCCCAGTTCATTAATTCAATCCCTCGGATTGCGTTATCCTGTAAGTAACATAAAAATTGATAAGGTTAACTAAATTCAAACCCCGTCACAGAACAATAATAAATATGACAAATAACTTAATTTTGGATTGAAGTTGGAGGGAAAGTCTGAAATATTCCGGTGCATTACTTTTTTTAGTTGGTATGGCAATGCTATGGTTGTAACTCTAACGCATTGACGGTCAATATCTCTATATCTATTCAGAGAATTTCATCTTCTCTCTATACGAATATAATCTCTACTCTACCTCTGTCTGTCTGTCTGTCAATGTCCGTCTGTCTGGAAATCCTTGTGCACGATAACTTTCAAACCGTTTAAGCTAGAGTGTTCAAGTTTTCAGGGTAGAATTTATAAATAAATAGGAAGGCCGAGTTTGTAAACGGGCACAATCTATCACTCCCCCTGGTCGGGGGACAGGGGAGGGCTTTAAAAATATAGTTAAATAGTTAAAACACTTCTATTTATCGTACAAAATCGTGTTGAGCAAGATAGATTGACATCGCAGCTGATAGGTCCATGAACATTACTTAATAGGCTACAGCCATAGCCATCCCCTGAGAGGGATAATGGGTGAAACTGGTGAAAGCATAAAAATAGCTGAAATTCGATGCATATAACTCAAGTTACAATCTTACAAGGTCGTGCAATACCTTGATTGAAAGCTGACATGTCCACGAACACTACAAACAAATTACAGCCATCCCATGACAGGGGGTTTCTCTGCCGTAATATTTCCTTTTTGCAATGGTTTATTACGCATCATAACAAAGTGGTTTCGCCGAGAATAGTGAAGAAAAATCCTATTCTGCAGCTAGTAGACATTTCAATATTATTACCACGTAGTAGTTATTTTGCTAATAAATCCGTCTGTTAATATGTTAGTTTTGTGCTAACTTAATACTTTAATTTCCTCATGCACTCCAACCGAACCCAAAATCAAAAACCTTGACCTATTAAAATTAATGCCAAATGTTACTTGTATCATTTGACATTTGATTTATGTTATTTAATCTCTAAAGTCCCAAATTTGTATGATTGGAATATGAAAAATAAAATTAAAAATTCATTTACCTCTCGTGTGTTATATTAGACATTAGATAAAACTATCAATTAAAAAGTCCTAATTTAATTTTCTGCACTTCAATAGAGGTTTCCCACAATTGGTGACCGGTCACTAAATTAACATGAATAGGTATTGAAATGACTACAGTACCTGTCTGTGTTATCCTGGAATTGTGGGAAACGTCTATTTCTTAATTGATACTGCGATAATCAATTAACGGATATACAAGTATGAGAAAATAACGTAAAAGTTCAATATTATAGAAAACCACAACACTGGGGAATTTATGAAAACCGCATGGAAGATTTTCTCAATTTTGTATTTAGTTTCATTTTCCTACCAAGGATGCAAAGGAATGAATTAAACCACAAAAAATGTAAAAGTACATTCAGATTGATACCTGGCTTTTGATGAGACAAAAATGTCAAATATTCCTGGGCTGGCTTGTTGCTGTTGCAACTTGCAACCATACAGGATACACCATACACACATACAACATGTTGTATGTGTGTATTGTGTATTGTGCCCAACATATTTGAACATATTTTTGTCTCATCAAAACCCGCGTGTATCACTCTGAATGTCATTTTACATTTTTTGGTGATTTGGTCCATTCCTTGGCATCCTTGGTGGTAAAATGAAACGAAAAACAAAATTGCATGAGAAAATCTTCCACGCGGTTTCCATATATTCAGTGCATAGTGGTTTTCTAATTTCTATATGGACTTTCTTATAGTTTTATCAATTATTGATCATTGCAGTATAAGGCTAAGAAATTCGAGTACAGAAAATTAAAAATTACGGCTCTAGAATTTGATATTGAATGGATAGTTTCATCTCATTACTCATTTCTATAAAACACGAGACAGGTAAAAGCATTTTCAATCTTATTTTCCATCATCCTTATTCAAATCATTCAAAATTAAATATGCGACACAAGAGATGCAAGATTAAATGATATCGTCGTTTTGAGGAACGAAAAAGCCAAAATCCATTTTTGTTTGGCGGACGAATAAGCCTATATCCTTTTTTCGTTTGGTGCAGGAAATAGCCTAACTCCACTGGCAAGAGTATGGATATAGGCTTTTTCCGCCACCAAACGAAAAATGGATACAGGCTTATTCGTCCACCAAACAAAAAATGGATTTTGGCTTTTTCGTTCCTTAAAGGACGATAAAATTCAAAATGTCAAATGTGACACAAGTAACATTTGGCATTAATTTTAATGTGTGAATGTTTTTTATTTTGGGTTTGGTTGGGTGCATGAGGAAATCAAATGTTTAATAATTTAGCACTTGAAACTACAAATAGATATAAATTTTATAAAATAATTTCAATTTTTTGGTTTGTGAACGATGCCTAAATACTGAATCAACGTGTACTAATCTGGTCGTTATTAAGAGCTAGACCTGGGTCATTTTTACAATTTTTTCATAATTTTCATCATTATTAACAAAATAACAACTAAGTGGTAATGTAATTGTGTATAGCATTGGATATTTCTTCACTATTCTTTGCGGAACCAATTCGTTAAGATATGTACAGAGGTGTTAACGTACAATGCGCTAGAGTTGAGAGTTACAACTAACAACCATTGCAATGGCACCAATTAAACAAGTTGTGACTCGAATATTTCTGATTTTCACCCTAACTCCAAAATCAAGTTATTTTGTCATATGTTATAAGGAATGTTCTGTGGCTGTGCTTGAATTTAGTTATCTTTATTGTTTTTTATTTTACAGGAAAAACGCACTAATCCGAGCAGGGATCAGATTAATATATAGTTTGAGCTTTAGATTCAAAAGTCATTCAAAAGGGGGAAAAAGTGAAAATGGATAAATATCACTGGGGAGGTTCTTTTTCGCCCGGACGATCTAGAAGAGGTCAAAGTTCTTCCTAATGAAGTAAGTAGTATAGTGTAAACTAGAATTTACTAGAAATTATCTTTATTGGCTTGTCACCAGCAAGGACGTATTGAGGGAAGGGCTTTACGGGCTGAAGCCCTCCCACCCGAAATTCAAGTAAAAGGGAATTTTTTCTCAAATTAGAAAAGATTTCTCGCTTATTTCCCATTTTAAGCCATTTTTGACTCAATTCAACCTTCCTAATTTTTAGTTAGGTGACAGGTAATTGGCTGGAATAAGAATTTAGGCTGAATTTAAAGAGTAGACATAATTAATGTTTTCATTTTTGAAAACAAAATTGAGTGTTTTAGCATGGGTTACTAACTTAAGTTATCACATGATTGAACTTCTGTGAATGTGTATATTTTTATACTTTCGTTTCTTGTACATATTAAAAAATGAAAGTATAATTAACTCACAACAAATGCGTATTTAAAAAATCGTACTTAATTGTGGTGAATAATTTTTTGACTAGATTTTCCAGAAATTGTTTTCTTATTTGGATTTGGATTCATTAAAATGTGCTCGCAAAGTGTGTCAAATTTGGAATACAAACATTGTTCCTTTACTGAAAAAGGAAAGTACTTATACAGTGAAACCATCGGATTCTCAAAATTGTTTAAATTTCATTGCAACAATGAAAAACTCCGCTGAGCTACCCTTTGAAAATTTTCGTGTCTCAATTAAAAATGATTCCAGTTTACTTAAAATCAGAGAAATATTTTCTCTTTTTGGACATTCTATCAAGACACTGGAATTGACTTTTTGAATGCTGTGGCCTTAATGGAAACTACAAGTGCTCGTTGAGCTTCGAAGACCTTAATTTCATTTTACAGAAATTGCCAAACTTAAATTCTTTTGATATTGAAGCAGAATATGGCTCTAAAGCTGAAAAAGACTTTACTGTCATTGATTTTGGGGTCGAATATAATAATATAAAGGTATTAACCTTACAAGAAGCCTATCAAGAAAATCTCAACACTGAATTTTTGCATTTCAAAAGAATTGTTACCTATGTTTGCAAAATCGATGTCGACTGTAGAACAAATTGAGTTTGTTTTTATTTACCAAGAACATGTGGATCATTGTATTAGTCAGCTTGTGGAAATTCGAAAAATGGGGCTTCTAAAGTCGGTAATGGCATTGGAGCTGAATGTGCAGAGTTATAACACGGTATACTTTGATCAAGGGTATCTATCATCATTGTCAGATTTGAAATTGCCATTTGAGTATTTCGAATTGAGGAATTTTTATTTTTCTGGATGCGATGCAATCAATCGTCAAGATATTTCACCCAGAGCTATGTGCAACTTCCTAAGTGAGAAAAGCAACTCCCTTAAAGTACTTGGGATATATAATCTCTCCGGTGAGAGATTAGGAGTTCAAGCGGAGACATTGTCTAATATTCCCGTGATAAAAAAGGTCCGGGCACTTGAACTAGATTTGTGTAGTGCAATTGAATTGATGCCAATTGCTGATTGGAGCTACCATTTCCCACGTTTATGGCATTTTTTTCTACATAGCGGTTGGAACGCTCGTCTCGAAGAAGTATTTCCATACCTAGCCCACAATACGACAAGTGTGGTGTTAGAAATCCCTAGTAGCGGGAAAATGAAAGAAGAAGCGGGCCGTTTTATTGAGTTGAAACATGAAGCTCTAGATTATTTCTTCTTGAACCCGGATTTATTCAATGTGTATTTCTCTTCCTGGTTTCCAAATATCAAAGAAATTGACACTTCTGTAAAAGTTCATTTTGCCTTGCATAATCTCCTACGGGGATTGTCCTACACTAATGTGGAAGAAATAAGTATAGAAGTAGACTGCGAAATTTGTAAGAATCGAGAGTCCGTTTCTCCAGAAGAACAACTCAAAGAAGATGAATACATTGCTTCGCATCAATACGGTCTTGGGAAGGATTTAAGAAATACTCCTTTTCCTCGTATGCTCTAATTTGAATAATATTAAAAATGGTTAAGTACTATTGTAAATTAATTGTGGTTTTATGCAAACTTTTCTAACTATATAGGACTCTGGTCTTTGTGGATATTTACTGATGACTGCTCAAAAGTCTCCATCGAATATTTCATAGCCTCAGATGTCATAAATTTACTTAAAGCTGCTCCCTATCTGGACTCCTTTGAAATTAGTAACTACCATCCTGATTATCTCTGCTCTGAAGAAATTGGTACCATGAATGAAGAAACATTCAAAGAAGGATGAAGGAGGCAAGCAGGTGCACTAAAGGAAGACGATGACTAAAGTGACTAAAGGAAAGTGACTAAAGGAAGAAATTCTTATCTATTGTGCCAATGTGCCTAGTAAATTCATAACATGTATAATAAATATTATATATTGGTTGTTGAATGATTGACATAAATGATTTTAGTAGTTTTATTTATTTTTTAATCCATCAATTTCCATCCAACGGCAACGTGCTCGCTTACAGTTGTCACCAATGAAAATATAAAAAATAATGCTCTACATCCCTACAAGTATAAAATTAAGTTGTATTATTCTCAATTGCAGCCAGATGCAGGATAAGTAAAACTTAAGCCAGCCAAAAACATATCTTATCAAAGGGTTATCTCTCTCACTGTCTAACTTACTAACTGGTACCGAGCGACACACACTTCTCAACTAAGGTTCAGCATACAAAAATAATCAAAATGACTAGGATATATATTTTTTCAGATGCCAAAATTTTGGTTTATAACGAACCTAACGTAATTTAAAACAATTTGTTGACTTCAAATGCACGTTTTCATGTAATAGTTTGATAAAATTAAGTTAAGGTTCATTAACGTCCATTATCCTTATAATTAAACAGCAAAAGTCTAATTCCGTAGGTTTTGTTTAATTTTGTAGTCTCTAATATTCACCCATGATCTAACCAGGTTTGTAATTCGGACCCCAAATCGAAGAGAAGATTAGAAAATCAACACTTGAGGAAATATGTGACAGCAAAGCAAAACACAGGTTAAAAACGTTTCCCCAAAAGAATGCAATAGATTTTTATGTGTGATTTGGAAACAATTAGAAATTATGTGAAATATGTTTAATCACTATTTCACACAATAAATCCTTGAAGCCCATTCTTAATAGAAAATAATCATAGATAGCAGGCACGTATCTAAAAATTTGTTCAAGGGGGGCGGAAGCAAAAATTATACTAAAAATAAGACGTATTCGCGCGAAGCGCATAATTTTTTTCCAATTTTAGGCCATTTTTGAAAAAAAAATTCTCTTTTTCTCAGATATTTAGGGGGGCGCTGCGCCCTCCCCCGCCCCCTACTAAATACGTGCTTGAGATAGTGAGATAATGTGGTGCACTATTTTATCATTTAAAATGTGTATATCTATTTTGGATGTGCCATCTTTAGTCGGACAGATTTATTATCATAAAATTATAACTTCTAATAGTACATATTAATTTCTATAAGTTTCCCAGTTTTATTGATTGACCAAAAAGAATTGGGTGGAAATTTTTTAGTATTTAGTTTCATTTTTCTACCAAGGATGCTAAGGAATGGATTAAACCACAAAAAAATGTAAAAGTACATTCAGATTGATACGTGGCTTTGGATGAGACTAAAATGTCAAATATTCCTGGGCTAGTCTGTTGCTGTTGCTGTTGCAAGTTGCAACCATGCCATGGTGTATAGCGTATACCCCTTTACTTGGGTTGCAAAATGAGCTTCCTACTGAAACCTTGTACCGTCACTAAGAGATATAGCCATCTCATTATTTAGTCATACATGGTTTTTTGTATTTTCTATTGACGTTTACCCCCTTTGGCAGGGGCTCAGAGAGTTTTCGAAAATTTTTAAACCACTTATTCTTATAGTTTTTAGCATTTCTAATTTTTTGAGACTATACTTATACTAATTTGAAATGGCGAATTTATGCATTAGTTGTCCATAAATGGATTCGATTCGCTCATATACAGTTGCAAGTACAGTTACTTCAAACAAAGTAGGATGTCATTTTTATCAGCTGCCAAAAGAAACTTCGAGGAGAATACTGTCATTTAGGGTAAAAAGCATTAAGAAAGTAAGTAAGTAAGTAATTGCTTTATTTACAGACACTAATTTCCTTGCACAATTTTTAATTGTGATTATAAAACGCGTGAAATAAATAATATTAATAGGATTTGTATTGTAATTTATAGCAATTTGTATATTTTGCAGGTTGATGAGAATTTGAAGGACGTACATTTGTATACAAAAAAAATCAAAAAATCCTTTACAAAAAAAATTTAATTGAGTGTCGAGCGAGTGAAAATGTTAGCCATATGAATATAACTAAAAAGTACAATCGAAATAAAATACCTAACATTAAACACTACATTGCTAACAATATTATCTTTTATGGCATTTAAAAATATACATAGAAACTTTTTGACGTTGATAAATGTGGACGTTATTCTTTTTTCTGCCAATGCAGAAAAGTATCCCAAATCTCTGAGTCTTTGTCCGGAATGAGATGGCCTCGAATTTCATCCATTTGTTGTCTTGTGAAGAATTGGCTAATTTGCATGTACGGTTCGCTGTTTCGGTCTTCTATAAGCTTTTCTTCCAACAGAGCTTTCCGAAGTTCTTGGTAAGTGAAAACGCCACCGGGGAGTTGGGCATTAGCACACAACTTGTTGCTAAAGTCAACACAGAAGTCTAGGGCTTTCTGATGAAAAAAATCTGTTTCGCCTTCCGTCATCTCGTGGCCCGTTTCAATTAAAAAGTATCTGTTTAGCTCCTCTTTTGAACAGAATTTTAACTTACTCGCGTCACGCACCATGCGATTTGGAATATCCGAGTTGGCGATTTCCTCTTGCAAACGTCTCATTATTTCTTCGTAGCTAAGCTCCTCCTCTTCGGATTCATTTTCTTCCCCTTCGACAGCTTCTACCTCTTCGGATTCCTCCTCCTCCACTTCGGCAGCTTCTACCTCTTTGGATTCTTCTTCCTCCACTTCATCAGCTTCTTCCTCTTCGGAATCTTCCTCCTCGTCGGATTCTATTTCCAAATCGATAGCCCCTTCTTCTTCATCCTGCTCTAATTCGACAGCTTCGTTCTCTTCCTCCTCCTCAACAGCCTCATCTTCCTCCTCTTCGACAGCCTCATCTTCTTCTTCGGATTCATCGACTGAATCAACAGTTTCTTGTTGAGATGAAACGGCCGGCGTTTCCAGATTTTTTCGATGTTGAACTTGATTGACTAGACTTTGAAGGGACGTTGACCAACTCAACGCTCACAGTTTCTCGTATTTCCTCATTTGATTTCGATTTCGTTAATTTTCCCGAAAAATTATCTCCAGGATTAAGAGTAGAACTACCTGGCTGGCTACAACCTGAAAGAAACCCTCCGTAAATTTCAGACGGATTAAAAGTTGAACTTCCAGAGGCAGAGGGATCCGACTGGCCCCCGTTTGCGTTTGAAACGTGACCTTGGTGCAGTGAATTTTGAGATAATGGCGTCTGGAGATTCTGTTTCTCTAGCGATATGTTCTTTCAGTTTTTGGATAGAGTCCTGCTTTAACTTTCTTGAAGATGTACTTGATGATTGAGATGTGGGTTGGCTATGCCCGATCTCATAGCTCTCTGACAAAAAGTCTGCCCCAATCGATCTTTTGTCTCCTTTTGGACAAAGTGCCTTCCCTTTCGGTGGCACCCTCCAATTTTCGCTTATTATCATCTAAAACGTTTTTCCCGTTTAGGAGGTGCACATCCAAAGATTTTGAGGAACTTGGTTCTTCGTCGCGAACAGGATACTTCATTGAAGTTGACCGGGTAATTCTAGTCGGCACAGGAAAATCGTGACTTTTTCGTTTATTGGGAGCGGATTTTCGTTTTAAGGCAGCCTCAGCGGGCTTCGAAATCGCAGATTTAGAATTTTTATTTAGAGATTTTGAAGACCGAGGTTCTTTGTCCGGAACTGGATTCTTCATGGAGCTTGTTCGGGTACTTATAGTCGAAATCGGATTGTGCGCTTGCACATCCAGGGATTTAGATGACCGTGGTTTTTCCTCCCGAAATAAGTGTTTCCTTGAACTTGTTCGGGTATTTCTAGTCGAAGTAGGAATGTGCGCTTCCACATCCAGAGATTTTGAAGATCGAGGTTCTTTATCCAGAATTGGATTCTTCCTTTGGCTTGTTCGGGTATTTCTATTTGAGTTCGGAATGTGCGCTTGCACATCCAGAGACTTTGAAGATCGAGAATCTTTGTTCCGAACTGGATTCTTCCTTGGACTTGTTGTCGGAGTATTGAGACTATTTCGTTTGCTGGGAGCAGACTCAGTAAAATCCGCCGGTTTTGGGGTAGCAGATTTAGAATTCTTATCGTGGTTATTCGAATAACTGTGAGTGCTTTCGCTCACAGATGGAATGGATACAGCAGGGATGCTTGGAGGACCCCTGCGGGCTTTTGAACTGGATGGAACATCTGAACTTCTACCCGTTGTCTCATCATCTGCCATTTTCGTCTTGTTAGGTTTTGAAAGGGTCTTTTCATTCTGCAAGTTTAAATTTTGTGCAAGTGAGTTTTCTTCTGAAATTGCAGATAGCATTTCACTATGTGATCGAGTTTGTTTTGCTGAAAATGACGAAAGATACTTGCAGCTATTATTTTCCTCCTGGGATATGTCCACGACTAATGAATCCGACGATTGAAGTTCAACGCTTGGCGAAGTAAGAGAAGAATTACGGCTTGCTTGTCTTTGATTCCTTGCGTCGTCTTCCGAAGATGTTGGGGGAGTGGTAGCAATAATGCTGGACCTTTCATTCCTTTTTGAGATAGAGAGCAACCTTTTCTGCGTCGATGGACGAATGGAATCTGTTTCCTTGCTGCTTTCGTCAAGCTCTGATAAGATTTGTACATCCCTATCCTGCGAGGAATTTCCATTACTTCTGCCATGTCCAGTATTTTCTATTAGATTCGAATTTCTTAAAGCCGTTGTATTCTGAGGCCACGAAACAGAGTGTGGGGATTGCAATTCTAAATCAGCATTATCGTCCTCCGATAACTTTAGATCAATCAGTGAATTCGAATTAGAAGACTGATTTACCAAATTGGCCGCATCTGGTTCTGAAAACAATTCATCGTCAGATTTTGCCCCTTCTTCCAGATTGTCAATGGGATCGTTCAACAATATTGACACTTCAGGTCTTCGACTATCGCTAGACGTGGCATCTCTTTCCAAATTGCTGTTTGTACTAGCAGAACTTTTCGAGTTTCGTTTAGATTCTCTTCGATTTACAAAACTGCCAAATTCATCCGAACGTACATTCAACGGTAAGGTTTCAGCATTTGATTCGACCTGCTTAATTGAATTGCCAACTTCTGAATTTCTTAGTGAGGCATTGTTGACAACAGTTGGATTTATTGTCATTGCTCCGGTTGCATTTCTTTTGAAATCCCAGGGTCTTGAACTGGCTGTGCTTGTCTGTTCGGCGTAACTAACAGCTGACTTGCTGACTTCTGAGGAGCTACTTACTGAGGATTTACTTATTCCCACCGAACTGCGAACTGATTTACTTACTTCTGAGGATTTACGGGCTGATTTACTTGTTTCTGAGGAACTATGGTCCGGTTTAATTATTTCTGAGGACTGAACAGCTGATTTACTTACGTCTGAGGAGTTGCGGTTTACTTCCGACGAGCTACGGCCCGATTTATTTATTTCTGTGGAGGTACGGGTTAAATTTTTTTCCATGGATCTACCAGCTGATTTGTTAATTTCGGCCGAGCTATGAGTAGATTTATTAATCTGAGCGGAGCTACGGCTTGATTTACTTATTTCGGCGGATCTCCCAGCTGTATTACTTTCTTCGGAAGAACTACTTCCTGATTTGTTTATCTCGGTGGAATTGCGGGTAGATTTACTTATTGTAGATTCATGGCGTTCACTGCCAGTAGACGCAGATATATCATCTGAGTTTGATTTGTCTTCATAAAATGTCGGCCTAGTAACGACACTCAGAATTGTGGCTGTTTGCGAAGAGTCCTTGGGTCTTGAAGTGTCCATTCTTGAGTTTCCTTTTCCCGCAATCCCTTCCAATTTATTGGCAACGCTAACTCTTAGCTTTTGGGGAGCAACGGAGCTCGGTCTTGCAAATGAGTTGAAGTCAACATCTTCCTTAGGCACTCCTCCCGCCCGTCTCGGAACAGTGAGATGCTCCGGTCTGTTCAAAACCCCAATTGGAGTTATATCTAGAAGATCTTCTTGGTGCTTATAACGCTGATCAATAGGAGTTGAATGGAAAATATTTGAATTTTCTGTGTAAGATTTTCTTGTTGGTGAGGAACTGCGAATTCGTTTGGGTAGCGGAATTAAGAAGTCTGAACTGGATTTTTGCGATCTTTCCGAATTCTCAGCTATTGCAGCAGATGAAATCCTAAAAGAATAAAATTAATGGAGCATTCAACAATTTGAGTAATCTGTAACTCATACTCATAGTGTAATCCAAAATGACTTACGATTTTGTTTTCCTTCGCATGGGCTCCGTGTCTTTACTACCTTCACTCGTTGAACTGCCCTGCTCATCCCTGGTGAAAAAATTATTTTGTGAGCACTTCAACCTTGATATATACAATTTAATAATATATTAATGATCAAAACTATTATTTACAATTTACTGTCCCTTTTAGAAATGTTGCTTTTGTCTTTCTTTGCTTCCTCGGCATTTCCAGAAGTATTCTCTTTAGATAAAAAATAACGTTATATAATTAGTTAACGATTCCGATACAATATATAATAAGGAAACACTGATAAATGATGTAGAAGTTGAACACTTTGATATCACACACATTATCAGTATAGTATAATACTTTCTAACAATTTTAATACATAGAAATATTGGCTCGAGTAAAGCAGAGGGTAAATCTTAACCTTCCTTCTAGAACAATTTTATATAACAAACTCAGATTTCAGAATCAGATTTCTATTTTGTACTTAAGTAGTAAAAATAATTTTTCCAGAATATTTTCTGTGAAAAATGTATTTTTAATGGATATTAAGCTGAAATTTACAAAATTGACATACATCCAGCATAAGATAGTTGAGCAAAATTAATTTTTTCTAAACGTTTTGAGAATAGATCAAAAAACTTCATTCAAATTGGTCCACAACTTTCAGACTCAATCAACTAGAAAGTTTGAAATGGCCCTATTCCGAAAAATCCACCGTCACTATCGACCGGCGGGTTTTCGAGGAAAATCTAAGTCTTAATTTTAAGATCCACCAATCGATTTCTGCAGTTTCGCTACCTTCCGAAATAAAGTGTTCCGGACCTTTGTTTATCTCTTGGGTTTTTTACCTCAAAGCCTACTTTGGCGTGTAATTAAAATTTCAAATTTTTAGGTATCTAAACGTACCACTTTTTTTCGGACGATTGGGGACTATTTCGTGCCTCCGAAAGGCAGAGACATTTAACGATTTATCAAATGCATCTCTTCGCAATTTCTCCACGTCAACATCTGGCAACGGCAAATCACTGTCACTATTACTGCTGCTGTTATCTTCAACTGGCGAATCTATGACCAATTTACATTTTAAATGTTCATTTGTCATTCAATTAAATACCATGAAAATATTTAAAACTATTTAACGAAAGATACGAAATGAATAAGTGCTGCAGAACTTACTAGATGTTTTCTTTCTCTTTTTAACCTTCAGCTGTTCTGCCATAGCTGTGTCCGACAAGCCTTTTGTTAATGAAGACATGTTGACCGGGTGAAAACTGGGCTCGTCATCGAGGCTGTCATCACTCTTATTCATTTCGGTGTTTTCCATTTTATTTTATACTTGTAATTTGTTGTTTGTAGAAATTGTTTTCCTAGTCTTATATCCTTAGGTATTGGGCATGTTCAATGTTCCCAAGCCACAAGTGAAGAGAGGTATAAGTATAAACTGAAATAAGAACAAGAAATATAAAATTTCCTTCAAGTAAAAGTGTAAATGGACAATCAACAATAAATTGATTGACAATAATAGCTAACAGTTAGCAATGTAAAGTTAAATCTTTAAAATAAGAACGTTAAAATGTCAAATAGTTTACGATACGGACAAAAATTGTAAAAAAGTTTACAGCTTCTCAATCACCTTACCTAAAAAATTATGATCAGCTGATATTGACTTCAAGAAGTTGTTGTCGCCACGTTTTTCGTCATAGTTATAAACTTTATGTCTAAGTTGAAAGTGTCAGTTTGATTTTCATTTGTTGTTTGTACTGACAACTGAAATTGGACAAATGTATAGTTCAGTAGTCAGTAGTCACTTAGTAACTATCACTTAGTCAGTATAATAGTAGTGGTTAAAAGTTTATTGTAAAGTAAACAGGCGATTTTCCGCTCTCGATCATGACTGCAGGATTTCATCCAATATTCAAGTTTGAGTGGTGTGGTGGGAAAAATCTGTTGTGGGGGCATGTGAGATTGTGAGTTTGAGATTTGTCTGCCTGGTTAAGGTTGAGTATCAGTAATGTTAATTTGCTATCTCAGGAAAGTGAAAATATCTGAAGTAATATTGCACGTACAAGATTTTGGTGACTATTGTTGGAAGGATTAAACATTTCCCTGGAACTTGTGGCCCTCCGAATTTTCAAAAACAAACCAAGTGGGTCATAATTAGCGTTTCAAAAAAAAAATTTTTATAGAAAAAGGGCGCGGAAATTTTCTGAGACAATATTGTTACGTATTTTTATTACAATCAAATAATTTAAAAATCTGAGATGTTCCAGTCAAATCCTGGAGGATCAACACAAAATTTACCGAAGTGAAATCGGTTGATTATTTTTTGATTTATGTCCACTATTATGAAGGTAATTGAAGGTATGTAATTTGAAAAAATGTGCTAAACCAACAGAGAACGACCCACAAATCTAGAGTGGCAGAGTACACAAAACAAGTATGGAACTAGAGTTACAGGTTACAGTGTTCACTCAAAACAAACTAGATATTTGTTTTCTGTCCTAGTTCCGTCTTTCTTACAGATTTTTGATCCGTTTGAAAATATATCCGGATTCTATAATAGTATGAATTGTCATCTATCTAATCTGTTGTTTGTGTGCGAAGGTAAATGTAATTTTGTGTTGGCGGAATTTGGATTGCCAAAGGGACTACTTTATACCAGGGAAGGATTTAATTTTTAGTGCAGTGCAGTTAGCTTTGCTCTTGCTAGCACTGATGTACTTGTGGGAGGAGCTAAACCTAATTTTAAGTGTTCTTCTATGATTTAGTCGGTACCTTCCTTTTATCTTTTTTTGGCTGGCGGTTGTCCGAAGAAAGTTTTTTTAAATAAAATTAATTATTTTCACCTGCATTGTGAGACATTTATTGTAATTGGCGAACATTAAATTATTATGTTAATACTAATAAAATAGCACTGCCTTAATCATTTCTCATTGATTTTAATTAAGTTCTAAATATTATTAAACCCAATTACTTGTATTGAACAGAAACAATTTTTGGTTGTAAAATATCTCAACAAATATGGTGAAATGCCATTATTAGAAATTCGAAAGGTAGACAATAATCATGCGTATTGAATATTATATTTCGAAAGATTAATATATGCCTCAACATTATAATTGGATTTCAAATTATGCTAATTAATGCTAACCCAGAGTGTAGTTGGTTTTTTTATGTAGTATGCATATTGGTTCGCCCTACCACACATAGTGACATATATACATAGGTAGGTAAATTTATTGCTTTATCTAAGACGGCGGTTATAATATAGAATATCCCATTTTCTTATACTCTTTTCAAATTGCCAGTAATTGAAATAGCAAAACTTGGCTATCGAAAAACGTGCACCGAGCTTTTAACACAACGGTGCTAGCTTACGTCGAAGCAATTGAATATCTTTCCTCATTTGGATACTGCTTTGATGTTGGCTTTTATTTTTATTTGTTGTCTTTTATTCGCTTGATTTTTTGGCAATTAGTATATTTTTTGAGGGAAAATGAGAAATTATTATTGCACATTTTGGAATTAAAATGTGGTATAATGCATTATGCATCATCTTTTAAATTTTCTGTAAAGAAAAAAACTTTGTCACTCATATAACAGAAGATATTTATATATATAATGTCCCATTTACTATATATGTTTGTCTAATTGTCAAGAGTTGATAATAATATAAAAGTAAATTACCGAAATACATTTCTTTAATTTTAAAAATGGTAATTAATGTTAAAGGACACTATAAGGACAGGAATGAAAAAATATAGGAAAATATGCATATTATATGTGTTTAAATGTATTGAATAAATTGACACAAAAAGATATAAATTTTTTCTCAGCCCGAAGGCACTATTAGGTAACTTCGATATCCATTCGTCCGAACTAATCTGGTTGACCCTCCTTGAGGTTTTCGGTTGGGGGTTAAAGTGGGAGGTGGGCGCCGTGGTGGGGATTGTGGAATTGCTGCATTTCTATTAACTCTCGGATTCCTTGAACTTCGCAGCCCACCTCTTTCCTTCTCCTTCAAATAAGAAACGGTTTTAAAAGAAGATGTACTTGCAGAAGAGTCCAGATTTTTTAGGTGGCCCATAAGCAATGCTTGGCCGATTTGCAGTTCCGGAGGCAATTCTGGTTTCTGATTTTCTACTGCTACTACTACTGCTATAACCACCAAGAGGAATCAAAGGAATTCTACTCGTGAAGCGATTACTCCCAGAAGGAAACTCAAGTCCTAAAAGTAAATCAGTTTTAATAATTAATTAGAGTACAAATAGTATTTTAAAATAATTTAAAATTGTAATTAAATAGTATACCTCCTCCAACGCTATTAAAATTCAGTTCGTCTTCATTTTCCGTATTTCCAAGAGAGCTTCCAGATCCGGATCCTGATGAACCAGAACTTGAGGAACTGAAACTACTTCGACTTGATTCTCTAAAACTACCTCCTCGAGACCCTCCTGGTCTTTCGTCAATTCCACCTCCTGATGATGACGTAACCCTTTGCTTTGTTCGCCTCTGAGTAATCTCTATTCCTCCTTCACCTTCTGTCTTTACTACTCTTTCTTTTTCCTTTTCTATAAACTCAATTATTTTGTCTCCCAAAACAACTCCTAAATTTGGTGCTCCTCTTAACCTGAAATTGAAAAATTAAATTTGCTTGTGATTTCTGTCAGTTTTTTGGTTACAAAATTGATTATTCTGGATATTTCTGGTTATTATTTTAAAGTGATTACATTTCTATTATGTTTGAAGGTAAAAAAATATTTTTAATGTCCATGAACATAATGTAGAAAGTACCCTAATTTTTTATATTTAATTACATATTAAAAATGTGTTTTTACCGTCGAAGTTCTTCCACGAGCATATCAATAGTTTCCAAATGAGTAGTAATTGTTCTATCTCTGTCATCAATGTCCCGATTCCTCTCATCAATTGTTTCCCGTTGTTCCCTGATTTGTCTGTCTCGATCATCTATTGTGTTGACTTGGCCGTCAATGCGAATCTTTTGATTCTCAATGATAACGTCCCTCCTTTCAATTTCACGATCGCGATCTCTTAGATCGTCTTTATGTTCTTTAATCTCCTTTTCCTGGTTTTCTAATCTTTGTCTTTGGTCATCGATTCGATTGTTGAGATCTCCGATTGTTCTATCTTTGGTTCGAATCTCCTCTACCCGTTCTGTGATTACCTCCCTCTGAGTGTTAATTTGTTCTCTTTGGTTATCCAATTCTTTGACTTGGTCGTCGATTTGATTTTTTTGATCTTCGATTTTTTCTCTCATTACTTGATCACGTCTCAAATGCTCCTCGGGAATGAACTCGACCCGCTCTACAATCCTTTCTGGGACCAAAGCTGCTCAAAGAGTGTGTTTTTTCAAAATGTAATATTAGTTCATTATTGACATCCAAAAATCATGATAATTTATTTTTTGATCACCCAAAAATAACTTTAATATTTTATAATGCAAAATGGAAATACAAAGAAAATAGGCTAAGACCAATCCACATGTTAGAATAATGGACTCAACATTTTTTGGGTCTAGCCTTATTTTAGGGGTTTCAAAATTCTAAAATTACGATTAACTAAAACAAACATCGCGCAGATGGTATCCTCCCAAATTGGGGGAATACGGGCTGAATTGAATTATTAACAATATTTATGTACTTAAATTTTAAAACTTAATTTATTGACATTGTGCTAAATGATATAATATACTGGTAGTATAATAATAATATGATATAGGTAAACATAACTTACGTTTTGGCCTTTCTGTCACCAAGTCTCTGCAAACTGAAAAAAATATACATCGTTAACTTACAATTTCCATGTACAGTAATAAAAATTAAGAGTGAAGGGGATTCAAACAATGTACAGCATTATAAGAGTATTTAAATAACGTTTGCTTAAGACAGCTTTGATATACTTTGATACATATCGGCAGTTAAACAAGGAATGCATGCATAGCACTAATAAATGTTAAAATGTTGCTTAAACGACTATTTTGTATACCATAAATGGATTTTCTATGCTAATGACATTCACAATGTGTACCAACTACTTATACTTGCAAGCGAAAGTAAATTCGAAAAATGGAAATGACAATAAGTACTGAGTACATCATTTTTCTAAGACTCAAAAGTCTAGAATCTAGAATTGATAACAATACAAAGAATGATTGCAAAAATTGCTAAAAGAGATTAAATGAACGATTAATTGTTCCGTGGGAAAACTCAAGAACAATGCCCTTATTAATGCATAATATTGTGATGACTTACACTTACCATTGCATGGCTGACAGATATTAGTGAATAAACTTTACAGTTTCTCAGCACTATCGTCTCATTACAAAATTAAATATGCATTTTAAGTAAGTTAAAATTAAGACCATTGTTTTAAGTTGTAGTTTAAAAATAATCATAGATTGACTTGCTTTGAACTCATTGACACACTTTTAAAAATGGACAGAACTTACCATGACGCTAAAAGGGCAAATATTTTTTAAATGAAACTGGAAATGACTAGTTCCCCACTATAAATGTACCTTAGAAATAGTTTTATAGTAATTGTAATTGTTTTCTGCCAAAGCTAAATGTAGTTACGAAGATATATAAAAACAGCTAAAAACGCACGAGGTCTGACAATGTATAGGATAATCCTAAACAGGCAGATTTACTAAAAATGGCAATCTAATTCTTAAAATTTTTTAGTCATTATTTTGTATTTTATAAGTGAAACTTTATTTAGGAAAATTGTAATTGGATTTCTAAAAAATTATAAGATTTTCAAGATTAAACTTGAAATATTTGTTAACATTACTACTTAACTTTTCTTAAACAACATTCGAGTAGAAAATTTTAAGTAATTTTTTAACGAATATAAATCCATTGTAATCAACTATACAGTGACTATAACTGACAGAATTGTTTTTAACTATAACAGTATTAAAAACCAGTGATTATGATATGTTAAGTTTTCCACTTTCTTCAAAATAGGATTAGCACGTAAGGCCCAATTTAGGATATTAGTGAAACGGAATGCAACAACGTGCACAGTTTCTATGGTGTCCGCAAATGTGGATAATTATACAGCAGTTTGAAAGTATCTAACAGTATAGTAGTGCTAAAATATAACTATTTCCGGATAAAATTTAACAAATTTCTTTTTAAATCTGAAAGATTATTTGTCATATTCAAATTTTAAGATGGTTATTTGGATTTTTTGTACAATGAAATCTTTACCAATAGATTAACGTTTTAAATGGTTATATAAAATTCCACACAGAAAACTGCTTAATTTTCGTAAATGAAATAGTTAAATTCGAGAAAATGCAAAATAATTTAATTTAACATTTATTGATTTAGTATTTTTACAAAATTTTATTTAATAAATGGACAAAATGTGTACTGTACCAATAGTTTCATCTCGAACTTCTACTTTATTAGTAGGATAAGTGAGTTGAACACTTGGAGCGTTGTAACGGTAACCATCTTCTGCGTTTGTAAGTAAAATAATTTGTTGCGATGCAAAGGTCATAAACAAGACCCACGAATATTTTCCCATTTTAACTTACTCTCATGGAAAAAATTGTGAAAATATCCAAAAATGTTCAAATTCGTGTAAATACGTGTAATCAATTATTATTAAACACTTAACTTTGAAAAATACTACAAGATTAATTTCATGTCTAGCCAAATAGTAGAAAAAGAAGATTAAATAAAGCAGAATTTACACCATGTTTATTTATTCGAACAATACCGTCAACGATGACTTTAGTTAATGAGCAAGTTTGCTTTGTGTTGCTGTGTTTTAAGCAAAGTAAGAACATTCATTATACAAGTATGTGGTCTTGTCTTGAGCGTTAAGTAAATAAACATTTGCATTACAATGTGACATGCTGTAACAACTGTCTAAAGCCTTAAAAATATCAAAAACTATATATTTACATAATGTTAACTGATGTAAATACAGATAGAAGAAAAATAAACAAGGTATTCAGGTAGTAGTTGCACATGTGAAAGATCTAAATATACGATACAATGTAGCTCATTTAGATTGGTAGAGTTAAACAAGTCCATTTAACAGTTCTTTAATTATCACAAATTCCCACGCTATGTCAAAGTCAACTCTCATTTATTTACAATTAAGACTAAGCATATCCGTTTGTTTCTGTATAATATCAGCGCCAAAATAAATAAAAGTGTTAATTTATTACCTTGCATGGTAATATTCTATTATGTCACCATTGTATCATCAAAGTAGTTACTACCACTACCTACATTTAAAACACGGTAATAGTGTAATCGCAACTTGAGAATTAGGTGAGTGCTGATAGTACTTTTGTTGCTTTCGATTTAATGATATGAATGCTGCATAAATAATACCGACTTCTCATTACATTTTTAAGCTAAGTATAAAAATAGAATTTTTAAAAGTATGAAAATTAGTAAACGCTTTCTTACAAAGTGAATAATTTGTATACCAAATTCAATTAGACTTGTCGATTTTTTCAAAGTTATACAAAAGGTCAATTATAAATATGCAAACCAATTAATAAGAGCATAGCCTAAGGCATAACATTTATGTTAGTACAAAAAATGGAATCGTGGAGAAATATCTGTAAAAGCATAGCTAATTTATTATACCTTGGTAAATATTTATTGGTCAACGTATAATAAAATCATTCTATAAATATTTTTCTGTATGAAATAGTTCCCCAGGGGTTATTTCAAGTATTACACAGTAATTGATAGCATTAAATCAATCGTGTTATCTAAAATAGCTTGAATGTAGGTTTTAAACATAGAAGTTTTGAATGCTGTGAGAAATGCAATTTCTACTTGCAATGGGCGAAGACTGCGTAGTTTTCTTTTCAGGTATGGATTCTGAATTTGTTTTTTAGAAATATTTATGAATTTTGTGGATAATTCATGAATATTGACAGATGGTGGAAAGCTATAGGTTTCTACCCCAAGCATGAAAATAGTGGCTAGTGGAAATATCATGTATCCATAAATGGGGAGTGAATCTTTCAGCATGACAGTGCCAAAGAGTGAAGTAGTATGAATAACAGAAACTGAAAATAGAACAACTGGGAGGCAATACCACATAAAGTCGTTCCCTTCCTTTAAATATATTTGCAACTGATAATGCACTTGCAACAACTTTTCTATCTCAGAGATCTTAGATTTCTTTGTAGCGTGCTCCATCATTGTGCTCAAGTCTTTCAGAGTACTGTTTACACAATTACAGTACATTGATTGAAAGAAGGCACATAATGAGGCTGCAGCTTGACCATGCATACATACTTGGTATATTAACAAAAAATCTACTATCTTTAAAATTATGTTTTTGGAGTATCCT
The DNA here is from genome assembly GCA_020055645.1 of Tomocerus qinae. NCBI lineage: Eukaryota > Metazoa > Arthropoda > Collembola > Entomobryomorpha > Tomoceridae > Tomocerus > Tomocerus qinae. The sequence goes on along the minus strand of CM034546.1, from coordinate 26,733,796 downwards.
GCAGGAAAATGGTCGATGTAAAAACGTTGAATTATGCCCATCCCATCCACGAAGGCTAATGAAGAGAATCCAACTGCTACAAATGTTAAAAATGGAATGAACAGATCCTGCTGGTATTTTTTCCATATTCCTCTGCACCTTCCCAATGCATTTCTGGTTTTGGGGACAGAAATAGTTTTATGAGTACCTGTTGATTTAATCATAATTAATAATTATACACATCGTGTGAAAAATGCATTTTAATAAGTGTGTACTTTGTGATGAGATTTATGATAGCATGCATTTATCTTAAGTTTATTGCAAATTGCAACTTAGTATTGCATGTCTTTGCACCTTTCTTAGCCTCAGGCTTTTAATGCTTTCAATACTTGATAAAAATATGATTACTTTTTTATACAATAAATTGACGGTGAAGGAATTTTTTTGTAATATTTTTTTTATGCTAAGAGCATTTTTATATTATCTAACTATTTAAAGCTAAACTATGAAAAAATTGTCGCTGATGCAATTCATTTAATAAATAAAATTAATTTATTCTAATTAAGATTATTTTACTTACTCGGATAGTTGAAAGAAGAGTAGAAATTTTCGTGGAAGTCTTTAGCGTTGTTAAACACCATCAAGAATTGATATCTTTTGAAGAAGAAGCAGCAGTTGATTGAAAATATAATGAGGTAGCTAACGTAATAAAATATGTAAACGATAAGCTGATGTGCCTTGAAATTAGGATCTGGTCGGAATATTTCGTATATCAGCCGATATGTGCAATAGCCCATCAGTTGAATTCCCATCATAATCGAAATATACAACCACCAACCTAACCGAAGCTGATTCTGGGTCAGTCTCAGCTTATTTTCGGCTTTGTTCCAGTCAAATATTGTGGCGTACCAAAACGGATAGAACACAAGATATTGAGCAATGAAACGGGATTTTTTCTCTACAAAAGATAATTCCATTTTTACTCAGTTTATAATTTTATTGCTTTTGTATTTGACAGAAATTTATTAAAAGATTGTTCGTCGAAAGTTAAATTTTGCAAATGTATTTGAATTGTTTAAGCTTGGTTGTTTTTGTCACCCCAACTTCCAAAATAATATTTATTATTTCAAATTATATATGGTTGTACTTGGTTTGCAATATGAATAGATTTTAGAGGGATTTTGAAAGTTAATCTTAGTAGAGCTCTCCGATCAATTGTGTACAAGGCAATGTACCACAAAAAATATTTACGATAGTCGCCTATATCCTCAAGGTAAGTTATATTATAAGAACATAGTATTAGGTGTCAATTATTTTAACTGCTACTTCTTAGTTTTGCACCATGACGATAAACCTACTTTATAGTTAGATACTTGTGTTATTTTCAGTTCCAAGTAATATTTAAAGTTATATAATGTTCAATTGTTTGCGATTTTTGTTTCGGCTTTCCCTTTAGGTTATAAACTCGCGAGATGATTATACATAATACAAATGAAAAATACATAGCACAATAATTGTATGGGCAGTAAAATTGTGTCATAGTGTAAGAAATAATGTTTAATAACCCATTGCTGCTATAATTTTCCTCCAAAAATTGTACACATTTTACGAAAGTGGAAAAAGTGACATGCAAAATTGCTAAATTCTGACGGTGTTACTAAAGGCATACACATAATTAGAAATTTTTGCTGATGTTTTTACTATGAACCATTTTTATAAAATTGGTAGTATTACTATTGTTTATTACTCTAATTAGTCTTTAAAAATACCATCTAAAAATGATTTCAAAGAACTGACAAATTTAATCCAATCAAATAATTTGGATTTCACTATCTGTCTATGTATTTTTAAAGCACAAAATTGTGGCAAGGAAGTTGGGAATGTTCATTTCCATTTAAAATCAATTTTAGAAGCAATTGAGACTTATTGACTATACAAGCGATGTCCACAAAATATTAATAAGAAGTAGGCAGTTTGCAAACTTTGGTATGTGTAGTTTTCCACAGAATAAAATCTACTGATTTATACTGCTATAATACTACATTGCATGTAAATTGTAATTTGTGATTCGTACTTTTACATTCCCGATATGCAATTATGTACTCCCAAAACTTGGCTTTAACTGCTAGCTTGCACGCTTGTACCTGAGACCTGAACCAACTTCACATTTGCATAGCAATCCTGAGTTTTAATGCTAAGAAAAAGAAACACGTACAGGACAGGTAGCAATTTCGTAAGCAATTCAAATAAAATATTCAATTGAAGTACCTAACACGAGTTAAGTATGGTTTAAGAGTGCATGTAGTGTATTATTTAGGTACATGTAAAAAAGGAATATCGACTCGCAAGCAAGACTTGTATATGTATTAGCATTCGCATATAGTATTACATATAGAATATATTATAACTATGCAAAAGGTATATTCCTCATGTAAAAAATAGCAACCATTAAATTGGAGTTTATACGTCCACGAAAACAACAAAAATAGTATCTGCATGTAGCTTTCAAGCCTTAAGGTTAAAGGCTTAATTTTGTAATAGAAATCGCACGATGCTCGTGGCTTATCAATCTAAAATGAGTGAGTGAATTACATTTTTGCATCTCTAAAGAGAAAAAATGCAATTATTTTTTAAAAAAGTGTTTGCTAAATTTGCAAAGCAACAAAAATGATACAAGAACTGTCAAAACCTTTATTATTCAAAATTGCTATTTAATTAAATGAGCTGTATTGTATTGTATTTACAATCTTCAATTACAACTATTAGCCCATCAAAATTTGTTTTGTTTGATATTTAGTAAATAATAAGGGAGAAGATGAACTTTTAGGAATATTTCTGCTAGTACCGTTTATCTATTATAAAAGAGCTGGTTTTGTAACTATACCTATCTATATTACATATTCACATGATTTTCTTAGAAAATGTATGTAATTGGTATTATGCTCCACAAAGTTGGTTTTTACATGGCACAGATTATCATTGAAAACGCGTTTTAATAAGAATATTATGCATAAAAGTATGTATATGAAATGTATATGTGTAAGGCCTGGTCTCTCGCGAATTGTTAACAGGTCTTCAACTTGCAATTTGTTATTGTCAAAATTCCACTGTTCAGCTTTGTTATTTATTGAGGATTTAGTTGGTTTAAAGAAGACTCGTGGCCGAGTGTCTGTAGATTCCGGAAGAGTAGAAACAGGTTTGACAGTAAGCGGCTGGCAGGATAAGCAAAGAAAACTGTTGATAATACTGAGATTTGTAAAGAAACTCGGCATTCCGAGCAAAAAAGCAAGTAGTGATGTCAGCGGGTGGATTGAGCGATGCGATTCAGTAGTCAATCCTGTTTTGGGATAAAAGAAGGGTCAATACTCTGGTGTAAACCTCAACTACCCAGCTCTGATGAGGGCAAGGCATAAGCCATCGTCTTCTTACTCTCGTCTCTCTCCCAGAATTTGGCAAGTTGCTGGTCGACTGCCTAGCGGAGAGGGTGAGTTTTGTTTCGTCTTACAATCTCTCCAAGAATATTAAAAGATTTTGAAAATGTGGAACTAAAATTAATTTGTTTGTGTCAACAGAAGGTTGAAATGTTCAAGTACCTACTGCCCTTTGCCTTATTGGCAATTTGGGGCACATGGGCACAAACGGACGGTGACCTTGATGACCTGGACTCGGCAGAATTATTCCTCCGCCCCGTCGTTGTCAAGTATGGACATAGTCACCCGGGACTTTACACTTGGCAAGGAGGTTCTGGAGTTGGACCTGGCTGGGGTAGATCAATGATCCTTGAACTTATTGAAAGTGGCATTAATAAAGGAATTGATAAGGCAAAAAATATATTTTCGAAATTCACCATCGTTGAAATTGATTTAGGGACCTATAAGCCAAAGGGTTGGGGATGGGGACAAATGAAAACCGAAAAGAAAAAGAAAAAAAAGAAGAAGAAGAAGAAGAAAAAAAAGAAGAAGAAGCCTAAGAAGAAGAAGTCTAAAAAGAAGAAGAAGAAGGGCGGCGGTGGCTGGGGCTGGAGCTCCGCTGAAGATGACGATGACAAGGCTCGAATCAGTAAGGGACTATTTTTTATAATTACTCCATAATTATTAGCCATTTTTAAATAATATAAATTAATTTCAGCAATAAGTCAAAACTGTCAATAGTCATCACATTTTTTTGCCCAATATTTAAAACCATGGAAAAAATAATTTTTTTATTTTATTATGATTCATTTTTAAACGGAGTCAAAACATTTTTAATCCATCTTTCGTTTTCAAGCTATAGTAATGTATTTTTATCACATTTTCATGTACTGATTTTTATAAAAATTCGGCTACCATTTATGCAAAATGAAATAATAAGGTCGTTTTGAAGTAATGTTTTATATATTAAAGTAATTCAGCACTCTTACATGAATTTTTAGAGAAGATTTTCAGTTTCGTACAATTAAAAAAATTAAGTTTTTGTTTATTTTATTTTTAAGTATATATTAATAGTGACAGTTTAAGTATAAAGTTAAACTTTGCTGAATCCGTTTAAAATGATTTATTAATTCAATGCCCTTGTTTACAGTTGTTGGAAACCTGGCCGAAGGCATGGTTCGGTATGGAGAACCGGTTGGTGGCTACGTCGTGCCTGAATATCTTTACGATGGACAATTAGATGACCACTACCAGTATCAATATTAATCTCTATAATTTATTATTTCTAATATTTATTTGCATCTTTCATTCATTTTTGTGTCTTTATTTGTTGAAGCTCTATTGTTGAAATCTAAATTAATGTGACTTAAATTGAAATACAGATTTTCCTTTCACATAATTCACAGACTCTGTTTCACACGTCCTTTTAGAGAATATTTATCAATATTTACGCATTTTCCTTCATTATCAAAAATTGCTTCAGGATTAGATATTGAATATCAGTATGTAGAAAATTGAAGGAGACAATAAAACGTGTCCTCAGTTTTCATCACAGTTTTCAGCTCAGTCAAACCTAAGCATTTGTAATCTAAACTGAGACAAGGAAGGGATATTATAATGGCAGAATACCAAAACCAGAACAAGGTCTATGAATTTACAATTTATAGGGTACGTAATATAATATAGCAAAACAATATTCAATATAATTATTTATCAATTTTTCTTAAAACTCTTTTCGTGTTTGGATTTTTATGTTTAGCTTTATCAATTCAGAATTATTTGTTGCTGGGACTGCCGTAGGCTATTTTATTACTCACACTAGAATGAGTATTAACTGGCAGACAGTCAAAAGTAATAAAAGTGGTGCAATTTTAACACCGTGGATTATAGTAAGCCTTAGTTTTCCGACGAATATAATTAAATCAGTAGGCAATTTGCAAAACCTGCTCCGACAGGTTGTCTTTGATATAGGAATTGAAGTAGATAAAAGTATATCATTGGCATTATAACATATAAGATAATGTGGCTAATTAGGTTACATTGTTGACAAGAAAATGAAGGTCGTTTCACAGTGCATTGTATATTATTCATTATATAAACAAAGGAAACTTGTCTTCGTTGTCTCCACTATTATAATTATAACTCATACAGACTAACAGCATTCTTGAATACTAAATACTTATCTTCAACGAATATGATTTACGTCTCCTTTTCAAGTCTTTCAATATGGTACAAGTAAACAAAAGTGATTTCGTGAGTTTAACTTTTCAACAATTAAGCTAGAGCAGAAAATGAATCATTGCTCAGAAAACATTTGAAAAATTGCACTACACATCATTCTGTCAATGACTCCAAGACAATTAGGAGTTGCATTGCATAACGGGTTATATTTCTGTACATTTTTGATTTACCCTGAAACTAACAAAAAATTAAATCACAATATTGATTGTTATTAATTGAGAGTAATACATGTTCACGCGAAGCAAATATTTAACTCCCAGCGTTAAAAATTAAAAATAATAACCGTTAGAGTTCAGTTTTAGCCGGCTAAAAGTACATTTGCCCACCCACCCGGGTAAAAGGGGCAAAGTGGGTAGTGGGCAAAAGGGGCAAAAGTACCTAATATTCAAACTTTTGCGCCAATTTTTACATCCTTTAGTGTATCCATTAGCCCCATTTTGACTTTTGCCCACATTTGCCCCTTTTGCCCACTAGCCACCTATCAATTTACCCGCCCACTAGCCACTTGTGCCCCCTAGCCACCTAGCCACTACCCACCGGCTAGTTGAACTCTATTACTAACGCTACTTATCATACAAATACATTACTGCTCTTTTGTCCTTTTGACAAACTCTCTGACTAGAACATTAAAATATATATATAGGTATATAGAAGTCCCACGCCAAACAACTACACGGAGAGTTCTATTTTTTATTCAACTACTTTTAGTTTCGAAATGATTTTCCACTCCCATTTCATGTAAGTCAGGACTCGGCATTGTGAATATTATATATTAGATTGTTATTGTGTTGGAAGTTTGTGATGGAACATGACAAAATTGTATGGGGGATGTATGTTTAGGCTTAAATAACATTGAAAAGGCAGAAATACTGGAAGTGAACATGGTTTTACTTTCAGGGAAGTAAATGGTGGCCGAATAAAGAAATATAAATACTACAACAAGCATATTAGTATTAGTAGACAAAAGACGCATTACTTTTTAGCTATGCTTGCGTTACTTTGTTGTGTAGTTTTGTAGTCCAAAAATTTAACTACTGACTGTTAGGGACGGCGAGACTTTAATATGCAAAACAGGAAAATCAAAATAATCTTTTCCCGAAAACGGTGTTTTGTACATCTCAACATGATTCTCACAATGGTAAAAATAGAGGAACTTTATACTGGATAAATTTCTTCCTAACAAAATACAAAAGATGAGATTTTTCTCACAACTTGGGCTCATTTTGGAAAACGTCTAAATTAAACGTGAAAAGATCTTAGCACCAACGAAACTCTTTAAATCATAAGCTTATGCAATAAAATGATTCATTATTATAGGTAATCATTGCTCCACCATGCAGCAACTATTAATCACAAATAGAAATTGATAGCTTATAAATTGGAAAACCATAATTTGAAAATGTAGGACAGTAAAGATCAACATGTTTATTTTTTTCGATGCAGAAATGAAAGATGGGTATATTTCCAATTTGGAAGAAATAGTTTTTAAAACTAAACTGCAAGTTGAACCTAAATCCTTAGGAGTTGTCTCACACATTTATTGCCTCGTTTCTTTAGTATTATTTCTCATGTAGTCAATAAATTGCGAGGGGAAAGTGATGAAATGGACAGTAAGCACTTTTAAATATTGACTTCGTTTATTTTTATACAACTTGTTTTCCAGGCATGTAAGACTTGGGAGAGAAATACATTTTAGGTATACCAGAAAGCGTGACATTGATGGCAACATAACTAAAACAATGACAAACACTACGGGAAGGTAGAAGGAAAGGAAATATTATGCTTGAAGGTTTCCATTGCAAAGTTCGATTTCAGCAACATCCTCTCCAACAACATTATAATGTCCATGAACAAGCAATGTCCAGTTCAGGTACATATTATTTAGGCAGACAGGCAGAAGACACGTAAACAAAACATGCATTAGCTTTTATTTTCCTACTCTAAATTATTTACCTATGCAAATTAAACTAAAACTGGGATTTCTGGTCAAGTCTTACGACGCAATTGCCTTTCTATTTGATTAAAATAGTTAACTTTCTATACCTATAAGCACAACATAAATAACATTTATATATATTCAGTCAACCATACAAGTGCTTATGTGAAGCGAATACTGAAAAAATCACAAGACTCGAACAGACCAATAGTTTATTTTTTATTTTGGAAAACTGTTAAGTTAAGTTCTTAAAAACATGTCCAAATTCTAAGGCAAAACAAAATCGAAATGAGTACCAAGGACATCCGAAACACAATTAAAAACTACTTCGAAATTTGCAAATTTTTTAGGTTTGGCTGCATTACTTTCAATCCCCAGAGTTGGACAGTGACTGCGACAGACAAAAAATTTAATCGATATTGCTACTATATAGTATTTGTATGGTACCTGTGCGTTATTTCAGGCTATTTGATTCTGCTGCTGGAGCAAATATTTATTAAAACGCCATACCTCCCTGTTGATAAAATTATGTACATCCTATACCTAGTATTTGGATTGAGTTCAGGAATCGGATGCACTATTCCTTTGGTGTTTCATTTACAAGATTCTATACAACTAATTAATTGCACTCTACAGAGTGACCGTCGCCTCAGGGGTAAGTCAACATAAAATATATTTAAGTATATACAAAGTTTTCTAAATAGAATTTTTAAATGATATTTTATATGCTATACCATAGAAAATAGAAATTAAGCGTAATTGGTAACAAAAAATAATTTACAACGTCATTCGTTGCAAAAATATTATTTTCCTTTAGAAACAATGCGAAAACATCGACATTCTCTTCTCATTCAACTCGTATCATTGGTGATCACAATGACAATACCCATAACGTTCACAGTTTTGGCGTTTGGTACCGCTGCTGGTATTTATTTGGAATTGGACCTGTTCAGTATTCTATTCCCTGAATTCAAGCGAAATTATTACTTATTTGTAAGTTTAATATTATTTATGATTTACTACCATTTCATTTTAAATTTCGGACTCTCTGCTCTTTTGTTTTTGTACATTGGATTTGTATATCTTCATTCGACTGAACGTTGGCTTCGGATTATTACTCCAACCAAACGAGAGATAGAGAACTTTTGGAAATCTACAAATAGGAATATGGTTCCCACCAGAAACAAATTTATGGGTGGAAAAATGATATACCTTCAACAATTCTATATTAATCGCGTGTTCAATAATACATGTGGACTATCAATGGCCATTCTCCTTGCATCGCTATTAGGCTGTGCTTTAGTTGCTAATTTTGGAAGCATTCGACTATATGGTATTATTAAAATGCCAATTTTCTTATACTTGCCCTTAATGTCTACTAATACCCAAGTTGTACTCAGTGTTTTTGTTCTTATGGCCTCACACTTATATGGAAGATCTGTGCTGTTCCTGCAAAACTGCCGTCCCATTTGCAATGCTTTGCAAAGCCGAGAATTATTGGCCTTGCAGTATCTAAAAGCAGGTGTCCACGATTACTTCTTTATAAGAAGAAGTACAATACTTGGCATTTTTGCATTTCTACTCTACAATACAATAACATTGCTAATGTCAGTAAAAATTTAATGGAAATAAAATAAATTGCACTCTCCTGCAATATATAACTGCTAACCCACAATCTTTAATTTATTCTGTATGTTAATACCATATTATTATAATCATGGATATTTGGATCTGTATATAAAAAATAATAGTTTATCTACTTTTTATTACGACTATTTAATAGATATTAAGCTTCCGGTAGGAAATAGGTCAAACACAAAGTAGCAATGAAAATCAAATGTGGGAAACGACACATTGGCGTCTGTAAATTATATTTATGACTTAAAATAGCAGAAATATGATTTTGACCAAATTCAAAAGAAATTACTATGTCTAACTATTTGTTGTAAGACATATTATTGCATGTATGAAAATCAAAGTGTGGCAAACAGTAGTATAATGAGGCATGATTTTGTATAAATATTGGAATGTGGTTGGTGCCTGTTGTAATTTCACTACTTGATAAGAGATGAAGAATGAAGATGATAAGAGTAATTGGAAAAGTATAATATGTTGGACTAGGACCAATTTTGAAAGCTTTATGCGAATGAAGATAATTATTCATAAAGTTTGTGCAATACTTTTGATTTAATTCGTTTTCCTGTCATTAAATTATACATGACGGTTGAAATCAAATTTAAATTTTGGGAGGATATATCTCATTAAGAATGCGGAAGACATGCCATGACAGTACACAACCATAAGTCATTAATACCATCAGCACATGTACAGGTGTTGCATCCGTCTGGAGCTAATTTCTGCTCTCCCACTATGCATTTAGGTGGTACGCAAGCCATTGCAGTACACGCCCATACGTCATTAATACCATCAGCGCATGTGCAAGTGTTGCAGCCGTCTGGAGCTAATTTCTGCTCTCCTGGTGTGCATCTAGGTGGAATGCAAGCCATTTCAGTACACGCCCACTCACCATTGTAACAAAAACAATTATTGCATCCGTCGTCAGCTGGTTTTCTGTCTCCGTCAACGCATGCTATAACAAAATGATATGTAATTAAAATTTTATGAATGTTGTGATTCTTAAATCTGGTAATAGTTGACATACTCTTTTCCAAATCCTACAAGAAAAAAGTTTCAATTTTGCAAAACCAAAATTAATCTCTAGTTGGACAAACTTATAGAAGGTTTAGATTTTGCTTACCGTATGCTTGGACAGTGAAAGTGTAGAGTGCAATAAAGAAAAAGATTGCTGAACCCTTCATTTTAAAATACAGGTTTTTCTAGCGCTGATTAATTCACAATGGCTCAGAGCTTGTAGGAGTGTAAAACTTAACTGGGCTGGAGACTGCATTCGTCGAATTTTTATATTTTTGTTCTTTATCATCTATTACGTAAATGGGGCAGTAAAGAGCTCAAACTTAAGCCCTTTACGTCCCATTTACGATTTGTTTTCACGATCTATCTTCGTACTTATTAAACATCCCATTCTCTGACGCCTGTCTGAGATTTACTTTTTATTTGAAAACACAACGTCAATGTAGAATTGTTTGTTATGTACCTTGCCATCCTGTGAAGTTAAATTTCTCCAAATTATTCTTCGTGGATAATTATTTTGTGTTCACATTTTGAATGACACACTATTTATTTATTCCTGTAAAATGTATTCTCAATGTTTGATAATAATGGTTTTTGGTGAATGGTTGAGATGGTTAAGTAGAATTACGCTGTTAGTTTAAAAAATAATATTCATATTATGCAGACAAACATGGAAAAATGGGATCTGATTTTTGCAGTATTTACAGATGGAAAACTATGTACAAGTACTGTAGGCTGTTAACATAGGTAGTACGTAAATATCTTTGTGATTATCTACCGTATGCAAACTTAAGTTAACAGATTACATGGAAATAAGTAATCCTTTATCCTTGATTATAATGCTTTTATTATTTGTTGTTGTAACTTAAATTGCTAAAATTACTATACACTCATTATATAATATGAAACATACATAGTTTTACCTATTATATCTATGTTGCATCTAGTTTAGTTTTTAGCATATTATACCTACCTAGTAGGTATGTATCATGCATTAATATAATAATATACTAAAGGTAAACCTATGCAAATATACTTTATTGCCTGGGGATTATAATTATAATGTTTTGTTGTCCACTTATTAAGTAACGGAGCTGCTTTATAGGAATGCTTGATCTGTCTGTCTGTCCGTCCATCCGTTGCACGATAACTCAAGAACGGTTTGAGAAACAGTTTAAACTTTCTGAGCGTATTCTAGGGATAAAAACTGAGGTCAAGTTTCAATATAGGTAACATTATCGGACACACCGTCTGCCTGCATGTGGGCGCAGTTCAAAATCTAAAAATTGGTGTAGCTTTAATTGTTGACATTGTAGAACAATGAGATAACTGGTTGGAAAAGTTATTCGTTAGGTCAGGCCAAGGTCAAGTAATCTGAGTCAGAAGGTCAAACATTGGAAAAATACAATAAAAACGTCATTTAACGTGGTAAACGAGGTTATCTCCGCTACTTTTTTACATCCATTTGACATGATTTATGTAATGAAAATAATTAGATTATATAGTGTGCAAATGAAAAAAACAATTAATTTATTAGTTATTACAGTTTATTATCTATAACGCCAAAGTGTTTTATTTCTTCTATTAGTTATATTATGTGTGACTGTTGTGCATTTGTTTATAACAAAATTCATTCAATAGCATTCACAATGTTATTTCTTAAAACTTTAATTTTCATACAGCAACAACAACAACGGCATTTTTTTTCTAAGAAATATATATAATCTAAATTAAACTGCATGCAATCTCTCACATGTAGTTACACTTTTTATCATAGATTACATACTATTCTAGACAGCTTTATGAAATTTCTCCAATTTTGTACAACGTTTAATGAAGCATCATTAATAAACAAATGAAAATTCATACCAATAACTTCTACAGTGATGACGTAAGCAATATGTGAAGTTTGCAACAGTGGCAATGAGGAGCATAGCTATTATACACACATTATTAATGATAACAAATAACCTACACATGGTTTTATAATATGAGTCTGAGAGGCATAATAAATGTTTTACAATGCTTACAAAATCAGTTCAAAGCATGAAATTAGCTACGTTTACAGAACTGGGTGAGAAGCTACGATTCTTTTCTGTACACTTCATCGATTTAGTGTAATTTTTATTTGTCGATGATTTTAGGAACGAATGGGTGCAGAGGTTTACTCCATCGTATAACTGTGACTACATGGAGAAGACAGAATATCTACATTCCGCTTTATTTATTGGGGTTTCCACTGTGAAGGTAAACATTTGCCGGAATTTAATTTATTATTCCATTTTCCGCTCAAAAGTCACCTTGTATTAGTCGGATTATCAGAGTCCAGGTCACCTTTTTTATATATTATATATTTTTAGAAAGCAATTTTGCCGAAAGAAGAGTTGCTACTCTACACGTTGGCTATAATATAACTAATGAGATACTAAAAAGACAGTACATAATAATACAATTTTAACATTTCACTGCTATCAGAAAATTAAATCCATACTGAACAACAAGCATCCAATTTCAAGTTAAAATAACAAAGTCAATACTATATTTGCTAAATATTGGCTATATAAATATAGCTTTGCCTATTCAGAAGAAACTTGGTTGATGGAGAGCATAAGAATGAATATTAAAATGATGTAGAAAGAATAATTTTTATGTTCCCCAACCCCATTTTTACACACCAACAAATGGTATTATAGAAATTCATACATGTTGTGGTGCTGCTCTTAAAGAAAAAAATAGTTCCTTGACTGTATACTTAAATATCACTGAATAACCTTCTTCTATATATATGTTACAGGAAGTTTGTACAGACCGGACATATGCAAAATGCCTAGGCCACATGTAAAGTGAAAAACCATAATTTTGATTTTTAGTGAACCTAGCCTAATTTAAATCAACCAAACTTACATAAAAGTGCATTTGACAGTCAACAAGTTGTTTTAAATTAGGTTAGATTTATTAATAATCAAAATTTTGGTTTTCACTTCACATGTGGCCTAGGCATTTTGCATATGTCCGGTTGTACAATTTTCTGTAACACATGTCTATTAGAAAACAATTGTCTGTCAGTAGGAAAGTGTAGCTGGCCGATTTAGGCTCTATAACTAAGTTACCTAGGCGGAGTTCTAAAAGGACGGTATATAACAATAACACAGTTTATTTACTCATTTAATGCTATCAGAAAATTAAATCCTCATTGAACAACTGGTCTTGTAGTTTTAAATTACAATAAGAAAATCAATACTTTTGCTGGCTAAATATTCTCATTATAAATGGAGCCTTGCCCAAATATCTAGGTACTTGCACAATAAAAATATTAAGATGGTATGGGATGAAAATAATTTCACATTTTGTACGTTAATAAAAGCTTCTTACTTGGGATTTGAGGAGACAAGCCTTATCATAATCATAAGGCGTTATGTTTGCCTGTAAGTATGTGCATTCTACAATAGCTAGATATGTTTTTTTTATTAGGAACACTACAAGAGGATTTTATGAATCATTGTTTTGACATTTCCTCAGTGACTAAAATTATCTGATAATTATCTAAAAATCAAAAAATTCTTGGCAGAAATATTTAGTTACATTTATCTCCGTATTTTAATGCTATTATTAACAACTTTGGTCAAAAAATATTTTTTCATTATTCCCGTGGCTAAACTTCGAAATGGACAAATTTTTGTATCAAAAAATTGTTAAATCAAAATTCTGACAAATGAAAAAGAAAGCCCATCTAAAGTTACATCTTCTCCTACATCGTTATAGAGCAGGAAAAGATGAATCCTTCAATATTTCAAAAAACGAGATCAAAGCCCTAGGAGGTAGCTAACTTAGTTTAAACCATTAAGCTCACCTAAATGTAAGGAAGCACTGCACCGTTCCTAAACTAACAGAATACAAAAACTTAATTATTTTGTCTCTCTTTATGATGGAAAATCGGCCGATTTTCACTTGACATGTTGGACAGGATTTTACAAATTTACGAAACAGAGCTTTCTCAAATGTCGAATATTCGGGATGTGAGCCATATTTCCATGATGCAATGCAGGAGAAGGATGACTCATACACATTAGAAGTTATTGAGAGTATCATCAGCCAAAGCATAGGGACTAAGATTGCCCAAAGGGAAGTCAGAATGAAAACAGCTGGACCCATTTGAGAATGGTGAACAATCAGCAGGTAATTGGCCAAATAAAGCTGCCTCTTGGTCATGAAGTTGCCCATGAAGAAAAGTAGAGAGTATACTTCATTGCAACCGTCAGTACCAAGTTGTGCTAGTCTGTAGATTTTGGACCGCATGGTGATGCTTCGACATTCATTTTCTGTTTGATATATTTTTCTCCCACAACTGCAATTTATTTGGGAGTATTAAACGTTAAAAGAACATCAATTGATGATTTTGTTAACATATATATATTAATTAATATTTTACCTTAATTCTTCAAAAACAACCTTTACAGATGAACAAACAACAAGTCCTAAGGCCCCATGGAACAATGCTAAAGAAAATCCACAAAAAGAAAACCAAATATGAAATGAAGCCAAGGCCACGAATGCCACGTAGTTGATCGCCTCAGGATCGAGTAAGGATGTCATAAACATTGGATCGAATGGAATTATGAATATTCCGCATCCAAACACGATTGGGTACGTGAAAGTCACCAGTAACCCCACGAGAAGAATGACATCCGATAAGTCAATTCTGTTTCTGTATTTCCTCAGGAAATATTGTTCTACATTAAGCAAATCAAAATATTATTATATACAAACATATAATGACTTCCTATAATAATTCAATTACTATTAATTGGCAACAAATATTAATTATTTGGATCATGGACTTACTGCGCCATTTAGAGAAAGTAGAAATGATGACATTAAATGTAGCTACACATTCTTCTCTTTTTGAATATTGTGACGTGGGTTAACATCATCGGTAGGGTTATCCCCAATGCGTAGAGGGAATTGATGCACGCCCGGATGATGTCACCATGAAATGTCTCAATCACCGCTCCGGTCAAAAGATAGCACCAGTAGATGTGAATGTACAGCACAAATAGCCACCATTTCAGCAAGACCCATTTATTGGTTGACCATTCTAAATATTTATCTGGACGGGTGGGCATCCATTGAAATGGTACACCTCTAAATATTTCCCCACTTTACATACCAAGAAAATATTTCAATTGTAACCGATTTTACCATGGTGAGAAATGATTCCTGAATAATATAAGGCTGAAGGAAAAGTCAAAATCAACGATAGGTCGACGAGATGATATTTGTTTCTTTGACTTTTTAGTTAGGTGTCATTATGTATACCGGAAGTTGGGATACAACAGTAATGTATTTTCAGAACAGATAGCAGTCCCTCTCAAAACGGAGTCATTCCCATTATACTGAATGTTTTATCACTTGTAGGTTATTTTCAGCAACTTATATAAATTCTAGTATATTGTAGCCTAGGATAAAATATGTGGTTTGCACATTTATTATAAATATTGTTACATGTAAGAAAAAATACTTTTTAGTGTAATTTTTATTTTTCGATGATTTCAGAAACGAATTGGCGCAGAGGTTTACTCCATCATAACTGGGACTTAATGGCATCGACCAAACAACTACTTTCCGCTTTATTCATTGAGTTTACACTGTGAAGGTAAACATTTCCCGGGATTTAATTTATTATTCCATTTTTCGCTCAAAAGTCACCTTCCAGTTAGTAGTCGGTTTATCAGAATCCAGGTCATCTTTTATATATATATATATACGAAAGGCTTTTGAACGGAAAATGGAATAATAAATTAAATGTGTAGAAAGCAATTACTTCACAATGTTTCACTGCTATCAGCAAATTAAATCCGTACTGAACAACAAGCATAGGTATATTTTATTTATATATATATATAAAATATAGCTACGAGAGGGGTCCCCTCATAGCCTAGGCTCTGAGAGGACGGTCAGTTTGGATAAAAATGAGACAACATGGAAAATTTTTGGTAACCTGCAACTTGAAATAACTTATTTTACACGTCAAAACGAAATTGTCATTATTAACAGGTCACGTTATTATAAGTAGCGGTAACTGCTATAAAAATACAAGCATCTCCACTATGGATGCAGACTCAGAGATAGGAATGATTAGGGATAATTTAGAATAGATAAGGTAAGTAAGGCAGTCAAATGAGGACGAAGAGGACTAAAAAGTTATCACATACGGCTACAGTACCGTATTTAGAAGTCGATTTCGGAGGGGGCAATGATATCATAGGACAATAGGCATAATCGCGCGAAGCGCAAAAATTTTGGCTTATTTTGTCTAAACTGAGTCAAAAATAGCCTAAAAATCACATAAAATCGGTTTTTTGGTATTTTGAGAAAAAATTTCCCTTTTCCTTGGATTTCGGGGGGGGGGGGCATTTGCCCCCAATGCCCCCTTCAATACGGCTTTGATTACAAGGGCAATCATTATGGATACCTTGATCTTGATCTCTTGATCTTGAGTAGCTGGGATTACCTATAGGTCTTTGTTGAGTTCGTAGCTTTCCTTAAAACTCCCACAACAGTTGCTATAATGACAGCTTTAGGCTTCTCGGGCATTAATTAAAACCATAACCAGAGTCGAGTTGAAGTTGAGGGAGCTGCCAATGGGTCCGTAATTGAGACCTGTCTCCAGTACTATCACTTTGTAGTGAAGCAATACAAATACACACCATGTACATCTTATAGTATTGTTTACAGTACTCTCATTAAAGCCACAATTTTTCTTAGTACCATACATTGTTTTAACTTTCAATACAATACCCCACGGTTTTCTATAACGTACCATACAAATGTCTGACTGTTCGATGAAATTTCTTGCCATACAAAAATTCCTGTGTGTGCCCTACAAATTCCTATTTTCCCAAAATAAATAGTTCCTGGTATATACTTTTTAATCACGGGCACCTACTTCTATATACACATTTTAGTGGAAAACATTTGCCTACCGCCGATAAGAAAATGTGGCTGTGGGCGAGTCAACGTATAGATCTGTACAGCTAAACTAACTAAGAAGAGTACTAACAGGATGGTATGTAATAATAATAAAGCTGTTCAGGGAGTAACTGCAAGTAAGTCCTCACGGCTTGATCGGTAGTGTGTCTTTGCTACTCAATAGTTTTGACAATTCTCTCCCACTAACACACACATTAATAAGTCAATTTTACTCATTCACTGCTACCAGAAAATTAAATCCTCATTGAACTGGACTTTCAGTTTCAAATTAAAACAACGAAGTCAATACTTTATTTTCCAAATATTGGTAGTGTAAATGTAGCCTTGAGCAACTATCCAGGAATTTGGTTGATGAAAACAAAATTAAGATTACATTGGAAAAATCTTTTTTTCATTCTTCAACTTTAATAACAGTTATATAGACGGGATTTGTGAGGAAAAGATAACATATCTAAGTATGTCCATGCCACACTGCCACAGTATATAGCTCGGTATTTTAGTACCACAATTAATTAAAAAAGAATCATTATTTACAATTTTTACAAGTGCGTGGGTTGTATCGTTGTATGAGTTTCTGCTTTTGGCATTTTCCATCCATATGTTGAAATAAGAAAGATGAGAAATTCCGAAATGGCGTTATGGAAGGTCACACTTGTATGCTAAACGTGACATCACTGATGTCCCATCAGGTAGGTTTTCAATATATTCAACTGTAAACACATATACTAGAATACTAGTCACTTATGACGTGGTATAGGAAATACATGTTTGTGAAAACAGTTAAAAGAAAATAGTCGAGACTAATCGTTATTAATAACCCATTCCTTTTAAATTATAAATTAGAATTACCTCAATATTGTTCGCATAAAATTACCTGAGAATAGAGTAATAGACCTAAACAAGTCGCCAAGTGTATACTTGTGGAGGGGAGGGGGGATTACCTTGGCTAACGGGATGAGCATGTTTGTTTGAGATGGATAAGTCTACTTTGCTTTTCAGATGTAACATGACCTCTGGACACTGGTCTAAATCCTAATAAGTAAATGAAAACGAAAATTCCCTCGAAACCGGTCTTTGTGTTTTAATAATAATAAAATATACAATTTCAATTAATTTGCATTGTCAACTGAAAAACAGTTAATCGATGTATTTCATTTATTATTACAATAATTTATACAATGCTAAAATTCATTTATTCTAACTGAGAAATCAATTATTAAGCCATGAGGATTTTAAGAAGTCATAGATCATAACATTTCGTTAAACTCTTCCCGTTGGATAGCTTTCCCCAAACCATTTTCAAATACGTAATGTGCCTCCTTAGTATCCAGGTAAGGTGAAAGGGGACTTTCTGCTTTGGTTTTCTGAATCCCGTTAAAACCACTAACATAAATGCGTTGCCCACAATCTTGGAGGCATTTTTGACTTTCCAAGAGATCTTGAAACTCCACATCAGTGAATCCATAGGATCCTACACCCCAAGGTAAATGCAGAACAAGTTCTTTGGTTTGAATATAGTCACTGCATATTCTTGTCGTATTAGGAAACCGATAATTTTGCAGCACAAGTTTATCCAGTTTTAGAATTTTCCTTTCTTCATTTGTAATGAAAACCTCAGAGAGTTTAAGTACTTTTATGCTTGTGAATTTTGACAGCCATGCAATATCCATTTCTACAATTTCCTTGTCAATATTAATTCTATCAATATCCAGACAAACTAAATTTGGAAGTTGTAGATTTTTGGGAAACGTTAAAAAGCTTTCATCGGCCATGAATTGTAATTCCAAAACTTTTATATTATGTAGTACTATGGGTTGGGTGGAAACAAATGTTTCGTCATCGAAAAAGATTGATAGTTTTTCTAGCGATTGCGGAAGAACAGACATATCTATTTGAGAAGACGAAAAATTGAGTTCTTGGAATTGCATTTCTGTTTTCTCTAAAAATGGAATTTCATAAAGACCCAGTCTCCGCATTGTCCATCTCGACGTTGACCAGTTTTTGAGGGTAATATCTGACAAGTGAAGGTATTCCAGGTTATGGTCCCCAACCAAGTCCAAAGACAGTTTCGTTTCAGGACGAATCAGAATAACACCATTTGCTTTAGAGAAATCAACTAATTCGTTTATGCTAATTTCGGCTAAAGGATGTCCGTCCCTTACAAATTTTAAATGTCGTAAGTCTAATCGGATAGGTCTGATTTTAATTCCATCTTGGACATCTACTGTACACTGGGATAATTTTAAATCCTTAACATTTGAAAAAGCACTGGAATGAATTGAGAGCTTTGTTGTTTTTTCATGTAAATTATCAACAAATGATATCACCATTTTTGTCTCTATTTTTGATTTCGCATTGGCTATTGGTGAATTGGATATCCATTCAGTAATGTCAAAAGCGTCAATTTTTTTCCAATTTTTGTCAAATAAACTTAAGTTGGACAACTCAAGTTTGGTGATGTACTGTTTTTGAGTGCGAAAGAAATAATTCAATTCCTCTACATTCCACCCATTTTGTGGGTCCGAGACACATGAAATTACAAAGTTGCTGAAAGGAAGAGTTTCAAGGTTTTCATCTAATCGCTTTGAAAAGACTTGGAAGAAGTTTAAAGGTCCTCGTTTTTCGGCATTTTGTAAATTTAAACGGAAGGTTATCTTCGAACGTGGTATCAAAGAACGAAGCCCAACTGATGCCCATTCTTTGGAGATCAAACGACAAGTTTTGGTTTCTTTAAAATTCAAATACTTAAATACACATTCGATGACCTTTACAAAAAAATAAATCCTTATTAAATTCTTCCGAAAGAAATATGAACAGTATTATACAGACATATTTATTATCTGTTATGAAATAACATAACCTTACCGGTCTAAGTTGTAATGGGTTCTTAATTATGTTGGCGACACTTATTCCTTTGTCAAATTCTGAATCGTCTTCGAAAATGGTATTTTTATCATCCAAGGATTGAGATCCTTTGATTTCCTTTTCTTCATGAATCTGTCGATAAAAAATTTATTTACTACATTCATTTCACACATAGCTCATTTTTTATTTGCAATTTAGATAATAGCATAGTTTATTTTGTTCAATCTGGATTCATTGGATTGGAACCAGATTAGCTACAGTAATTAATTACCGATTCCTACTCAACTGTAAAAATAACGCCAAAAACAATAATATTGCAAGTTGCAAGTGTATACTATGTAAGGAGTAAGGACACATTGTGGGGACTAAAGCACCCATGCTTCTAAAAAACCGAGGAAAAAAGAAGTGTTTCTCAAAATAGTTTCCCATTTTGCGCGGGATTAATTACTGTCAAATAACAAATTGTATAGGTCCCTGGAAGGACTATGTCATCCTACAGAGGATAAAAGTGGGATCATTTTTCATTTCAACATTTTTTAGACAACCTTGGAGAACTAGAGTTGGCTTCAATTAAAAAATATAAGCAGACAGATGCATTTGAGGCAGCTACTAAAAGTCCAGAGGTTATATATAGGACAAGTCCTTCCCTAAAATATACACTCAAAATAAAATATTCCCAGTCCCAAGAAGGACTGCATCGTTGGGTCTAATAATTAATGCATTTTAGAACTAAAAACTTACACAGTCCAGCATCTCTTCTTTACTGGCGAGACCCATTTCAAATAACTTGGACATAATTTTCGGTAAATATTTATTCCCGTCTCCTTCTGGACGTTCTGCAGAATTCCTATCATAAATACGTCTCATGGATACCAATAGCTTTGCGGCGTTGTCATCACATTCCATATTATTCAGCAATTCAAGCAGAGCTAACTTTTTATCATTGAGCGTTCGTTTGATTTTCTAAGGACAAAGGATAACAAATAAATACATTGCCAACTGCTTTCAGCATTAATCATTCATTAATTAGTTATTCATCATTAATCATTAGTCAATAAATTATAAAATAAATATTTCAAACTGTTACTTACAATTTGAAGCTTTTCATTTGTAAGCCTTTTTGTAAGCTGAGATCTAAAACCACACTCAACCACTCTTCTTCACTACAATCCATGTCAACTTCTTAACACAATATACAATAAATTATTGTTATTATGAAACGGAAATTCCAATTTTCAGTTCCAATTCCAACTTTCCAAGCCAACTAGTTGCAACTGTCGAAGTTTGAACTTCCAATCTACGAGTCTCATCCGTAGCCTGAGCAGTTCAGCGCTTCCTTGTTTCGCGCATTCACATCAATTTGAACCTGCAAGGATATCTTTCATCACTTCATTGGTTTCATGAATGAAGAGCCCCATGCATGTAGCGGAGGCTGCCGGCTAATTAAGTTAATTAATTAAAAAAGTTGAGTAAAAATTAATAAACATAAGGAATATGCTTGGACTAACTCTATAATAGTAAGTACACAGTACACTGGTTGTAACTAATATTATGACTACGTTCACCGTCATCCGTTGAATTACTTTTCAGATGTAATATAAATGGTTGAGTTTCTTATTATAAGTCTCTGGTGGATGGGCGACCTCACTAAGGAATAATTCATCGTTATTGTGCTCGATAGATGTCCCACCACTGCATTTGACTGTACATGCACGTTACCTTCAGTGCAGTGGTGGGGCATCTATCGAGCGCAATAACAATGATTATTCCTTAGTGAGGTCGCCCATCCACCAGAGACTTATAATAAGAAACTCAACCATTGTCCCAAAAAGTCCACATAATAAGGAAGTCTACAATACTTTCAATAGTCAAAAAATAATTGTGTATCATCCATGACGTTTTATCTGTCTCATCACAGAAGGTTTGACATTGTGATTTATGAATTCCTAAACTGAGAGAGCCTGACTTTTTGCATATGCAACTGCCAATCGGTTATATAGGGCTCCAATTACTGATTTGTAAAGCGAGCACAGTAATTTTGTGCACATGCTCGGGATACAAATCTGTATCCCGAGCACACTAGGCCAAATGTGCTCAGGATTCAAATCTGTACCCCGAGCACACCAAGCCAAGCAAGTGTGCTTAGGGTACAGATTTGCATCCTGAGCACACCAACCCAACTTACGGGAAGCCGACAGACTGCGGGCAGTGAAGTCAACCATAAAAATATATCTTAAACCATAAAAATATATCCCACACCATAAAAATGTATCTTAAACCATAAAAATATATCTTAAACCATAAAAATATATCCCAAACCATAAAAATATATCTTAAACCATAAAAATGTATGCCAAACCATAAAAATGTATCTTAAACCATAAATCCCAAATTATAATAAATAAATCCCAAATCATAATAAATATATCCCTAACAAAACTTAAAAATGGATCGAAAAAAAATATTTCTAAATCATAAAAATAATTCCTAAATCATAAAAATAATTCCTAAATAATAAAATAATTTCTAAATAATAAAAATAATTTGGTTTGGGAAAAATTTATTATGATTTGGGATTTATTTTTATGGTTAGGGATATATTCATGGCTAAACTGCAGTTATCCGGCTAGGCTTTCTATTGAACCCCTGAACCCTGAAACCCGAACCCCAGAACCCCGAACCCCACTATAGTCACACGTTATGAGCCACCCGTCACTATTTTCGCTTTTTTCTAACCTAACCTAATAAAAACGAATAAAATAAATGATTGGTTGTTTCAATTTTATTAGGTTAGGTCAAAAAAGAAGCAAATAGTGACTTGTTTTGAAAATACTTGCTTCTTTTTTTACCTAACCTATTAAAATTGAAACAACCAAACATTTATTATATTCATTTTTATTAGGTTAGGTTAGAAAATGCGAAAATAGTGACGAGTGGTCCATAACGTGACTATAGTGGGGCTCGGGATTCAGGTTTCAGGGGTTCGGGGTCCAGGGGTTCGGGATTCAGGGGTTCGGGGTTTAGGGGTTCAATAGAAAACCTGGCCGGATAACTGCAGTTTAGTCTATATTTATTATGATTTGGGATTTATTTATTATGATTTGGGATTTATTTATTATGATTTGGGATTTATTTTTATGGTTTAAGATACATTTTTATGGTTTGGGATATATTTTTATGGTGGACTTCACTGCCCGCAGTCTGTCGGCTTCCCGTAAGTTGGGTTGGTGTGCTCAGGATACAAATCTGTACCCTAAGCACACTTGGCTTGGTGTGCTCGGGGTACAGATTTGTATCCCTAGCATGTGCACAAAATTACTGTGCTCGCTTTACAAATCAGTTTTTGCGAATCTAACCATTCTAACACAATGCAAATCGGTTAAGAAAAACCGGGTAAAAATTTTTTGAAAATAAAAAGTTGAAAATTTTCAGAAATTCTGCGGTAAAGTTGGAAAGCGGTCAAAAGTTCAGGAAATTTTCAAATTTTTATTTTCAAAACTTATTTTCCCCGGTTTGTCCTAACCGATTTGCATTGTGTTAGAATTGGTCAAATTACCCCACAAATAACAACTCCAGCTTAAGGCAGTAGCGAGCCAAATCAATCAAACTCAAATAATATGAAATAATATGAAATAATATGAAATAATATAAAATAATACAAAATAATATAAAATACGCTGCCTGCCCCCCTTTTGCAGCCCTACTGGATACGTGTTTGCCCCTGAATGCACACTAGCTTTATTTAAAACAGGGCCTGGGCCCTGTGACCGCCTAGTCACTTATATAATTCCCCGCAACCATAGCCTAACGCAGACTAGTGTTCAAAATGGTCTATATACCATCTTGTAAAGAATATTTTTGCGAATTTGACCAATTCTAACACAATGCAAATCGGTTAGGACAAACCGGGGAAAATAAGTTTTGAAAATAAAAAGTTGAAAATTTCCTGAACTTTTGGCCGCTTTCCAACTTTCCGAATTTTCCCAGGTCCCCTAGAATTTTAGTTTGGAATATTGATTCCAGAATCATTATAAGAATCGCATTTGTGATTGTTCAACCCATATTCATCAAAATCGGAGGTGGTCGAATTTTCAACTTTATCGAGAATTTGTCAAAATTAGAGTAGGTAGTCCAGAAAAATGTTGAAAAATCGACCACCTCCGATTTTGATGAAAATGGGTGGAAAAATCACATATTCGATTCTTATAATCATTCTGGAATCAATATTCCAAAATAAAATTCTGGGGGACAACTGGGGAAACACGGAAAGTTGGAATACCGCAGAATTTCTGAAAATTTTCAACTTTTTATTTTCAAAAAATTTTTACCCGGTTTTTCCTAACCGATTTGCATGGTGTTAGAATGGTTAGATTCGCAAAACGATTCTTTACAAGATTGTATATAGACCATTTTGATAACTAGCCTGTGTTGAGCTGCGTGGTGTGAAGACTGAATCCGGTCCCCAATGACGAGAAAAACCGTGTGGGGTCAGCACTCCAGAGGATGATAGACACACGAAATCTGAGACAAGTCACCCCTCAGTTCCAGCTGGACAGAATACCGGAATCCTCAAGGGCTCCTCACGTAGCAGTCCAAGGTCATCAGGTCCACCTTCTCCAACTTTGTTTCCTCCACCCAAAATTCGCACGCTCAACGATTGTCTCCATCTGAAAATAACAAATAAATAAAACACTCATAAA
Source organism: Tomocerus qinae (assembly GCA_020055645.1). Lineage (NCBI taxonomy): Eukaryota > Metazoa > Arthropoda > Collembola > Entomobryomorpha > Tomoceridae > Tomocerus > Tomocerus qinae. The sequence goes on along the minus strand of CM034546.1, from coordinate 26,709,023 downwards.
ACAACGAAATCATAAATACAAACCTGGAAATGAAACCAGTCAATTAAATCAACTTGAAACAAATAAAAAAGCCATCACTCACCGTAAAAATAAAAATGTCTCGAAAAAGGACTCCGTGGTAAAAGTTCAGGGTTAGGTGAAGATTTAGAGCTTGAAGGAGAATGTGGTTTCTGGAAGAGCAAAAATTGCTAATCTTCTGGACCGAATTGGACTTTATTGTACTTTATAGGACGGAATTTGACTTTATTTGACCGAATTGGTCTGAATTGAACAGAATGTCCTCATTCGTCCCCTTTCGTCCTCTTTCGTCCCCTTTCGTAAACAACGAAATAATATGAAATAATATGAAATAATATGAAATAATATAAAATAATATAAAATAATATGAAATAATATGAAATAATATGAAATAATATGAAATAATATAAAATAATATGAAATAATATAAAATAATGTGAAATAATATGAAATAATATGAAATAATATGAAATAATATAAAATAATATGAAATAATATAAAATAATATGAAATAATATGAAATAATATGAAATAATATGAAATAATATGAAATAATATGAAATAATATGAAATAATATGAAATAATATGAAATAATATGAAATAATATGAAATAATATGAAATAATATGAAATAATATGAAATAACATGAAATAATATGAAATAATATAAAATAATATGAAATAATATGAAATAATATGAAATAATATGAAATAATATGAAATAATATGAAATAATATGAAATAATATGAAATAATATGAAATAATATGAAATAATATGAAATAATATGAAATAATATGAAATAATATGAAATAATATGAAATAATATGAAATACTATGAAATAATATGAAATAATATGAAATAATATGAAATAATATGAAATAATATGAAATAATATGAAATAATATGAAATAATATGAAATAATATGAAATAATATGAAATAATATGAAATAATATGAAATAATATGAAATAATATGAAATAATATGAAATAATATGAAATAATATGAAATAATATGAAATAATATGAAAATAATATAAAATAATATAAAATAATACAAAATAATATAAAATACGCTGCCTGCCCCCCTTTTGCAGCCCTACTGGATACGTGTTTGCCCCTGAATGCACACTAGCTTTATTTAAAACAGGGCCTGGGCCCTGTGACCGCCTAGTCACTTATATAATTCCCCGCAACCATAGCCTAACGCAGACTAGTGTTCAAAATGGTCTATATACCATCTTGTAAAGAATATTTTTGCGAATTTGACCAATTCTAACACAATGCAAATCGGTTAGGACAAACCGGGGAAAATAAGTTTTGAAAATAAAAAGTTGAAAATTTCCTGAACTTTTGGCCGCTTTCCAACTTTCCGAATTTTCCCAGGTCCCCTAGAATTTTAGTTTGGAATATTGATTCCAGAATCATTATAAGAATCGCATTTGTGATTGTTCAACCCATATTCATCAAAATCGGAGGTGGTCGAATTTTCAACTTTATCGAGAATTTGTCAAAATTAGAGTAGGTAGTCCAGAAAAATGTTGAAAAATCGACCACCTCCGATTTTGATGAAAATGGGTGGAAAAATCACATATTCGATTCTTATAATCATTCTGGAATCAATATTCCAAAATAAAATTCTGGGGGACAACTCGGGAAACACGGAAAGTTGGAATACCGCAGAATTTCTGAAAATTTTCAACTTTTTATTTTCAAAAAATTTTTACCCGGTTTTTCCTAACCGATTTGCATGGTGTTAGAATGGTTAGATTCGCAAAACGATTCTTTACAAGATTGTATATAGACCATTTTGATAACTAGCCTGTGTTGAGCTGCGTGGTGTGAAGACTGAATCCGGTCCCCAATGACGAGAAAAACCGTGTGGGGTCAGCACTCCAGAGGATGATAGACACACGAAATCTGATACAAGTCACCCCTCAGTTCCAGCTGGACAGAATACCGGAATCCTCAAGGGCTCCTCACGTAGCAGTCCAAGGTCATCAGGTCCACCTTCTCCAACTTTGTTTCCTCCACCCAAAATTCGCACGCTCAACGATTGTCTCCATCTGAAAATAACAAATAAATAAAACACTCATAAAACAACGAAATCATAAATACAAACCTGGAAATGAAACCAGTCAATTAAATCAACTTGAAACAAATAAAAAAGCCATCCACTCACCGTAAAAATAAAAAATGTCTCGAAAAAAAGGACTCCGTGGTAAAGTTCAGGGTTAGGTGAAGATTTAGAGCTTGAAGGAGAATGTGGTTTCTGGAAGAGCAAAAATTGCTAATCTTCTGGACCGAATTGGACTTTATTGTACTTTATAGGACGGAATTTGACTTTATTTGACCGAATTGGTCTGAATTGAACAGAATGTCCTCATTCGTCCCCTTTCGTCCTCTTTCGTCCCCTTTCGTAAACAACGAAATAATATGAAATAATATGAAATAATATAAAATTATATAAAATTATATGAAATAATATGAAATAATATGAAATAATATGAAATAATATAAAATAATATGAAATAATAACAAAAATAATGTGAAATAATATGAAATAATATGAAATAATATGAAATAATATAAAAATAATATGAAATAATATAAAATAATATGAAATAATATGAAATAATATTAGAAATAATATGAAACTAATATAGAAATAATATGAAATAATATAAAATAATATGAAACAATATGAAATAATATAAAATAATATTGAAATACCATGAAATAATATGGAAATAATATGAAATACTAATGAAATAATATAGAAATATAATGAAATAATATGAAATAATATGAAATAATATGAAATAATATGAAATAATATGAAATAATATGAAATAATATGAAATAATATGAAATAATATGAAATAATATGAAATAATATGAAATAATATGAAATAATATGAAATAATATGAAATAATATGAAATAATATAAAATAATATGAAACAATATGAAATAATATAAAATAATATGAAATACTATGAAATAATATGAAATAATATGAAATACTATGAAATAATATGAAATAATATGAAATAATATGAAATAATATGGAAAATAATATGAAATAATATGAAATAATATGAAATAATATGAAATAATATGAAATAATATGAAATAATATGAAATAATAATGAAATAATAATATGAAATAATATGAAATAATATGAAATAATATGAAATAATATATGAAATAATATGAAATAGATGTATATGAAATAATATGAAAATAATATAAAATAATATAAAAATAATACAAAATAATATAAAATACCGCTGCCTGCCCCCCTTTTGCAGCCCTACTGGATACGATGTTTGCCCCTGAATGCACACTAGCTTTTATTTAAAACAGGGCCTGGGCCCTGTGACCGCCCTAGTCACTTATATAATTCCCACATAACCCATAGCCTAACGCAGACTAGTGTTGTTCAAAATGGTCTATATACCATCTTGTAAAGAATATTTTTGCGAATTTGACCAATTCTAACACCAATGCAAATCGGTTAGGACAAACCGGGGGAAAAATAAGTTTTGAAAATAAAAAGTTGAAAATTTCCTGAACTTTTGGCCGCTTTCCAACTTTCCGAATTTTCCCAGGTCCCCTAGAATTTTAGTTTGGAATATTGATTCCAGAATCATTATAAGAATCGCATTTGTGATTGTTCAACCCATATTCAGCATCCAAAATCCGGAGGTGGTCGAATTTTCAACTTTATCGAGAATTTGTCAAAATTAGAGTAGGTAGTCCAGAAAAATGTTGAAAAAAAAATCGACCACCTCCGATTTTGATGAAAATGGAGTGGAAAAATCACATATTCGATTCTTTTATAATCGATTCTGGAATCAATATTCCAAAATAAAATTCTGAGGGAGACAACTGGGGAAACACGGAAGAAGTTGGAATACCGCAGAATTTCTGAAAATTTTCAACTTTTTATTTTCAAAGAGAATTTTTGCAGTTTTTCCTAACCCGATTTGCATGAGTGTTAGAATGGTTAGATTCGCAAAACGATTCTTTACAAGATTGTATATAGACCATTTTGATAACTAGCCTGTGTTGAGCTGCGTGGTGTAGAAGACTGAATCCGGTCCCCAATGACGAGAAAAACCGTGTGGGGTCAGCTAATACTCCGAGAGGATGATAGACACACGAAATCTGAGACAAGTCACCCCTCAGTTCCAGCTGGACGAGAATACCGGAATCCTCAAGGGCTCCTCACGTAGCAGTCCAAGGTCATCAGGTCCACCTTCTCCAACACTTTGTTTCCTCCACCCAAAATTCGCACGCTCAACGATTGTGCTCCATCTGAAAATAACAAATAAATAGAAACACTCATAAAACAACGAAATCATATATAAATACAAACCTGGAAATGAAACCAGTCAATTAAATCAACTTGAAACAAATAAAAAAGCCATCACTCACCGTAAAAATAAAAATGTCTCGAAAAAAGGGACTCCGTGGTAAAAGTTCAGGGTTAGGTGAAAGATTTAGAGCTTGAAGGAGAATGTGGTTTCTGGAAGAGCAAAAATTGCTAATCTTCTGGATCCCGAATTGGACTTTATTGTACACTTTATAGGACGGAATTTGACTTTATTTGACCGAATTGGTCTGAATTGAACAGAATGTCCTCATTCGTCCCCTTTCGTCCTCTTTCGTCCCCTTTCGTAAACAACGAAATAATATGAAATAATATAAAATAATATAAAATAATATAAAATAATATAAAAAAATTATATGAAATAATATGAAATAATATGAAATAATATGAAATAATATAAAATAATATGAAATAATATAAAATAATGTGAAATAATATGAAATAATATGAAATAATATGAAATAATATAAAATAATATGAAATAATATAAAATAATATGAAATAATATGAAATAATATGAAATAATATGAGAAAAATAATATGAAATAATAATATATGAAATAATATGAAATAATATGAAATAATATGAAATAATATGAAATAATATGAAATAATATGAAATAATATGAGAATAATATGAAAATAATATAAAATAATATAAAATACGCTGCCTGCCCCCCTTTTGCAGCCCCTACTGGATACGTGTTTGCCCCCTGAATGCACACTAGCTTTATTTAAAACAGGGCCCACCATGGGCCCTGTGACCGCCCTAGTCCCACTTATATAATTCCCCGCTACCATAGCCTAACACAGACTAGTTGTCAAAAATGGTCTATATACCAATCTTACTTAAAAGAGAATATATTTTTGCGAATTTGACCAATTATAACACAATGCAAATCGGTTAGGACAAACCGGGGAAAATAAGTTTTGAAAGATAAATAAAGTTGAAAATTTTCCTGAACTTTTAGGCCGCTTTCCAACTTTCCGAATTTTCCCAGGTCCCCTAGAATTTTAGTTTGGAATATTGATTCCAGAATCATTATAAGAATCGCATTTGTGATTGTTCAACCCATATTCATCAAAATCGGAGGTTGTCGAATTTTCAACTTTATCGAGAATTTGTCAAAATTAAGAGTAGGTAGTCCAGAAAAATGTTGAAAAATCGACCACCTCCGATTTTGATGAAAATGGGTGAGAAAAATCACATATTCGATTCTTATAATCATTCTGGAATCAATATTCCAAAATAAAATTCTGGGGGACAACTGGGGAAACACGGAAAGTTGGAATTACCACTAGGAATTTCTGAAAATTTTCAACTTTTTATTTTCAAAAAATGTTTACCCGGTTTTCCTAACCGATTTGCATGGTGTTAGAATGATTAGATTCGCAAAACGATTCTTTACAAGATTGTATATAGACCATTTTGATAACCTTTGTAGCCTGTGTTGAGCTGCGTGGTGTGAAGACTGAATCCGGTCCCCAATGACGAGAAAAACCGTGTGGGGTCCAGCACTCCAGAGGATGATAGACACACGAAATCTGATACAAGTCACCCCTCAGTTCCAGCTGGACAGAATACCCGGAATCCTCAAAGGGCTCCTCACGTAAGCAGTCCAAAGGTCATCAGGTCCACCTTCTCCAACTTTGTTTTCCTCCCACCCAAAATTCGCACGCTCAACGATTGTCTCCATCTGAAAATAACAAATAAATAAAACACTCATAAAACAACGAAATCATAAATACAAACCTGGAAATGGAAACCAGTCAATTAAATCAACTTGAAACAAATAAAAAAGCCATCACTCACCGTAAAAATAAAAATGTCTCGAAAAAGGACTCCGTGAAGTAAAAGTTCAAGGGTTAGGTGAAGATTTAGAGCTTGAAGGAAGAGAAATGTGGTTTCTGGAAGAGCAAAAATTGCTACAATCTTCTGGACCGAATTGGGACTTTATTGTACTTTATAGGACGGAATTTGACTTTATTTGACCGGGAATTGGTCTGAATTGAACCAGAATGTCCTCATTCGTCCCCTAAATCGTCCTCTTTCGTCCCCTTTCGTAAACAACGAAATAATATGAAATAATATGAAATAATATGAAAATAATATGAAATAATATGAAATAATATGAAATAATATGAGAATAATATGAAAAAATAATATGAAGAATAATATGGGAAGAATAATATGAAATAATATGAAATAATATGAAATAATATAAAATAATATAAAATACGCTGCCTGCCCCCTTTTGCAGCCCTACTGGATACGTGTTTGCCCCTGAATGCACACTAGCTTTATTTAAAACAAGGGCCTGGGCCCTGCTGACCGCCTAGTCACTTATATAATTCCCCGCTACCATAGCCTAACACAGACTAGTTGTCAAAATGGTCTATATACCATCTTGTAAAGAATATATTTTTTGCGAATTTGACCAATTATAACACAATGCAAATCGGTTAGGACAAACCAAGGGGAAAATAAGTTTTGAAAATAAAAAGTTGAAAATTTCCTGAACTTTTGGCCGCTTTTCCAACTTTCCGAATTTTCCCAGGTCCCCTAGAATTTTAGTTTGGAATATTGATTCCAGAATCATTATAAGAATCGCATTTGCTTTGTGATTTATTTCAACCCATATTCATCCAAAATCGGAGGTTGTCGAATTTTTCAACTTTATCGAGAATTTGTCAAAATTAGAGTAGGTAGTCCAAGAAAAAAATGTTGAAAAATCGACCACCTCCGATTTTTGATAGAAAATGGGTGGAAAAATCACATATTCGATTCTTATAATCATTCTGGAATCAATATTCCAAAATAAAATTTACTGGGGAACAACTGGAGAAACACGGAAAGTTGGACCATACTAGAATTTCTGAAAATTTTCCAACTTTTATTTTTCAAAAAATTTTTACCCGGTTTTTCCTAACTCGATTTTGCATGGTCAGTTAGAATGGTTAGATTTCGCAAAACGATTCTTTACAAGATTAGCTATATAGACCATTTTGATAACACTAGCCTGTGTTGAGCTACGTGGTGTGAAGACTGAATCCAGAGTCCCCAATGACGAGAAAAACCGTGTGGGGTGCAGCACTCCAGAGGATGATAGACACACAAAATCTGATATCAAGTCACCCCTCCAGTTCCAGCGGCTGGACCAGAATACCGGAATCCTCAAGGGCTCCTCACGTAGCAGTCCAAGGTCATCAGGTCCACCTTCTCCAACTTTGTTTCCTCCACCCAAAAAATTCGCACGCTCAACGATTGTCTCCATCTAGAAAATAACAAATAAATAAAACACTCATAAAACAACGAAATCTATATAAATACAAACCTGGAAATGAAACCAGTCAATTAAATCAACTTGAAACAAATAAAAAAAGCCATCACTCACCGCTAAAAATAAAAATGTCTCTGAAAAAGGACTCCCAGTGGTAAAAGTTCAGGGCAAATTAGGTGAAGATTTGAGAGCTTGAAGGAGAATGTGTGGTTTTCTGGAAGAGCAAAAATTGCTTAATCTTCTGGACCGAATTGGACTTTATTGTACTTTATAGGACGGAATTTGACTTTATTTGACCGAATTGGTCTGAATTGAACAGGAATTGTCCTCATTCGTCCCCTTTCGTCCCTCTTTCGTCCCCTTTCGTAAACAACGGAAATAATATGAAATAATATGGGAAATAATATGAAATAATATGAAATAATATAAAATAATATAAAATTATATGAAATAATATGAAATAATATGAAATAATATGAAATAATATAAAATAATATGAAATAATATAAAATAATGTGAAATAATATGAAATAATATGAAATAATATGAAATAATATGAAATAATATAAAATAATATGAAATAATATAAAATAATATGAAATAATATGAAATAATATGAAATAATATATGAAATAATATGAAAATAATATGAAATAATAATATGAAATAATATGAAATAATATGAAATAATATGAAATAATATAGAAATAATATAAAATAATATAAAATACGCTGCCCTGCCCCCCTTTTTGCAGCAGCCTACTGGATACGACAATGTTTGCCCCTGAATGCACACTAGCTTTATTTAAAACAGGGCCTGGGCCCTGTGACCATAATCACTTATATAATTCCCCGCTACCATAGCCCTAACACCAGACTAGTTGTCCAAAATGGTCTATATACCATCTTGTAAGAGAATATTTTTGCGAATTTGACCAATTATAACACAATGCAAATCAGGTTAGGACAAACCGGGGAAAATAAGTTTTGAAAATAAAAAAGTTGAAAATTTCCTGAACTTTTGGCCGCTTTCCAACTTTTACCGCAGAATTTCTGAAAATTTTTCAACTTTTTATTTTCAAAAAATTTTTACCCGGTTTTTCCTAACCGATTTGCATTGCTGTTAGAATGGTTAAAAACTGATTTGTAAAGCGAGCACAGTAATTTTGTGCACATGCTCCCGGGATACAAATCTGTACCCTGAAGCACACTAAGCCAAGTGGTAAGCTTAGGGTACAAGATTTGTATCCTGAGCACACCAACCCAACTTACGGGAAGCCGACAGACTGCGGGCGAGTGAAGTCCACCATAAAAATATATCCCAAACCATAAAAATGTATAACTTAAACCCATAAAAATAAATCCCAAAATCATAATAAATAAATCCCAAATCATAACGTAAATATATAGGTGACTAAACTGCAGTTATCCCGGCCAGGTTTTCTATTGAACCCCTAAACCCCGAACCCCTGAATCCCGAACCCCTGGACCCCGAACCCCTGAAACCTGGATCCCGAGCCCCACTATAGTCACGTTATGGACCACTCGTCACTATTTTTCGCATTTTCTAACCTAACCTAATAAAAATGAATATAATAAATGTGTTTGGTTGTTTCAATTTTAATAGGTTAGGTAAAAAAAGAAGCAGAAGTATTTTCAAAACAAGTCACTATTTGCTTCTTTTTTGACTAACCTAATAAAATTGAAACAACCAATCATTTATTTTATTCGTTTTTATTAGGTTAGGTTAGAAAAAGCGAAAAAATAGTGACAGGGTGGCTTCATAACAACTATAGTAAGGGGTTCGGGGTTCTAAGGTTCGGAGTTTCGAGGGGTGATTCAGAGAGTTCAATAGAAAACCTAGCCGGATAACTGCAGTTTATAGCCATGAATATATCCCTAACCATAAAAATAAATCCCAAATCATAATAAATTTTTTCCCAAACCAAATTATTTTTATTATTTAGAAATTATTTTATTTTATTATTTAGAAATTATTTTTATTATTTAGGAATTATTTTTATGATTTAGGAATTATTTTTATGATTTAGGAATTATTTTTATGATTTAGAAAATATTTTTTTTTCGATCCATTTTTAAGATTTGTTAGGGATATATTTATTATGATTTGGGATTTATTTATTATAATTTGGGATTTATTTATTATAATTTTGGGATTTATGGTTTAAGATACATTTTTATGGTTTGGCATACATTTTGTATGGTTTAAGATATATTTTTATGGTTTGGGATATATTTTTATATGGTTTAAGATTATATTTTTATATGGTTTAAAGATACATTTTTTATGGTGTACGGGATACTCTATTTTTATGGTTTAAGATATATTTTTATGGTTGACTTCACTGCCCGCAGTCTGTCGGCTTCCCGTAAGTTGGGTTGGTGTGTACTCAGGATGCAAATCTGTACCCTAAGCACACTTGCTTGGCTTAGTGTGCTCAAGGGGTACAGATTTGTATTCTGAGCACCATTGGCTTAGCTGTGCTCAGAGTACAAAATCCTGTATCCCGAGCACATTTGGCCTAGTGTGCTCAGGATACAAATTTGTATCCCGAGCATGTCTTCTAAAATTACTGTGCTCGCTTTACAAATCAGTGCTCCAATTTAATGCATAAAACAGTACTAATTTCAATTTGTTGCTAATTCTTTGCGCTTAAATAATGTTCACAAAACTCCCACCACCTAACATATGCATGAATTAATATAACATAGCTAACTTGCCCTATAATTAGCTATGGGACTTTCCTATAACTAATTAACATTCATTAACATTACTGAGCATTTAAATTAAACTTTTGTGAACTAATGTGCACATACACATACAAAGTATATATAGAGAAACATGAGTATATAACTATCAGGAAGCATTGCAAAGTTAACACGTTGGATGTCATTCACTTAACCAAAACAATCTGGTAAAGTTGAGAGATATTATATAGGGAAATACATTTGGATGTTTCAATCCACAAAGTCAGAATTCAGTCAAAACCAAATTATCTACTTGTGTGTGGTGCATTCATTATCATTGTTCTGTCAGACATAAAGACTCACATACACCCTCAACATAAACACCTCAGGCAGGAACTCACAATACAATCACATTTTTGGACATTCCATGATAATTGATTGTAAATAAGTCACTATAAACCAGTTCAATCTCTCCGGCCACTTGGCAGTGGCGCACGTTGTGCAGACACTCAAAAAAATGTTTTACTGACACCAATGGCCAATGGCAATGGAAATATTAACTTAGTTGTTTGTGAGAAATGTTGGTGATTGGTGAAGTTAATATAATATTAACCTACTGGAAATAGTAATGAAGAGGTAAAAGTCACGCCATTCATTAAATATTTTAAAGGACAAACTGTTTGACATCATCGATATGACATGCAATATCGTGTAGAATTTGTAACAGGGTTGTGAGTCGGGATTTTTTATAGGCGTAAGATTTTTGAATTTATTGGCAAATAATCCAAACCGCTCATTTTGTAACCCCTTCAGACTCCCTAATTCTAATAATTTCAAATTTGTATTTTGTTCGTGGCGTAACAGAAGTAATGATCTGTGAAGGAATCCATGGCTAGAGAAAAATAGACCATCTAATTGGTCTGGTTGTCTTGTGTGTGCGGTTACATGATTTTTCTTGGATTCCCTGCGTCACTGCGAGCCACGAAAAGGCCAATTACTGTACGTTCCCAAAAAATCTGAAAGCTTATTTTGGCATATCTCAAATAGGACCATAGTTATTTGATTTTTTCGCATTAGTGAAAAATATTTACCAGTGAGCGCTAAGATTTTAAAATGATTAACATGTAAATTGCCACACTACTACTCTACCTATTATCCTGAACGAACAATAGTAGGATTAAACATCAGATTTTCCGAATATTACCAATTCCCACCACATTTTTGGACGTACAGGAAAAGTGGGAAATTGTGGGAAATGCAAAATTTTTTGCCCTAAAATATACTGAGAATTAAAGACTCAAAAATTAGAATTTTGATTTTTTAGAGTTTTTTCCATTTTTTACCATTCTCGGTATGGAAATGGGAAAATTATGGTTATTGAGTGGTATTCCTCCATCGTCGAAACCTTGTTAAAAAGAAGTTTGCTGGAAAGAGATCGCTTTTTTAGGTAATAAATCCCCGCTAAAAGGTTTTTGTACTTAGTACTTATCAAGAAGAAAAAACTACATAAAGAAAGTGTTACTCCCATTTAATAAATTGTAATTTAAAAATGAAACGATTAAATTTTTGTAACAGATCTGCGTACATTGTAAACACTGTATTAGAATTTTATTTATATATTCTATTCACATGGCACATAGCCTTTTAGTTAAAAAACCTAGGATTTTTCCGAAACCTTTATTTGTAAGTTTATTATACCTTGCATGGCTTTGGTTTTAATAACAAAGACCTGGCGCGTCTTTTTGTCAGCTTTGCGACTATTGAGTGGTGTAGAGACAATTCGACTGGTGAACTTTTCGGGATTTTTGTTTTGGAAAAAATTAAAACAATATTTATCAAACTGGAAACAGTAAAAGTATGAGACTAACACTGATATTGAGAGGCTAGGTGAAGAAAAAGAAGAGAATGATAATGCAATGTCAATGTGCCTTGTTTTTGCAGCATAGTAATGTATATACCGTAATTAGTAGTAGGCTCATGTGCATTGCAATAAAAAATGTCGCATTGCCCATGGCATAGATAGTTTGATAGGTAGATGCATCATACGTATAAAGGGCTTTGTTTATTGGAGTATAGTAATTTATTCAAAGTTTTGTCTTTGTATACGTATTTATTATATTCTCTACAATGTGATAAATATTCGGCAAGAATAAAAAGATATAAGCAGACCATGTAGGCGTGACTTCTTCAACTGATTCATTACATTACCTATGTTAAATATTACAGCAGTTATTCCAACTCAAAACATATTTATGAGGCAGCAACGGCATAGCTATATACTTACTTGAAATTAATATTATGTCGCTAAAGTCGCTATGAAGAGTTTATGATGAACATTTCCTTATTTATTTCAACGAATCCTTCATAATGAACAACGAGTATTTATAGTCATCGTCATCACTCTGATTCATATGTTCCCATGCTTTAATTTTTATTACTATTTTGTGTGTATTCCCTTTTGATAAATCGACGATTTTTTGTTTTGCAGTAAATCTACTTAGCTCTTGAAATAAAACAACCTACGCTAAAACATTTTTTACTAATATATCCATCAAGAATAACTAATGAACTGAAAAAAATCTTAAAAACGAAAAATAAATTTTATAACATAATTTATAGTGAAGGCTTATTATTACTAAACGTTCATTAATTCTACCACTTTAACAGGTCCAAAATTTTTAAGACCCACTTTGATAAAAATTAGAAAAAGATGTTCAAGTCTCCTTAAAAATGTTCCCTACGGATTTTCAAAGCAACCCACCGTTATCTAATTTTGGGTTAGAAAATGTAAGAGCAGTGGTTGCAAGGGAATTGCCGTGAAGTGAAGGAGGGGAGGTGGAGGTAACAATGGAAGATTTTTTAAATTTCAACCACTCCTCCACTTTTCCTTTCTCCTCAAGGGTTGGAGTTGAGTTCATCCTTCTTCAAAAGTAGATCCTTTTTTAATCTTGACCGAAAGTCAAGGATACCCTCGATCTTCAGAAGGTTATGGTTTTTAGTTTACCCATTTCGGACTATTGCAGTAAAAGTGTAGGAATACTCTCCTAACTCTCCTTGACATAAATGAATTTGATAAGTCAACCACTCCAGCAGCTAATTTAGGAACAGAAGCCCTTTGTTTAATCCAAAATTCACCATGTAAAATGTAACCTTTAACCCTCTTATATGTAAAAATCGCCATGGAGATACCACTGCATTTCAATACCTGGCAAAATATTTGGACAGAAGCGATAAATAAAATAACTTCAGTAGACAGAAAAAAGACAACACATAGTAGCTCAACTCAAAGGTGTCGCAAAGCTGCGAAATCGCTGAAATCATTTGCACGCTTGGAATCACTTTAAAAATGTTCAATTGAATTTGGCTGAGTTGATTTGCTCAAATAAACCTTGTTACTGCGGTTACAAGTATAAAGTATTGGGCTGGAAGTTTCAGTTTGTTTACTTTTACTGGCAAGAAATACCCGCGAACATTATAATGTATATAAACTCTACAATCTATAAGTATATCTACATACTTTCTCGCGGATTTCTACCATACCACATAAAAAAGTTATAACACAGGGTGAATGTAAACTTCCACTCTATCCTTACTTATATGACGTCCGGAAAATGGGAAATAAAACCCAATAATTTTAGCGCTAGTTTTGCTGTTTACCACACTTTCCATTTCCCACCACATTTTGGTGCCCAAGTTTCCCAGCGAAAAATGAGAAAATTCTACTAGTGGTATTTCACAATCGAAACCTTGCTCAAAGTTCTATTATTGCTGAATTTTAAACTAATTAGGCACAAAACATTGTTTAGTTTTGAAATTAGCCAATGTTCACTCATATATTGATCTTCTCTGTATTATGAAATATACAGCGTTTACCTTATGTAATACTAAAATATGGAATTTAAATTAATTTACACTGTCAACTGAAAAACACAATTAATGGATGCATTTAATTTATTATTAATTGCAATAATGGATTTAATGTTAAAATTCTTTTATTTTATTTGGGATAACAATTATCAACCAATGAGAATTTTACAAATGAGTAATTTTGGACTCAAGCTTCGGTGTTAATTAATACTCTGATAGAAGTAACAACCGGATTTACAAACTTAAGAGACAACATATGAATGTTGTTTATTTATATTTACCTAATCAATTTGTTGGTTTTGTCGGTTGAATCACAAATCAATTGTTACAATCACCCCTTCGATACTATAATTCTAAGTTATAAAATTTTGTTAAACTCTTCCTGTTGAATAGCTTTCCCCAAACCATTTTCAAAAACGTAATATTCTTCCTTAGTGTCCAGGTAAGGTGAAAGGGGACTTTCTGCTTTGGTTTCCTGAATCCTGTTAAAACCACTAACATAAATACGTTGCCCACAATCTTGGAGGCAATTTTGACTTTCCAAGAGATCTTGAAATTCCACATCAGTGAAAATGAATTCATGGATTCCTTCCTCCGAATCTAAACGCAGAACAAGTTCTTTCGTTTGAAAATGTTCACTGCATATTCTTGTCATATCTGGAAACCGATAATTTTCCAGCACAAGTTTATCCAGTTTTAGGATTTTGTCTTCTTCATTTGTAACGAAAATCTCAGAGAGTTTAAGTGTTTTTAAGCTTTTGAATGTTGACAGCCATGCAATATCCATTTGTACAATATCTTCATCTTCATCAACAATAAAACTGGCGATATACAGACAAACTAAATTTGGAAGTTGAACATTTTGGGGAAATGCTGACAGGCTTTCCAGGGTCATTAAATATAATTCCAAAATTTTTATTTTATGTAGCACTATGTATTAGGGGAGGAAAAGAAAGGTGTCAATTTGTCTAAAACGATTGTGAGTTTTTCTAGCGATTGAGGTAATTACAGACATATCTATTTGAGAAAACGAAAAATCGAGTTCTTGGAATTGCATTTCTGTTCTCTCTAAAAATGGAACTACACTAAGAGTCAGTTTCGGCACTGTCCATCTTGACGTTGACCAGTTTTTGAGGGTAATATCTGACAAATGAAGAGTGTTATTCCAGTTTATGATCCCCACTCAAGTCCAAAGAGAATTTCCTTTCAGGACGAAACAGACTGACACTATTTGCTTTAGAGAAATCAATTAATTCGTTTATACTATATTCGGCCAAGGGATATGAGTCCTTTATAAATGTTAAACAGTCCAGCTCTAATCGGATGGGTCTGATTTTAATTCCGTCTTGGACATCTACTGTACACTGGGATAATTTCAAATCCTTAGCATTTACAAACGCACTGGAATGAACTGAGATTTTTGTTGTTTTCTCAAGTAAATTGTCAGGACCATATGAAATTATCACCAAATGATATCACCAATTTTGTCTCTATTTCTGATTTTGCAAAGGCCATTGGTGAATTGGATATCCATTCAGTAATGTCAAAAGCATCAATTTTTTTCCAATCTTCGTCAAATAAACTTAAGTTGGACCAACTCAAGTTTGGTGATGTACGGTTTTTTTTGAGTGCAGAAAGAAATAATTCAATTCCTCTACATTCCATCCATTTTGAGAGTCCGAGTCACACGAAATTACAAAGTTGCTGAACAGAAAGAGGTTCAAGGTTTTCATCTATTCGCTTTGAAAAGACTTGGAAAAAGTTTAAAGGTCCTCGTTTTTCGGCATTTTGTAAATTTAAATGAGGATTTATTTTCGAACGAGGTATCAAAGCACTAAGCCCAACAGGAAGCCCATACTTTGGAGATCAAACGATAAGTTTTGGTTTCTTCAAAATTCAAATACTTAAATACACATCCGATGACCTTTATAATAAATAAATCCTTATTAACTTAATTTGGAGCAGAAATGTGATAAAATATATAACATAAACTTACCGGTCTAAGTTATAATGGGCTGTTCATCATGTTGTGACACTTATTCCTTTGACAAATTCTGAATCGTCCTCGAAAATGGTACTTTTATCATCCAAGGATGGAGATCACTGTTCGTTATCTTGTTGAAACTGTCGATAAAAAAGGTTTAATTTTATTTATTATTTATTTATTTAAGTCCTTTGAAAATAGTAGTTAAAAGTTATTTATGTGCGTACTTCAAATATATTTAAATGAAATTAAATTCATTTCACACACAGCTCATTTTTTTAATTGCAATTTAAGATCATAGCATAATTCATTTTGACTACATTGGATTGGAACAGTAATTAAAATTATCAATTCCTAGTCCTACTCAGCTGGTAAAAAATAACTCATTTATGAATAGCCTTCCTCGAAGCTCAGTTCTGTATACGTAGCTTGAGTATTAGGTATGCACACAATGCAACAACCATTATGCCAGTATTGCATTGGGTACATATAGGGGTACGATTTTTTCTTAACTTAAGGGTCGAACAAATATATTGACAAGCCTGCGGTTTGCACTTAATAAAATGAAGAATTTAGAGCCTGCTAATGCTTTGTATTGTAATGTATTTTAGAACTAATAACTTACACACTCCAGCATCTCTTCTTTGGTGGCGAGACCCATTTCAAATAACTTGGACATAATTTTTCGGTAAATATTTATTCTCGTCTCCTTCTGGACGTTTTGCCAAATTCCTATCCTGAATACATCTCCCATGGATATCAATAGCTTTGCAGCGTTGTCATCACATTCCATGTTATTCAATAATTCAAGCAAAGCTATCTTTTTATCATTGAGCGTTCGTTTGATTTTCTAAGTACAAAGGATAACAAATAAATACATTGCCAACTTGCATTCAGCAGTAATCATTCATTAATTAGTCAGTAAATTGTAAATTAATGTTCCTCCTTTTTTGACCGATGACTACAAAAACTATGTGCAACAGTTAAAAGTTTTAAGTGAGTCTTTATTTGATTAGACGATAGTACTAGTACACATTTGAAAAAGGTTATTGCATGCGTTAAGCGTCAGTTTGACAGAAAAACTATTACTTACAATTTGAAGCTTTTCATTCTCAGTGATCCACCCTTTTTGTAAGCTGAGATCTAACACCACACACTCAACCACTTTTCTTCACTACAATCCATGTCAACGTTTTCTAACACGATTTACTATAAATTATTGTTTTAAAACGGAAAAATTTGCGTTGAAATTCCAATCTAACACAGTTCTAAGTTCCAACTTTCCAACATCCAAGAAGCCAACTTGTATAAGTTTGTAAGTCCAATCTTCGATCAGCACTCCTTGTTTCGCGCGTTCACATCAATTTGAACCTGCAAGGATATCTTCATCGATTTCATGAATGAAAAGCCTCGGCTTTCGGGTAGCAGAGCGGAGGCTGTGCAGCTGATCATCATGAAGTACAAGTCTTGGGCCTAGCTAACTATTTTTTTTTTAACTGTTAGCTGTTTTGGAAATAAGAATTCGTGTCTACGTATTTTACTACCATACAGAACTGACAGTTAGTAATAATAAAATTATAAACAAGAATTATAGCAAAAATTACTAAAAAATTATACTTGGACTGTACCGTAAATATTGATATAGTTCCGCCTATTGAAATAATTCCGCGTAGCTTTACCTGCGCATTCATGTTAATGTAGATAAAGAGCAAATTTACCGATAAGATAAAATAGATAAGTGCATATCTGTACTAAGGAACATTGACTTGAGTGAAAGTGAAAGGTTCTGGAGTGTGCAGCATCAATAACGTATCCAGCGGGAGAGTCCGGCCCCCTAAATTTTCAGAAAATACGATTTTTTTGTCTATCCAAAAATTTTTTCCGCCCCGAGTGAATGTCTTCATTTTACCAATATATTTTGGTGCCTTTGTTAAATTCCTGGATACGTGCTTGTGTAGCATGATGGTAGTTCTTTTAGTTCTATCACAAAAAAAGTCATAAAAATTCCTTATTTTCCTGTGCAATTTTAAATGCTACGAATGGGCCTTTCGCTGTAGGGGCCTCGCTCCAGAGCTTTGACAAATAAAAAATATCAACATGTCTCTGTGTTGATTTTATTTCAAAGCTCCACTAGTTTTGGTTTTAAGTTATACGTTGTGGTGAACTATGTTTACAAACTAAAATTTTTACAGCTTTATCACAGAACAATATGTAATAATACCAGGCAAGCACGTATCCAGAGGGAGGGCCGCCCCCCCCCTAAGTATCCAGAAAAATACTGTTTTTTTGTCAAACAAGGTTAAAAATCTAAAAAAATTTTCATATTTTGGTGGGCCCCCCCTAGGCCAAATTTCTGGATACGTGCTTGATTTTAAGAAGAAAAGTACTTACTTCTATAAAGTTTACATTGTTGAAACTTTAAAGGGATTTTTTGACGAAAATGAGTCAAAAATAACTGATTAATCGCGCGAAATTTTTTGCTGTTTTGAGAAAAAAATTCACTTTTCTTGAATTGGAGGCAGGCATTTGTCTCCAATGCCCATTCCTCAATACGTCCTTGAGACAGTATTACGGGATTTTAACGCTAATTTTAACTTCATAAATTTTACAAATTCTTTATGTTACCACCTCCTCCAATCGGCTTTCTCAGTAAGTCGAACGTTAAAGCGTTGTACCAGGGTAATCCTTGCAACCTCGGCTGCAATTCTTGTTGCGTTCAGTTCAGCTATGTCTTGAGGTCTGGTTTCGTAAATCGGTGACTTATGATGGCCCCAAATGTAAACTGTCACATAAAATGCATTTTAAACATGTTAAAAGTTCAAACTATTATTGTAGACATCGCGTACAAAATTTCCTAGGCACAAAAATATTTTGTTTCCGTTCTAACAATATATGTTTGCATATATTATTATTATCATCTGATTATTATAGGTTCTTATGGAAATTGTATAAGTTTTTATAACTATTGTTCTCTCCACTTCTCCCCATTCATTCTAGCCTCGAAAATTTTCTAATTTTGTGACGAAATTTTTGGAATCATTTCCAGCTGCCCATAGCTACCCCATTTTTTAGATACAACGTGCCCGAAAAATTAAGCTTATATACAACTGCACAGTCCGTCGTATAGCGGTATAGCTCTCGACCTCATTTGACGGATTTTTAAAACATTACAATGACGTTGTTATAAACCATTGAAAAACCTCAGTGATTCTGAATTAAATCGGTTTGCCGGTTGTTGAGTTTATGCGGCCCCTTTACTTGAGCGAACTTCTGATAATTTCGACATATGAAGAGCACCCAGTTGCATGAGCGTGACTTCACCGATTGATTTATTACATTACCTATGTTAAATATTACAGTAGTTCTTCAACTCAAAACATATTTATGAGGTATAGCAGCCGAGGTTATCTACTTACCTGAAATTAATAGTTTATGGTAAATCCTCATTTTAGTGCAATGAACCATTCATAATAGTCTTCACCTTGATTATATATTTCCATGTTTTATTTTTTTCCATCTTTTGTGCTTATATTCCACTGGTTGACAAACCTTCATTTTCATTTCCAGTATACTAATTTAGCATCTTGAAACAAGACAAAAGCTAGAATCAAGCAACCCATTTTCAAAAGAAACCGTAACAGGGAAGTATAAAAAATGTTTGTATCAAGGAAAGAACCACCCTGTTATTACCTCACTGTAATATAAATTCGAAAAAATTCGAATAAAATTCGGATTTGTTTGATTTCGGATTAAACTGAAACAATAGATTAGACAATTTATCGAAAGTGTAAAGATTGATAATTTATCAATTCTGGAACAAAAAAAAGTAAAAGTGAGACCAACATTGAGAGGCTGGATGAAAAGAGGGGAGAGTGTTGTTGTACAAAATTTAAATTAAGTTTAAAGCTTAATAAATAAGCAGCTGTTAAGAAATTTTGAAAATCTCAGATTATTCGCAATAATAAAACATTGCATTAAAACGTTTGTCTGGTAATAAAAACATATAGTGTAAGGAATTTCAAGATGTGTTCATCCCTTTTAAAATAGCTTATATAAAACTATAGGGCTAAAAACTTTGGCTAAAATTAAAATTGGTTTCAACGTATTTGTGATAATATCTCTCAATCGACGGAAATGAAGGATCCGCGTAAATAATGTGAGCAAATAGATCAATTAAAGCGGCAGGGCACTAAGGTGATGATGTTCTTCTATATTTGTTGTTTGTACTTGGCTAGAAAACATCATCTAAGTAGAGATGTTGTCGCATTGTCCATAGCATAGATAATTAGATAGACAGATACGTGCGACGTGTATAAACGGATTTATTTATTGGAGATAAAGAAATTATTGAAAGTTTTGTCATGCATCATAGACTAAACGTATGGAAAATATCCATATAAGATGAACAGAACAATGTAATAACAAGGTAGCCAAACTTTTGCCCGTTATCTGGTTTGATTGGCTTCCGCGGCGCCCCGTATCACATGTCATTGGATGAAGGGGAGGAAGCTTAGGTAACCGCCGCATGTTTACGAAACCACAACCCACTGGACCCCTTTTAATATATGGTTTCTGTACATCTTAAGTAAGAAAAAACATTGTTTTTTCTTGCTTGTGAGTTTAATCTATGGTCATCCATATATGTATTTATTATATCCTCATCTATTATATTATATATACAATGTGATAAATATTCAGCATGACTAAAAGATACAGGCAGAGCATGAGCGTCGAGCGTGAATTCACCGAATGACTCATTACATTACATATATCGTAAATATTACAATAGTTCTTCAGCTCAAAATTATTTATGAGTATGAGGTATATAGCAGCTGAAATATACTTCTTACCTGAAATCAATATTATACGTCGCAAAGCAGTTTATGATGAAATCCTCATTTAGTTCATCCAACCATTCATAATAAAGAACAGCATTATTAAATAGTCTCCGCTCTGATTCTACATTTTACATGCTATAGTTATTCCCATCTTTTATTGTGTATTCCACTGATTGACAAACCGTCATTTTTGTTTGCAGCAAACCTAACTTAGAATCTTGAACTTATACAAAATAGAATCATGCAGTTTTTAATACCGTATATTATTTAAACTTCAGAATAATATATAGCAAGTTGGAATAAATCTTAAAATTACAGTATTTTACATATAATATATTCTAATAAACGCGAATTAGGATAAACTCTCATCAAATGTAAACATTAACGGGTCAAAATTTTCAAAAGTTATTTCGATAAACATAAAAAAAATATATTCAAGTATCTTTCAAAATGTTTTTTATACGTTTTCAAAAAGAAACCGTAACACGAAAGCACCAAAAATATTTGCATCAAGGAAAAAATACTTGATTATTATCCCACCTTACTTGTCCAAGTGGTCAATTTGTCATATAATTTGGGATTTATTCCTTTTGGACTCAGATTCTGTGAGGAAGATAAAAAGTACTACATCAAAAAGAACCGACTGCAGCAGGTCAGTGCTTTATTAAATAAGATAAATTCAATAATAAAAGCAATAAAGCAACCCACCGATATTTTTATTTTAAATGTCATGTTAGGTTAGGATGCCTTTTAATATAAAAATGTCTCTTGTATGTTGCATTCGCGTGCACATTAATAGTGAGATGAAGGCAGGGCATAAAAAAGGCAAAAAAGCAACCTTTTTACTTTTTTGGTTGCCATTTTGCCTAGCAAAATTAGCAAAAGGGTAACCTTTTTGCCTTTTTCTTTTTGGTTAGTTTAAAATAAATGAAATGAATTGCAATTTCTATATTATACTGTATAAAGATCATCGAAAATGCTTGAAAGCTATTATTTGTATCCTGTGAACAAGGGCGTATCTAGAAATTGGATCTAGGGGGTGCTAATTTCTAAAAATGAGTATTACATAAATCAAGCAATTAGAACCGTCATTACAAGCACGTATACAGAACTGAGTTTCGGAAGGGGCTAATCCCATAGATATGTAAATAATAGGGGGAGACTGCCCTCGAAAGGGACACTTTTTTAAAACTTTTTTCATAAGTAGATTCGACGATATTACAACATTTTATTATGCGGGTTCGATTCATAATATTCCTAGGTACAATTTGATTGAAATTTTGAGTTGTGATATATTGCATTGCAATAGTTACAGAGAAATATATTTAAAACTAGTCATTTGTCCCTATCGAGGGCACCCGTGCCCCCTCGATTGGGACAAGTAAAGAAGTCACTATTGGAAATGGAATGCATCCCCATTAAACGATTTATAATTTCAGATGGAACAAAATCTGAATCGTTTATAAATGTCAGGGTGGTATATTACCGAACATTTAAATCCGGAAATAATATTTGAACTATATGCGGCAGGTGCGGCAAAAGGGTGACCATTATGTCTGGAATATGTAAATGGTGATAGTTATTCTATGTTTATTTTTTATCCATGCGCCGCAAACCGCGTTACATTTTTTAAGGGCCACCAAACTGAAGGGTCCGAAAGATTGAAGCTTAAGTGAGCAATGCGTGGGGATTAGTAGTAATTTTTATTCCATTTGAATTGCGAAAAATCAATGTCCCTATCGAGGGCATCCAAATGTGTCCCACTTGGGGGCACCTCACATTTCTACATTTGGAAAATTTTCCACTGAAATAAACGAATCTTTTTTTCCAAAATTAACTTTAATTATTCATCCTCAATGTCAATACTGACTGTCAAAAAATTTCATACCTTTGAATTTAGAGCACAAAAACCTATTTTCTAGATATTTTTTATTTTTAACGATTAAAATTGGAATCCTACATTAATAATATTTTGTTACATGCGCTAACTGGTTATTTTACACAAAAATTAAAAATTCCAGTTTATTCTGACAAGGATATCGTGAAATAATTGATGTGTCCCTATCGAGGGCATGTCCATTTCGAGGGCAGTCTCCCCTACTTATTCGCGCGTGGCTCGAAATTTTTTAGATTTTTTTGACGGAAATGAGTCAAAGGCGGCCTAAAAGGGAAATAATCGCGCGGAGCGCTTGAAATTTTTGTGATTGTGAGAAAAAATACACTCTTTTTATTGATTTTGGTAAAGCCCATCCCTCAGCCTCCATACATCATTATATTAGTAAAAAAGAAGAAATATACGCGCAAAGCGCAAAAAATTTACATGATTTTTAATCTTTATCAAAAAATCCACTTTATATCAAGATTAAGGTGCTGGAGGCCTTCTAAATATGTGATTTATCTGTCATCTTCACCCAGTTTATTTATTTCCATTTTGTAACAATATATTATAAAGTAATCTCGAGATCCTCAGATTCATTACAGGGTAAAAAGGATTCGAAAATGTCCAAACATATTCGAAAAATAAAATATATGTTATTGTGTCATGTAAAGAAAAGAAAATATATGTTTCCTCCAATTTGGAATTAAATACTTGAATATTACATAAGTGGTGAATACGCGATAATATCTAGTGTGTTTTCAAAATATTTAGGGGGTGCTTAAGCACCCTAGCACCCCCCCTAAATACGTCCTTGCCTGTGAAAACGAGGTTTGTAACAATTTCAAATTTATTATAAATCAGCTTCAAATGTAGCAGATGTCATAGGAAAAAGGCCACAAAAATCAAAAAAGGTACAAAGAGGTACCCTTTTGGTAGCAAAAGAGACAACCTTTTTCATACCCTGTCTGAATGAATGCCATAAGACATAAGATTATTAATTTATATTGCCTAATTTAGATTATTCATTTTTGCTTCGTGTTCAGCAAAATTTAAATGTTTTTGAGTTAGTACGGTAGTCAAAATCATAGTATAGTGATTGTCAGCCAGCGTTTCGTTTAAGGTTGGTTCTACGGATCTCCATTACGTTTCGCAAAATCCTCCTACCTCCATTACCACAAGGCGTACGAACCCAAATTTGAAATTGAAGATTCTTCGACTCTTTATCTAGTGAACCTAGTCCTTAGAATTTAAACGGAAATAAAATAGTATTTTTTATTTTTTGAAAATAAAAAGTTGAGTCATTTTCTGCAAAAGTTAATACATGCAAAAGAGCCTGTG